>NNCF01126297.1:313393-400953 GCA_002313205.1 Laupala kohalensis
CCCCCCCCCCCGCTGCGTCTCATCATTCCCCTCGTCCCATCTCTGCCACCTTCACCCCTTCTTTCCATTCCCCCATGGGTACGTGACAGCGTGTATGAGCCGGAGAGCGCAACACGAATTCACGCGCAGCGACAATCGTCTAACGAAGCGCGTGTACTTTGATTGATTGCCCGCGAATTGCCGATCTTAGACGTGGCGTTGTCGAGTCGACAAAACGAGAGAAGCGTAACGAGGTTAAGTGGGGTCGGAGCGAACGTGGGTAACAGCATTACGATTCGCGACGGCAACGACGGCGACGGCTGCGCGGCATCGGTTGCGTCGTGGTGGCAGCGGTGCGGGGCGCGAAGATCGGCGACTCCTCTGCCGTTACCTCGACGCCGGCCGCAGCGCCACTGCCGCACCGCGCCTCCGCGGAGTTTCGTCGCTGCCTTCGACGCCTGCGCGCGGAAGCGATGGCGACGACGGCGGAAGCACTCACCGCGAGACAGAACAGTCATCCTCCACAAATGCGACCCACTGATTCGATTGGTCACCAAGGCAGCAAAAAAACAAATATTGGTCTGTTCCGTTTTTTTATTTCGTATTCCTGTATTTAAAGTTTTCTTATTATTTGAAAAAAAATAGAGAATGATGGAAAATTCTGGCGAAAATTTTAATGTTGACGTGCTCTCTTCACCTTGTACCACCGTCAAACATATCTCACTACAATACAATGAAATACAGTACAATACATTCAATAAATCATTCTAGTCTACGAAATATGACCCCAAAGAATTTAAAACGTTAAAATATTCCAGTATAAGCTAACTTCTAGGTTTGAAGTTAACTTTCTTAGAAGCACTATGCAATGAAATCTTATAAAGTTATTTGAGTACAATTGGCTCACTTTATCACAAAACTCGTGAGTATTTATCACAATTTAAAAAAAACAGGATATTCTTGATTTTTTTAATTGCCAAAGTCATAGAGGAGCTTATTTGATTAACCATGTTATAACTTAATATGCAATCTAATGTTCTCAATCAAATTTTAAATTTTTTCTGTTTGACATAAATTTCTAAAATGGTATTAGATAGGTCCATTGCACAGTTTTGGAAGATATTTCAACACGCATTAGGAGTGAGGGCGCCATCTCATGATAGCCTTCAACTTATTTACACCCTTATTTCTACAATAAGTGTCTGATAAGTATCGCCACAAATTCTTATACTGCGTCGGGATTTCACATCTCATTGCACGTAGGATTAAAACTGCTCTTTTTCTATCCGAATTGTGAAAACTTAATATTGTACAGTTAGAGTTTGGAAGGCGAAATTCTACCTTCTCTATCCCACTACCACTTTCCTGGTTGTAATGAGGAAGAAGATTATTATGGTCAACTTCTGCACTCCTAGTAATAGGATATTAACTCAGTTCGAAGAATGTCTTGAAAAGAAAGGTGATAGTTCTTGAGGAAAGAAGTTGATTAGATCACAGAGACTTGTTGCTCCGGCGCGGATTTTTTTAGGTAAAACTATACCTTCTTTTATCACCTCCGTCATACATTGCTCCCTCCCTTGATAGCCATAAGAAAATTCACGTAATAACCAGAATTTAAAAAAAACAGTGCCGAAACAGTGTTGATTAAAAAAAGAAATCACTTTACTTTGTTGAACGAGATATATTTTCACCCGTACAAGAAAGAATTTTGCTGAAGTAGAATCGAATATATTTAACCCTTCTGTGGTCGCATGGATGTCAATATAGTACAAGAGCTGTAAGGGCTCTAATGACCTTGATGTTGGCGAGCTCTAAAACCCCAAGAAAAAATATAAGGGCTGAGAAGACTTGAGTATGCAAAAATTGCACACCGCAGTCTTCAGATTCGTGTTCAAGGGGTCCTAGAGAGTGGGAATGTGCATGTTGCCGGCGTCAATGATGACAGGTTTAGGGGTGAGGGTGGAGATGGGAGTTGAAAATACGTTGTGCGCACTGCGCTTCTCCTTTAAATCGTTAATACCTCAGTAACTATTGATTGAGGAGAAATTCTTATCATACAAAATTTTTCCTCCTTTAAGACTACACAACGTACATTATTAATAAAATACTGGTAAACTCAACCGTTTTCGCCAAAAAACACAACACAAGAAAAACGTGTAAATTCAAGTATTTTCTTACCAATGACTCTTACCAACACTCAGACGGCAAGAGTTCGTAAAAATTCTGTACTGCAGTTTATCTTTAGATTCATGTTTGAAGGAATCGTTTAGGGTAGGAAAATACATGTTACCGGAGTCTTTGAAGGCAGGTTTAGGGGGGAAGAGGTGGGGGAGTTGAAAACACATTGCGCGCTCTACGTATATTCAAAAAACGTCAATATTGCGGTAAATATTAATTTTGAAGAAACTTTGTGTGCACCTATATTTTCCTCTTTTTTTTATCTACACAACTTGTATTCTTTAACAAATAGTCGTAAAATTAAGTGTATTCCCATTCAATACGCCCGAAGTTGAAAATATATAGAAATTTAAGCACCGAGTACCACTATAGACACCATTTATTATTATACCTTCGATTAACTTACACAACTGTTTCCATGTTATCCAAACAGTGAGAAATGCATAATGATGAGGAGAAAAGCTTTTCGTAGAGGTAAGTTTGGTCGATTCAAAGGAAGAGGTAGTAAAATGTTTTATATTACTCCACAAAAAAGGAGTTAACTTGAATACTGGGGTATAGAATAAAAGTTGAGTAGAATTAAAAGAGGAATATGTAGGTACACACGATAGTTTCTGTCTTTAATAGTATGAAAATTAAGATGTTTATTCTAATTATAAGTTGTTACTGGCAGGAACCAGTACTCGAGTTCCGAGTGCCTTGTTTATTATTTTTAAATTAAATCTATAAAACCAGTTTTAACTCGATCCCCAATTGAGGCTTCGCCTGAGACACCGACAGAAACGTGACCATCATGGCGTAGCGTTCAAAATCTCTTCGTTTTTATATGTCGTCACCTCGAAAAGAAAAAAGGAATAGTTTAACACCAATACACATTTTGATGCTGTAAAAATAATTCCTTTGTGTGATTTTGTATCCGGTTATGCAGAAGAAAAAACAAAATTTCTGGGACACTTGCGTATTAATATAGGATATTTACATCATTTTGAAATCGTTTTGTGATATCGACTAGAGGATATAATAGACAATTTCAAATCCTCTCTTTAACTCTGAATCTCTATTCGAAGATTATTCGCTTCATAAATGGATTATAGGGAAGTAGTTGAGTTTTTTTTCTGAGAATGTAAATGTACCGCATGTAATTCTACCCTACAGTTAGCGAGATCTCGTCCCTCTTTCACCTCTGAGCGACGCACACTAATGTGTTTACATTAGCGCACTGTTCTTGTGCCACCTGTTCACCTCGCCCCAGGTCGTAGCGTCCACCGCTTTGCACGCGGCACTGCCGTCTCCTATGAGAGAAGTCCAGTAATCTCGTGAGTGGGTTCGGATCTGTCTGAGCTAGTCAGTGTTGAGAGTCGTATCCCTTCAGGTGAGGCTTTGTCTACGTAATGAGATGGGAAGCGGTCACTCCGCTTTTCGTAGATTTGGAAGAAAAGTTTTTTTTCTATCTGGACGTGTTTCTTCTGATCGTTGGTATACTTCGAATAGCATTTAATTTAATTTCTTTTACACTGCGTATTAATTTTTTGAGATATTCGAGTACTTTTGTTTTATTCCTTTAACTTTCATGTTGTCCTCGGATTTTAATTAATGTATTAGTATACACCGTCACTACTTTTTTCTTGCTATTCTAATTAACTTCCCATTTCATACCCATTCCATCTTTGTGATTCTTTAAATTATTATTATTACTTTTTTTTTGGAAATTGTTGGCCAAACAATGTTTCAGGTCTACAACAAAGACGTGCCTAGTTTGACTTAATTTACTTTTTCCCTCTTTGCTCAAAGTGAACATTATCGGGAAAGACTAATGATACTGATTGTAGATAATTCATTTAAGTATCAGCGCCTTCAGGGATTCAGAGAGAAAGAGAGAGTGTGAGTGTGAGAGTACGCGAGTGTGAGAGTACGTGAATGAGTGAGTACCTGAATGAGTGAGTACGGGAATGAGTGAGTATGTGAATGAGTGAGTGTGAATGAGTGTGAGTGAGTGCATGCGTGCTCATATATTAAAAAATGAACCCACCACTGTAGGAACTTTTATGAGTAGTAGGTGTTTAAAAGTCACCAAAGGGTAATTTTTAATGCAGATGCATAGATGTACTTTAAATGAAATGTAATCCTTTTGTGTCCATATAGTAAGCGGCCTTGTCCTGGTTGACTTATCAGACATTCATTATCTCAAAGGAAAAAACTTTAATACAGGAACTTGAAATTTTGACGAGTAAATTTGAATTATTACCAAAATTTTGTGTTGTAGAGACTCACTAAGAAACTATTTTTTTGAAATTTTGTTTTTATAGGGGTTCAGTTGGGGTAAAATATTTTTGAATTTTCGCTGTTTTTACTACTTAGTTTTCCACAAATAAACTAAGACATCAACCAGCATTTTAGGTGAACGGAACATTTTGGCATTTCCATGTAAAAGTTATTAATGCAAGTATTTAAAAACTATTTTTATTTTTGCAAGTTTTAATATTTTTCTTTTAAATGGGTGATAAGGGAGGAATATATGGTGAATGTTTGTTATTGTTGTTTATGTTATATGTAAGCAACATATACAAAATAATACAAAATAGTAAGCAACATTTGTTTTTCATTAATGTAATATAATACGTATATTCTCCCCTTAATTAATACATTCTACTTCTATTTTGTAAAAGCTAATCACGCAAATAAATGTTCTCACAAACGTTTTAACCCTAATTTCTCATATAATACATATGGAATAGTATTTTGCATGGAAATATGTAGCTGTCCATAATTTAATATCACATATAAATATAAAAATATTAACTACATCAAACATAAACAGATCATAAAATCGAAAATATTTGGAATTTCCAAAACAATGTTAGGGATAACCATTTAGTAAAAAATTATTTAAAGAGGTATATTTTGGTTACTACTAAATATAATTATTTTCCCTCTACGTTCTCCGAAATAATAGCTCCACGACTTCTTGACCTCACTACAAGAACTCGGGGACAGATCCTGAACGTAATTTACGGCAAACTATGTAAGTCTGGGAGTCAGTCTTAATAAAACTCACGTGATTTCACCAGGATGTGAGCCATTGTGATTCCATATTGATAATTATGCAAATTAACATGGTGAGGAATACAAACTGTGTCATCTCACCACAAAAGAATGGGAATATTTAATAATGTCCAAAAGAGTAGAAAAATTGCAAACGGAAATTTCAGCCGACACATGATAGCAGTAATTCTTCATATCAATCTTTGTGGCAAAGAGAAAGAAATTAAAGAAAGATATACTAAATCATGTATACCACAGTTGATACAATTCTCTTTTATCGTCATACCCTTTAGTAACTGTTTCCTTCAGAAATAATATAATATAATGGCCATACACATACAAAATATTAATGCCAAATAAAATTTTCGATCTCGTGCACAATCTCCAACAAGGAAAGTCTTCTTCCTAAATATTCTCGCTTTCACATCGTGTTCGTTCAAGCTGCCTCGCTTATTCTTTGCCTTCTTGTCTTTAATCTCTTATATTCTTTCGCTAAAAAAATATACAAGAAGGTTGAATAAAAGAATTGATGTATTAAAGACATATAATATTGGTGTGCAATTTTTACAAATTACTTATTTTTCTTTTCAAATCAATCATACTAACTTTAAGTTCAATAACATATAGCTTAATATTTCTATTAATTCGACATAAATTTTTCTCGCAGGTGTGCCTGAAGTTAGGGTGGAAGGGGCAGCGCACACGCTGGGATGTTCTGCCTCTGGTGCTGTCTGCGAATGGACACGATCCAGATTATTTCGACATCCCACCCGAGTTGATATTGAAGATCCCTCTATCACATCCCACGTAAGTGTTTAGTATATTATGTATAAATTAACCGCTTATTAATTGAATGTAAACTGTCAAATTTAAAGTCACATTTGGATTTTACCTTTTAATTTATTTCTAAGAGGCAATTGATATAAACTATAAAATTCTAGGATCCTTTCCACACACACACATATATATATATATATATATATATATATATATTGCTCTTATTTAGTTATTAAATGAACTAAAAACTTAAAATAATAATATTCCACGAAATTAATTATATTGTTGATACAATTATGCTTGAAATTATTTTTACAATTGATATTGTAAATATACCTAATTACATGTGTCAGTATACAATATTAAAACACATATCATCCCATTTATTTTCCTTTTTTAGCATCAGATTTACGTAATTTTGATTAGTGAGCTCCGCTAAGGTGTGTGGTGCCATACGCATTTAATAATTTTGTTCCTTCGAAACACGGAACACAAAAGTTTGACATAAAAACGAATATCATAAACAACTATTATTTTCAAGGGTTAAGGATAGGTTTACGTTATGTTGTTCTGAACAAAAACCGAACATGGTAGTTGATTTCCTACACATCCCACACTCGTTATTCAATGATAATAATATCGTACTATTCATTATTTATTATTAGTAAGTATTGCGCAAAATGAAAGGTAATTACGGACATTAAAATAGTAGTTTAAAAGAACACATTTTCTCAAATATATTTCCATTTCCTAAAAATACCATATAAGATAAGAATATATCAAATTTATAATAAACCCGAGGAAAACCGAAATCCATCACTCTTAAATATAATTAATCGACATCACAATAAATCATAACTATACGATTAGTTTTATATTCCGGGCTTTCCACGTGTATCTCATGCGTGTGATGTATTTTTAACTCACAACTTCCAAGTATCTGCTCGGGGAAGGAAGTTTGCATCGCTTATGGCCAAATGAAATTTGCGACGGATCGGGACTCGAACCTGGGACTTCCTGTCTTCGCCGCAGGTGTGCTACCGTTGCACCACTGGCCTGGTATGTGATGCAGTTTCACCGGAATAGGACAGGTGGATGTGTTTGGGTTTCGGGAGTTGAGGCGGGTGGTACAGCAGTAACACACCTGCGGTCAAAGCAGGATGTCCTGAATTTGGATCACGGTTTGTCGCAATTTTCACTTGACGGTAGACGATGCATGTTGTATTTGTTGTTTAGTTTTATTAGTGAAGTGGGAGAAAAGAAACATTTAATTCTGGTCGTTGGTTTCTCGATATAATTGTACCCGCTCTTGCGAGATATCTCCCACTGTAGAAGTCCCATCGACCTTTGTACAAGACCAGTGACGTTCGCCCATTGTGTTTCCGTGAACGCTCAGACGATTTCCTCGCCCTGCTTAAGTACAACCCTTCAGCCTCCCAAGGGTTCTACGCCTTACTTGACCGTCCTCATCCTCTTGCATGCGTCCTCAGAGGGGTCCTCGGTCGCGCGCTCTCGCGTAGCAATTAGGGCAGCGTCGCTTCTAACGCAATTGGTTGCAACACCTTCACCCTTCCTCTTCACTCCTCCACCATGTCACCCCCTCTCAGCGCTCTCAAAAGAGGCTCATTTCATCCCGTAACATTTCATCTTGTAGAATTCTTAATCCTACAATCCGTACATGACATTCTGAAGAGTTTTTAAAGGTACACATACAATGTGACCTAAAGAATTTACCACTTCTTCATTTGTATACCAGATCTAGACAAATATAGTTGTAAACCTAACCTAAAATATTTATCAACGAATATGATACTGCTCTCTCTGGTACATACCAGGTTGACTGCATACAATTCAGGTTGACTGCAAATTCATGTGACTATACAATTCAGGAACAAAGTGAGTTGGGATGAATGCAAAATGAGTGAAGCGTGGGATGAATTACAAAATTATCTGTATCTAGAGTCCTAGTGGATATATTTAATCTAATATCTAGCCACTACAGTATTATTAAATCAGAAATAGAATTGACGGTGAGGACAAGGGATAGTGTTGCAACTTTGCAGTCTGACATAACGCCACTCTGCTAATAGACTGACCATTGCAAGAAATGTCTCAACGCGAAGCCGATACTTCGACAACCGCTTGGTGAAGGCACGCGACAACCGCTTGGTGAAGGCACGCGACAAGTTCCCTCATCTATTGGTATAGCGACAGTTCTATTCCTGATTCAATTCAACGGTAGTACCTGAGTGTTGAGTGCAATGACAAAAAGCACAAAGATGTTCCAGTATGTGAAGTCACTATGTGAAAGCGTAAAACAATAAAAGAAACATGAAATGAAGAAAGAAACTTGTTATGAACACTTCCTAGTCATCACGAATCTTCATTTTCACCCATCGGGTCAAACACTAACGGATTGAGAACCACTCTGTGACCAAGTGGGTAATAATGATGATCGTACATTTCACTTGGAGCATTAACAAAACTAAAGCTTTCAATGAAGCAAAGTAAGCCCATCACATAAAATAAAATCTCTTTAATAAATTAAACACATACACAATGGCTATAATTATGAGAATTCCCTGAAGTATGATAAAAGAAAGAGGTGTTTTGTTATCAGAAACTCGGTAACAAAAGACACGGATTGGGAAGTTAGCCGAAATTTGCTGTTACATTCTCCTTAAACTTCATCAAGGTGAGAGAGATACCAGAGGTAAGAAAGGTAGTAATTACTTGATTTAACATTACCAATTTTTTAGTGCAAAAGTAAAAAAAGATAATTACAATAGAAATTTTAAAGTTCGTATTTAGACTCTTCGATTACAAAAACTAATATATGTAAAGTGTGATTGAGAGGTCTTGTGCTTCCAAGCATGGATAAATTCTTTTGAAATATATGTTGTTGCATCCACTTCCCGGATTTATTTGGTGTCCCGGAGCATTTTTTGTAAATTCTCTGGATTGTGGAACACAGTGTACATTTTCGTCACTGAAAATGTTTGTGAATTTTCAAAGAACGTGATGTACATTTTCTTCGCGGAAAACATTCGTGATTTTTTTCCTATAAGTAAACGACGATAAAACATTGCCTTTTCTTACAAACGTCCGCGGTTTCCGCGGTCGGAGTCAGTATGAACTTATTTGCCCGGGGCAAACACATCTTGGTAAACAAACAAGTCTTAGGCAAACAAGTTCATATTACCTTTTCTTCGTCTCTTCCAATGAATCCTGTTCCTCTTCTCTTTAACTCTGTTCGTAATTTTACTTTTAGCATAATTTTCGGTTTCGTCGCCTTCTCCATTCACAACAGCTTCTCTACATCCTCGTTCTCTGAAGAACCAGTGTCTCCACCTCAGCACAGCCACTGCTAGGGCAAGGTCAAGAAGGACACTTGGGATTCTCACGCACAGCAGAATTGGCTTTTCCCTCCTCTCTCATCATGTGTCCTAAGTGAATTCGGAGTATTTTGCTTGGAGTGGATAGCGTCCATGCGACTCGGTGTCGTGTCACGAGTTTACCCGACGCCTCTCCAGAGGGTCACCATATGGTGCGCATTGCCAGAGGTAATTGAGCCTTCGTTCCTTCTCGGTTGCACCACGCTAACCAACGTGCGAAAACAGAGATAATGAAATTTGTGGCATGAGTGTTGAATGGCCGTAGTTTCAATGTGGTTCGTACGAGATTCTATGATATTAACCTGAAAATAGAGTTATCATGGGTATAAGATATGATTATGGCATATCTGCTATAAATGATGATTCATAAATACTCTATTCTTTGTAGAAACAATTGTATTTGATAGTATATTAACGATAGTTAATCACGATATAATGATTGCGTCGGAATTGTTCAAGTAACATTAATGTCTTTTAATTACAATTAAAGTTAATTTTTCTTAAGTATGATTTTGCATCCAATATATACGAGATTTCCACAAGCGTAGCACATAATATATATTATCAAAATGGAAGTAAAAGTTTATTTTACGAATGTACCCTCTCTATATGGTTTCCGTTGGTATTGTCAACGCTAAAACCAAATATTGGAGCAAAGTAAATATAAGAACTTGCGTTAATCACAAAGACATTGAAGAAACGTTATTTACTGTTGTGTTTGGTGAGTAATATGTACAATAATGTACCAATTATAAGATTCAGATATTATGACGTAAATAAATACTTCAAAGTAATTTTCGTTTATAAAACTGTAAACGAATTAAGTGAAAATATTTTAATAAAATTATGACAGAGAAAGTGTTCATTTTATTATAATTTAATATATTTACATTTTAACGTGTTCTCAAATTCCAAACGATTGAACGAGAAGTCAGTTCTTAAGGATCTAAGTTTGGTTGTCGGGGCATCATAAAAAGTAATTGTAATGGAAACAGTAGTTACAAATAAATGTGTAAATGTCAGAAATCGAACGTGATGTTCCAAATACCACACATATACGTTCGGTCAGAATAAATAGATGTTTATTGACTTCCTTGATATGACAATTCTAATAATTAGGATTAGATAGTTAAAGGCTGAATTCTCATTTCTTGTTTTTATGATTATTGTCCTCGACAGACCTGCACTCCCATGATTAATGAAAATTGCGTCAATATGTGGCCGAAAAGAAGAAAATATTTTGATCATCGACTGATGTTATTGACTGAAAGTCTTAGTCATGGCAGCGGTAGAGTGATATTGGATTCGATCCAAATTTGGGTTTGGATGAAATTTCCAGATTGGGTTCCTTCCCCTCCACCAGATAAATGCGGGTTCGGTTCAGCAACCAAACATGTTTCGTTACTCTAAACATCCTTCCCTGGCAAATGTTGCTTGATAGAATTACGGACTTTTATCCCATAACTTCATAGCCTTTTCCTTGCCATATCAATGATAAGACCAAAAAATTAACTAATATTATTAACAATTATTACTAATAAATACATGTGCAAAATAAGTTATTTTATTCTTTGTTATGTAAAAGGAATAAAATCCCTAATTTAATTTTCGTTCCTAATTATACATTCAAGTAGAATATTTGGTCCTTTATCATTTTCATGTTAGGATCCACGTTCATCGTTTGATAACTTCTTTTACCATTTAAACACAAAGATCTTCAACTTGTTTCTTCAGTCAATGAAACGGCGTCTTGTTTGTACGAGTAATTCAACGTCCAAGTCTATATACACACCAAATTAAATCCATTCCTCTGTCAGATGAAACACTTGAAAGATTTATTACACAGGCCAGACGTTTCCAGAACCACAACGTTAGTTTCTTTTCGATTACACACCATTCTATTAATCAAAAACACTTTTTTCCTTGTACAATGTTATTGAGCAAAATGATTCTTTTGAACATTCCCTTTGTTATCCACTTTCAAGACAATTTATTAGAATTTATTAGATTTCAAGAAAAGATTTTTTTATTATTTTTTCAGAGCCCCTGGTTTCAGTATTACCTCTGACGGAACTGGAAGTCATTAAAACATACTATATTTTATATTTATTTTTCCTAGAAACCATTTGAAGTTTTGAAAGAAATGTCTCGTCTACAGCACTAGGTCATCTTCTAGATCATTGTTATCCCTCTTATAATGTGGGTTTATTCCCATTGTTCTATCTACTGTCCATTTTTTTTTCAGGCCGCTTTTACACTATCCTGATGCTAAATTATTCTTCAAACTACCAAATCACAACACATACTGATGAAACAGCTCAAACTTTTAATTATTAAACATGCTAAGGAAAGAGGTAAATAGCATTTAAATGATGAACTACTATGCGCAATCCAAAAAAAAAAATCTTCTGTGCATTTTCATTTGTAAAGCGTCCCAAATCCATCTCGCTCTTCAACACAATGGTCTCACAGAAAACTCACAGACGAATTGTATTTCCCAAGATGATCAGATTACAAAGTCATACAAAGATGTGAGCATTATGGTCACAGAAGCAAATATCACAAATTCAAGGTCGTTCGACTTGTATACAAAACTTAATATGTATTCTAATTTTTAAATGCGTGAACGTAAATTAAAAGCATTTTTGTGCACTTTTTATAACTCTTCTTTATTCTGGAAATCCAAATGTAATGGGCAAAGTCATGCAACAAAATTGCTCAACTCTTTTATGTAATATGATGTTCAGTTAGTACTTAGAGTGTAGTTCCATTCTCCTTATTGTATAAAAACCTATTCTGAGTACTGTGAATTTAAATGAGCGGACGAAGAGGTGAGTACATTCTTTCCGGACCTGCTTCTATCTTCCGCAGTCAGAAGGTGTCCGAAATCTGTAGCTGTATCAAATGCAATTTCTGAGTGTTTTTGGACACCCTGTTGGGTCCTTCTTCTCTCCACTCGTCTTGTTCATTTGCCACCAAAGCATCCTAATATTTTTCTGTTAAAGAGTACCATCGAATTTTATTCTGTGTATTTTGTATCATTTTCGTTTTTTTAAATTTTCTTTCGTATTTTTAAGGTGATTACATTGGGGGAAAATCTCTAATTTCATCTTATAAGAGAACCAAATATATTTAAGAATATAATACAAATATATAATTATTTGTGTTCATATTGTTCAAACTATGTACCATGACTCTTGAGTTTTTGATTATTTTTTGACAGAGTACACCAAATGTTTTAGGGAAAATCATTGGGACCAATTCTGAAACATTTCCAAAACAGCGCTTAGATTGTTGTAAGAAGTACCTTTAATATTTGCTAAGTGAGAATTTTAAATAACGATAATTTACAATGAATGAAACAATGAAAATAAAGTGAAAACTCTCATAAAAGTTTGGAATTGAAATTCACTCCATGGAATCGTGGAAATCTGATTTACTTCAAAGGCGATGAAAGTTAATTTGTCGTACCCCTGAAATAAAACACAAACTATCTTTGGAAATAGTGTAAGATGCTGTCTTTTACCTCATGTGCCGATCTTCTGAAATATTTAATGTATAAAAATATGTTTAAAACTATTTAAAATATCATTAATTTGTTTATCATAATGACAATAGCGGTCTATGTCTTTAACTGTAGTTCTTTTGCGAAGTACTTACTTTTTTTTGTGGGGCTTTAAGGGCTTGTCAACAACAAGGTCATTAGAGCCCATTCGAAGTACTTGCGGAGTTCAGTACAAAGTTTTAGAGCACCAGCGATTACTGTAAGAAGCATAAGAGACTGACTCTAATATTATGTATTTATATATAATACATCTTTTGCAAAAACGAAAATAGGTTCGAGTGGTTTGAGAAACTTGGTCTCATGTGGTACGCGCTGCCTGCCGTATCGAATATGCTGTTCGACTGTGGTGGACTAGAATTCACGGCGGCTCCGTTCAACGGCTGGTACATGAGCACTGAGATCGGCTGCCGCAACCTCTGTGACACACATCGACTCAACATGCTTGAAGTGAGTATCTGAACTTACGTTAAACACTAAATAATAATATTTCAGAAACATTTTTGAGGTTTTAAAAAAGTTTTATATTAAATATTACTGATAGAGAATAGTCCATTCAGATTAGGAATACTGTACTTAATTTGTTATTTCGGATCTAAGTCGTAAAAATATTGACATTTAGTTGAATATGGAGATTTAAAGTAATTTTTAGAATTTCACGAAATATTAGGAATTTATTTCCTTTAAAATGTACAAGTTCTCTAGAGTATTTGGATTAAGGACCATTTTTGTGTGAAATATTTGAATTTTGCACTACTTAGGCTCATTCGACCGGATCGTTGGAACACTATATCCGTTAGGCACCTTTTACATATTACAAAATATGACTAGTCGCTTCAAGATTATATAATTATACATATGCAGTCAAGTTTCCATGTTCATCTACTAAATTGTGAATTGTCCGGTATCATTGAATTAAAGGTGCGATTAGTCTGGTTTTTCATGAAATTATCGTTTTCATTTAAAACTAATCGACATTGTATGAGGCAAAATTCATTATGAATCTATTAACTAGACTTTCATTGGATTTAACATCACGCATAAACATTTCTGAAAACCACGAGCTTATTCTACCTATATAGTACTGTCCGCTGTTTTTCATTTTAATAATGAACATGTAGCTCTATTATAGAAATTCAATTTCCCATATTAACAGCTGTATTGCACATTTGCATGTTTATATTATAGCTCTAATAACATTACACAAAATAAGATTTGAAGTGATACATTATCCATATTTCATCGAAAATCAAACTCTTCAAAAGTTAGTCATTTCCGATACAAAATTTGTCTTCTTGTAAAATGATATGGTAGTACAAAGTAATTTAAAAATTAATGAAAGAAACAGTGACAGACTTGAGTTTGTAAACAAGGGATAAGCAATTTAAAGTAACTCTTGCTTTCAATATCCAGCTTATTGAAGAGGCAAATATATAAAATACTAAATATTAATAAATTCAGTATTAACATTTCTATTCCGGAAAGTACATTCAGTACAGTTAATTAATGAAATCAGTTGTTAATTAATTAAAGACCGTGAATTAACTTCTTCACTCACTGTAACGAACTAGTTGCTCTGGAAAGGCCTTGAAAACTTGGTGAAATAAACCGAATTTTTAAAAAAATTATAAAGAGCTCAAGAATATTTTATATTTATTTATATTTTTATACTTTTTGACAATATAATTATTTCTTTTTCAAACCCAGAAACTGTTGTTAAATGATGAAATATCCATTGACGAGATGAAATATCCATTGTTTTCAAGTGTGTATATACGTCTCATATCAACAGTTGTGGGTTCAGTGTTCACCTGTAAAGATTACTTCCCGGGGAAATGTAGGTAGAGATGAGGTTGAAGTAAAAACCTTCGAGAATTGTTAACCTAATTATACTGAAACAATTAATTTGAAGCTTCATATTTTTGTTCAAAACCTTGTTCCCATGGCGCGTAGCTTGGTGAGCCTGGTGTGAAGTTCGTCATACCTAGCGCCGTGAGAACAGATTCGCTACTGTTCCAAATGACTAGGTACGGCTCGAACTTTCTTTTGAAATATCTTTAAATGTTTGGACGTCAAAGGCTTGTAGATGACGAGCAAGAGCGCAACATGGAAACGAGGCTTAATGACATATCGCTAAACAAGAAATGTTAATCTCTATCATATTTGTGTCATGCAAATGTAGTTTCATACCGTGGTGGAACTTTTATAACATTCAATATTTACCAACTGTTTCTTTTGTAAATCTACTTACACATATGTATGGGACAATATTATTATTTACCGCAGTATATCCTATCAATAAATTTTACACGATCATTGCCTGCTTGCTGCAGACCATTGCAGTCCGGATGGGTCTGGATACTCGTACACCTGTCTCTTTATGGAAAGACAAAGCGATGGTGGAGGCAAACTTAGCTGTTCTGCATAGTTTCCAGGTAAGTTGGAACATTAAGAAAGTGGAGAGTAATTAAAATCATCAAGTTAATAATAAAGAATTAAACATTTGAGACGTACACATTTTCGGATAGCACCAAATTGGTTAGGTAAAGAATTTTATAGTACAAGAATTTTATAACAGATGGGTTAGTGTTATTTGCGAATCGTTATATATCAATAACGATTCTAAAACTATTAAATAAAATACATTATGTTTGTAAATGGTTTTCAAATTTAAACTGTTTTCAGGGTCAAAGTTTCGTCTTATTACCAAAACGGGATATAAAGTATACGGTTTCTGAATATTTATAGTGTGCAATACTGTGTTACTGAAATTTTTACTCTTCCTTATAACTCAATACAATAATAAACAAAATTATACATGTTATAAATCACTTATACGCATAGGATTAGACAAACTTAATAATGCTTCCGCTATCGATGTAGATGCGAGGGGTGACCATCGTGGACCACCACACAGCCTCAGAGTCCTTCATGAAGCACTATGAGAACGAGTTGCGTCTGCGTAATGGCTGCCCTGCAGACTGGGTTTGGATCGTGCCTCCTCTCTCTGGCTCTGCTTGCCCAGTCTTCCACCAAGAGATGGCGCTTTATCTGCTCAAACCTTCGTACGAATATATGGTAGGTGATAATAGAGTATTGGTTCGTAAAATGATGTCAGGAGAGCAATTAAATTCCTCTTTCAATATTCACAAATCTTTTCCGACCCAATTACTACGTCCATTCTGATCCGTTTATCCTTTTTTCAACATTTCTCCTCTTAGTTTTTCGTTACTTCACTTTATTTCATCTCGATTATATTCGAAGTATGCGATTCGAAAGAAAGGATTCACTCAAAAGAAGACAAATTTGGACAACAAGAATGAGATTTAGGGTTTTTGCTGTTTGAATAACAATAAAATGAATCACACGTGAAAATGTTCGATTGGTCTTGTAGGACTGACTGTGATGGTAGAGAAACATAATTTCTCATTCATTCAAATATATCATTCAATTTTAATATTCCAAGTTTTGTAAGTAAATAAATATAAATAAACTTTATTGTCAAAAAGCAGTTTCAAACGTAGGGGATAATAGACTAACAACGCTTGTTACTCTCCGGAAACAAGTAAGGGACTATCCCATCAATTCCGATAAATGGCAGTAACGGATTTAATACTTATATTTTAATATAAAAAAGCCAGGTCAGGATGGGGCTACAGAGATAAAGTATACAACCGTGTGAAGGTTGCTTACAGTTAGAAATAAACTGCAATAAATGAAAAGATTCAAAATAACATGCATGAGAATGGCGTGACAAAGTATAAGAGAAATTAACATCACTTACAACAACAGAAATCATATGAAAACAATATTTATTGACAAAATAAATCTCTCATTAACTTCTTTTATTAAAATCAGTAAATTTTTTCACATTATAGAAGCAACAGTGCGTTAGGACTTTTAACTGCGGATTTGAAGGGATTCAATTTATTAACATCTTTTATATTTTTTGGAAGAGAATTATACAAAATTACTCCTGAATGATTTGGCAAAGAGTGGTTGACACGCCAGGTCGATGAATATTAGTCTTATTACGAGTATTATGCTCGTGAACTGTTTCTTCTAAAGCAGGGGTGGGGTTTTAATAATAGCGTGTTCATGTGTTCAGCGTTGTATTAATTATTATTGAAAAAACTAAAAAAATCACTTTTTATTTTTTGTTCAGTGACCAAAAATGACGCAATTCTTCTTACTGATTTACTACAACAATTACTTTGGGTATGTGTTCAGAGACTGACAATTTCCTCTCTTCTGATATTTCTACTCTTGCTTAACTTAATTTGAAAGCTGCTTTCAGGTACATTGTTTCTAAGGAGACGTTTCAAACACGTTTTTCTTTTCTGAATCTTCTCTCAGTTTATGCTTTTACTTCCTGAATACTTTGCCTTGCTGTTCTCTTACATTCACTTTAACACAAAACAGGAAAATTGCTACTGTAAAGAGAAAGTTCCTCTTGAAACATTTTGTAAATGAACATCATGAAAACGTTCTACTGTTCCGCTTACGTATAAAAGATTTACGTAACCAAGAAGAAAAGGATTGAAAGCTCTTATGTCATGTACTATGTTATGAGTTTCCAATGTGCTACGTTTATCTGTTGGGCATACTCACATAATTATTTACTTTTTTTTTCTTTTCTTTTATCATCTTTGTAAGATTCTTTTTATATCTTTTGTATTATTTCGCCCGATTGTGTAGAAATGTTGTGGAAACACTGAAGTCTCCTTCTCCTTTCCCTAAAAGAGATCTACTATAACTTCAAATGTGAACCTCCAAGTGCTTCGAGTGCTTCTTCAGGCACTACAGTTAATATTACCAATGTGTTGTAAATTACTCTCACTTCAGTTATTAAATAAAACAAAAAATAACTAATGAAGAATATATTTTGCATAACAACTAATGTGCTATCTCATCACTTGACGAAGAATAACTTAAAGAAAGTCATGAAAAATTTGTTTCGTAATAGCATGCGGTTATGTTTAATACCTTTGAATTTGGTAAAGTTTCATGTTCTCAAACTGGAGCTGTTTCAAATCTTGATGATGGAATGATAAAAAAAATTGTTTCTACGTCAGTCACCAATAATTTGTTGTCGAAATATGTCATAAAAGTAATACTGGGACCAATATCAAAAAATTTGATCTTCTTCTGTTTGACAGAAAATAGTATAAGCTCGTGTAAACGTAATCACTAGTTAGAACCTAGAAGGATGATTTCATGATTTCATAGGTATCTAATTACTTTAAATTTCAAAATTCAAACACGATCCAATAGTACGTTGTAAATTATTCAGCCGTGTAATCCAGATGAACTTTATTCATAACTACGAGCAATTCGTTAGAATGATGTCACAAGTGGTTGGGTGAGAGACAAATTGATGAGAACTCATAATGAATAGTAAATTGCATTCAATTTACCACTAACCTCATCGCAGAATGATGAACTTAGTACTAGTTACACTATAAGAGTACGAAAATTTCGTGTTTTTGGAGGTGAAGATAAATTTTCTCAAACACTAATAATTTATCAATGATTCTTCACGAAAGTTTTGGTTAATACCTAAGGAATTCGGATACGTATTCGTAGCCCTTCTTGGTTCCTCTGAGATTTTTATAAATGGAGCAGAGAAAAAAAGTCTAGACAAACGAAATCTTGGTAAGAAAATAACCAAATTTAACATGAAATTTTCCCATATCATGACGGTTATTTCCGTCATGATATTTCAGTCATGTTTACGAAAGTAAAGTCAAACAAAAAAAATGGACCTTGTAAACAAGTAATTTGGAATCACGGATAAGACGTGTATCCCACTAGAATGAAAATATTGAAATTAAACTCTCACAGTATGGTAAGTTGAAACTTGCACCAAAATTCCAAATGCTTGCTCTGAACTTAAGATAGAAAATTTGAGATAGATGTTCTTATGGATCATATGAAAAGAACTGGCGTTTTTGTTACAGAGCAGAATGCATCTCTAATCACCCGGTTCACCTTGATCAACACTTCAATGTTTTATCATCACTTTTCCGGAATATAACTTCCCCGGAATATTTTTGTCGAAATTTTGTATTTTCCGTAATATTCTATTAATTTACATCCAAAAGTAATAATTGTTATCAGCTAACTACTTCATTCTAACTTAACCCCCAATCTTGGGAATGTTTGCCAATTTCTCTCGCTTGCCAGTGTGAAGCAGGGGTAGCCACAGAACTTTGCCCGCGCGGGCATCACGCGAGCGTGCGAAGGGTAACTTCCATAAAACACCTCGTGTGTAGGGATGAGCGAATGCGCAATGATGGGGGACTACCAGAACATTTTTACCCTTTCTAGTAGCAATTACAGCCTTTCAGACTGTTTCGTGTTCCATCATGTTACAGAAGCGGAGAAGTATCTCGAGGAAGTTCACCTCGCAAGACATTTATCGAAGATATGATTTCGTTATTTAATAATTCAATACATTATTGAATTTCACGTATAACAAAAATTGAAGATATTGATGCTCGTTAATCGAAGATATTGTAGCTGAAGAGGCATTGTGAATAGTTTTGCTGAATTCTACCGCCGTTTTTCCTGAAAACTTTTCAAATACTTTTCAGATATTAAGCCGTTCTCTTAAAACGGACAATTAGTAACGTGTAACCCAATGTTCAGCTCTCAATGTAAGCAACTAGTTTTCTGAACGGGCAACCGCATGCTTGGCTATTGCGATGAGAGCAACTACTTCTCTGACATTTTCATACGCTAGAGTAAAAAAAGGGAGCGTTTGAATGACATCCAGAATCATAAGACCCTCTCTAAATGTTCTTCCCACTATGTTGTTAACCAGAGTTTATGAAGCCTGTTCGACTCATTTGCTCTACTAAAAACAGCTCTGATTCTTAAGTTTGAACTCCTGCTTTATATTCAAGCAGTGGGAAGAGTGGTGGCGCTCGAGTATCTCCTTCTAAGCTGTCTCCGTAACTCGTCGAAGGGCAAATCACTGGCTACCTGTGTTGTATAGTACTGCTAAAGTACTGTGGGTTGCGTTTGAACCAATTAAGAGCACCCTCGCATTCCAAAAACTTCTTTGCTATGTATTGAAGAACCATATCTAAGGAACTTATATGAAACATGTCAAAAACGTTAAGTTCAAATCCTAGAAATAGTTTATAAGTTAATTTTGCTTATCTTTTTATATTCTAATAGAACATGACTGTAATTAATTTCCTTTGAAAGATATGACGACACACCAAAAACAAAGGGAGAGTGGTCTTCTTCGGTTAAAACGGTCAGCATTTTACAATATTTTTATATTTTATAACTTAAAATGTATATACTTCTACTATTTTCGAGTATCATTCTATATTTTTAAGAAACTACTGGAAAACTTCAATACACCATACAATATTGTTAGTGTCACATAGCATGTATTAATTTCTATGTGTTATACACAGGACCCTGCTTGGAAGACACATATTTGGAAGAAGGGACGTGATTCAGGGAAGAGTAAGAAACCGCGACGGAAATTCCATTTCAAACAAATCGCAAGGTAAGTTAATGAGAATAACTGTTCATTTTCATCCATAAAATGTTTCATTTTCCCGTAATTAGTACAATATAATTGGCACAAAAAGTCGAAGAAAACTATTAAAAGATAAATAAATTTCGTGTAAACACTCTCCATTCTAAATTTTCCGAGATTACTCATTTAATTTTATTTCAATTAATGAATTTGAAATAAATCAAAGCATATAAACTCCTTAATATTTTCAGTAGATACATAGGTACATTTTTAAATGTACCGTGTATTCTTAAATATTCACTTGTACTAGTGTGAGTACAAAGGTAAGAATCGGAGGGCCCACTGTATTGAGAATGCAGAAAATGGAATATACAACGTTTATCCAGCATATAATAATTTAAGGCAATGAATTGTAAGAATAAACATAATTTACTTTTTGACGCCACAACAATTTGTCGCGCGCGCGATGAATGCGAGCCTCAGTGCACTATGACAGCAGGTTGACATCACAGTAGCTGGGTCGTCTCTATGCACGCTTTAATACAACAGTAGCCAAATGCACGGACGCTCTCGATTCTTCAAGCGGCTCTGAACCTCTGTCCAACTGACTAGAGTATGTGTTTCGAGCTACTCGACTCGTTCCCATCTTCCCAAATCCTTTGAAGTTGTGTTTGCTTTGTGCAAATCGATTCATAATATTATAGACCTAGAACAACGATAAAAAATAGTCACCTGATTTGCTCACGTTTGTAATACTATCAATAAATGGCAGATGATTGGTAGTATCAGAAAACCAACCGGTTCGCGTGACGAACATATTTATAACTTAATTTATATAGTTTTTTTTAAAAAAAGAGGCAGGTCACCCCATTTGTTCATAGTTGGTTCTACGTAGTCTAGCATAGCCTACCAATGATACGAAAAATAATTGCAGATTTGGATCTGACGTAAGTATCACTTTTTAAATAACTTATAACAATTTCAAAAACTATTTTCTTGCATGATTGTGTTGCCGTATGGCTCATATTAATTTAGTTTTATGTGTACTCAACTTTAGCACGGTTGTGTACATAAATTCTGTAGCCCCATCCTGGCCCGGGTTTTTCTCCGTTTTTTCTTCGGGAAGAGGCGGATTTCTTATACAGGTTCTGTAGGCTTTGTCTAGGGTCGTGTTTATTGTAACAATAAATCGTGAATTTTGTGTTTTTTCAACTCTTATGATTTTTAAACACTTTACTCAGAATAATCTATAGTTCGATAATAACTTGTACATGTAAATTTACAAACATATTTGCGTTAAATTACAAACATATTGACATTATATATGTATTATAACTCGCAGCTAACTTTTTATCTTATCTAGGAACTTATGCAAAAAAAATTTGAATCCGCCTCTGCCTTAGGGCCCTTGATTGGAATTGATGGGATGGTCCCTTGCTTGCTTCCGGAGAGTGAATTAGTTTATTGTCCTCCACGTGGTCATACGCAGTTTGTACTGTTTTTTGACAATAAATTTATTATTGATAGTTTTAATCATTGAAATGGAAAGTAGAACTATTCAAATGTATTTAAAATGTATATATGTTGAGCTGAAATATCTTAAGCAGAACTAAAACCAATTTCTGGATTTTTAAATAACCCTGAGAGCCCTATAAACAATTCCAGTAACAGTTGCCAGTGCTGAGAAGTTTCTAACGCTAAAAATTAATATATAATTATTGGACACCTCGCAAGATCCACTTTCATTTTCTACTTTGTCACTTGTGACAATTGAACTCAACATTTTTAAGCAGCTGGACTTCGACGAACTTATTGAATATACCGAACAAAAATCAAAAGGTCCCTTTTCTGTAGTGTACCAAATTATTTACTATTTTTTTCTCCACTTCCCCGTGAAAATGTTCTGCAGAAATGAATCATGGAAAAACTTCTGTGTTCTAATGAGCGTGTCTTGAGCACGTCTACCATGGTGTTCGTCTATGAAATTTGTCTACCTTTTTGAATTTAGACCCCCTGAAGTATTCTAAAGCAAATTGTGTTTAAATCAAGGGTGAGCGAATGACTTGACTTGGATCCGATTTTGAACCCTTTCAATGGCGTGTGCCAAATCGTCTGCCATTATTTTTCCCATCATTGGTAGGTTATATGAAGTATGAACTACGAACAAATAGGGTGACTTGCTCCTTTTTTTAATTATATAAATAAAGTTATAAATAAGTTCGTCACGGGAACCAGTTGGTTTTCTGATACTACCAATCAACTACTATGTATTGATAAATATTATAAACGTGAGCAAATCAGGTGACTATTTTTGTCGTTGGCTCTTACACTATTACGTCTATTCCCTCTGTTTACTTTTCCCGACCACAACGGAGCCGACACCCCGAAGCCGCTGCCCATATGAGCGACTGTTGACTATGTAAGTTATATGAATAAAAGACATCTGCGCCCAGATTTGTCTAAAGTATTTACCCACATATCATTCCTCCGCCGACCACACTATCTGCCCTCCATCACATGTTGTCTCTTACACCGCCCCGACCACCGGGACAAATTACTATTTTAATTCTGTGAATCTAATCGAAGATTATACATCTGTGAAGAGCTCACATGTGGCAAATTATGAACTAATTAAATTCTTCATGAAATCGAGTAGTCATTAGCGAAACCTGGGAGGAAATCTAGGAAATTACAGCAATTCGAATTCAGTCTGTATTTGAAAACTTATTTATAAAAGAAGTAGAACACTTAAAATGATACAACCAAATTCTATAAAAAATTGTAAGGATACTTAATTTTTTTGAAAATAGGTTATGACGGGAGAGAAGGAAAATTTACGAATAATTACATTTTAGAAATAGACAGTGATACGTATTTACTAACTTTTTGCAGAGATACACTCGTACAGAAACCAATTAGTTGAGATACGTTGGTTTTAGGACAATCACTCAAAACTAGCAAAATTTATTATTTGATAAGACTTCTTTTATGAATATTCTGAGGTCTTCTTCCGTAGAGTAAGAGCCTGAAAAGCATCCGATGCTCAACTGACGAGCGACAGTAGCACAGTCTCTGACGCGCGCTTTTCTCGAAACCGCGAAGAGACAAAGGAGCTAAGCGCTCTTCGGGTACTCCGTCTCCCGAGCACGTACAAGCACGCGGCGGTGTCCGCCCATTCTCTTCCACACAAATCCCACCATTACGGTGCTGGTCTACCCATTTTTCTCCACCCATTCGCTTTCCCACCATTCCTCTACTTCCCACCACTCAACACGTCTCTACTCCGTCAACATCCAACCTCTCCTCTAACTTCGCCAACCACTGTGAATAATTAGACGCGTTTGCAGCCAGAGCGCACTGCAAACGGCGTCTTAGTGCTAATGCTCGCCTATGCAACACTGCGAGGGGGAAGAACCCGGCCTTACTCCGGGGATTCTCAAGCCCCATCCCGCTAATGCTCACGAGAGCGGCGATACCATTCATGTTTACGAACGATGAGGAAACATAGTCATATAAATCTATTATTTACCACAATACTTGTCTATGCTTATTTTCCAATCGGAGGATTGATGCTTTGATAAACTATTGAATAATTATCATTAATGCTTGAATAGTTTATACTTCAAAGAAATTAGGGATATAAACAATCGGGTGCATTATTATAGTTTCTTCTCACACAAAAAATTAATAATCTTCTGATACTTCCACAATACTCACACTTTACCTTCATATTATTGCGGTATGAAGTCATTCGTTTGAATATTAGTAATTTGGATGAAAATAAAATGTCAAATGTAATTGTTCAACGTTTACAAATCTTTTTAAAAGACTTTACAATATTTCGATGAATCATTCAGATCAAAAATTATAATAAGCTATCATTTCATGTCTATATAGTTGTCAAAAGATTAGTCCACTTAAACTATAAAATCATGCGAAGATAATATTGAACAGGTTGTTGAAAACAGATACAAGAATTCTTCCGCAATAACTTTGATATTTTACGTCGTGTGTATGTGACCAATTACTCAAGATCACAATATCAAGAACTTTTTCGTTGCAGGGCTGTGAAGTTCACATCGAAGCTGTTTGGGCGAGCTCTTTCTCGTCGCATCAAAGCGACGGTGTTGTACGCGACAGAAACGGGGAAATCGGAAATGTTCGCCAAGAAGCTCGGCGAAATCTTCGGCCACGCCTTCAACTCACAGGTGAGGAACACGCTCAAAAACGCGTGCCCTATACAAAAACAAAAAGAGAGACAATAATATCAGGACATGATTCACAATCTTATCATAATGACTCAATCCTTGAATTACAGAAAATAGAAAGTATTGTACGTATTAAACTGCTATGCAGTGTATGAGACCTTAGTTTTACTTTCTCAAATACGTAATACGGAGTCGACGATATTTCCCAAAGAGTCAATCAATAATGTCGATATGCAATACGTGAAGTATAGAGTGTTTTAATGTACAATCGAATCTAGGAATCAATCAGTAAATTTTAAAAAATAAGTAAGCAATATATCTAAAACTACGTTCCCATACTACCTTATTTATTTAAACAAGATGAAGGCTAACATTCTGTCTGAATTATTGTGCTATTATATAGAAATTAGTTGTCCATAAAATGTCATGAAAATTAAAAACTTCAAAAGATAATGATGATAGACATAAATATTATTGCTTTAACATCATTAACAGAAAGTACGTGGAGGGCGTATTCAATACGAATCTTCTTTTTTATTACAAAAACAGCTAATGAACAGTGCTCGCTGCGAAAGTATAGTAATGGGGGAGGAGCCTGCAGACCACATGGAAGTCAAGGAGCAAATGTCAGTATTGCGAGATTGCCGACTCTTCCTCTCTCTGTAGACGCGTGGTCGTATCAGCAGAATCTCGGTGGGTTTGCGTTAGGAAACTGCCATCTAGATCAGCTGATTCGTGGAACCGGGAGTACTAGATATGCCAACTGTGACGGATAGATGGCTTTATCTCTAACCTTTGGTCCGCCTGAAGTTAGCTTTCCTACGGTTAGAGCACTCTTGTGTGGGTGCCATGGCATGCCGTCTGGTATGGTTAAACCACGCCCTACAGCAGACAAATGACAACACTGTACTTTCGCTCCATTGGTTACATCTCGTTACTTTTCTTTCGTCACACGAACTATAGTCATGTACATGCATGTATAACACCCACACTCGATCATGAAATCATATTTATACATGAAAAAAAAAGAAAACCAGGAAAACATGAAACAAAAATAAAAGAAGTGTGATTGAAGTTCGAAACGGTTGTTTTTTATCTAAAGATATAACCGATTGTTTGATAACTGAATGTTTCAGTATACTTCGACAATGTTTAAACACTGTACGTTTGTTACGTCGTGTTCTATTCGTTCTATCGAATATTGACTTCTCCAGGATATAATTTCCACTCACGTTTCCTTGCCATCGATTTCCAATCGAATTCCGACAATCGACGGTGAAAATTAATTGTTTGAGATTCTTTTCTTCTTACAAAGTCTCTTCTTTTACGGTAGTAATTTGCATAATTAATTACAGAGTTGGGGTGAATAAAAACTCCTCTCCTGTCCAGGCATAAATAATGTCTCCTACCCCGGAGACCTGCATGCGAAATAACTGGATAATTTTGTATGCGAGTGAGAAATTGTGGGATGGTTAGCAAGCAGCAAGGAGGAATGTAAAACAACTAAAATGCAAGACTGATATGAATTGAGCTCACTCTCGAAATATGAAATTAGCAAAAATGTAAATAAATTTTCAAAGAACAAATGAGCGTGACAAAAATGTAATTCCTGACTAAACTATCTCTTTGTATGCAAAACGTCCTTTAGTTGACTTTTTGTCTTTTCACTACGTGGTAATTCTTTATTTAGGAAGTTGCTGAAAAGTGCTCGATATTCATCTATCTTTCAGGTACTGGCGAATTACTCATAGCCAATCGTCTTCAAAAATATTTCACAAACAAAAGACCTTTTTGTGAATGGTACGAAGCCTGGGTGTGTCAAGAAAAACTCATGGTGAAATAAATTTATAAAACATATTGAGCAAAATAACCCTAAATCATTTTAACTGTGCTCGGTAAAGCCTAGAAAAGAACGGTTTCAGGGAATGCCGAGGACAGACTTAGATCCAATCTTTCCGTATGTTGTAAAAGCATTCCTTTCTTTCGAAATTCAATGTCCCAGTTACAGAATTACTCATTAATATTACATTATTAAATGATGTTTCATTTTTCTCGTCTAATACGAATAAAACTAAATTTGAACCACTCTGCCACGACGCCCCGTATCCTCCGGGAAGAAGCATATGATCTCAGATGAACAAAGTTCGTACATACCCATTATCTTTATGGCATCGTCTATGTAAAGTAGATTAGGAAAGGACGACTAACTGAGTGGCAGTTTTTTTCTATCTTTGGCGAAGATTGTACTAAGGTCGGTCTCGTTTGAAAGTATCAGTTTTCACCCTAGTCAAATCAGCAACTATTTATGAAAATTAAGTTTTATAATGAATATTTTGAATTTAATAAAAAGTTTATAATATTTTTGTTTTATTTTAATAATTGGAAGCCATAGAATTTTGATGGTCGTTTGATTCGTATAACAGCTTTTTATTGTATTTGTTCATATTCGTTTTGTTTTTGTGTAGCAACCCGTATAAAATACTAAAATTTACTAGATCAAACCCTTCTACGAGTAATTCAAACATAAGCTCCATAGGAGTACAAATAAATATTCGACACTGCAGGGATTGGTAAAAGTAATTTGAAAGATTGCAGCATTGCTCGTGTCAGAAAAGGACAGTTTCGGTGGAGGACAAAGCGATGGAGGGATTGGTTGTTGGAGCGAGGGTTGTGATTCGTATTAGAGGATAAGGCAATGGAGGCAAGATGGTTGTGAAAATAATAGAGTAGGGAAGAGATGGGGGACGGAAGACGGACGAGGTTCAAACACATTACAATTCATGGCGCGATCCTAGCGGTTAAAGTGCTCTTCCCCGATAAATCCTTACCAATCAACGTTGGGAAAAGAAGAGCTGTCTAGGCCCGCCATTACTGCGACAAGATGTTGAGATTCGTCTTGGTGAATTCTTTACATAGATGCGTTAGATGTAAACTTTGCCAAGATTATATTCGAGCAATCCCATAAAACCGTAGAAGAATGAGAAATTCATGGTGAAAATTAGTAATTTATTAACTCCTTCTTTGAAATGATTATATCTTGAAAACTTACTAAAAGCTCTGTAATTTAAAAGTTTATTTCAGTTCAGAACATATTGTCATGGTAGGAAATAAAGTATGATAAATTTCCTTTTCTGTTTGACTGCTTCACCTAATCAATATCTAATATAGAGGTTTTTTTCTCAAACTTTTTCTCTTTTCATTAACAGGTGTACTGTATGTCTGATTACGATATCAGTAGCATCGAACATGAAGCTCTTCTTTTAGTTGTAACATCTACTTTTGGCAATGGAGATCCACCTGAAAATGGGGAGGTAAGTAAAAATTACTTCTAAAAACAATGATCATTTTCTGATCATTTTCAAGCTGAATAAACTCTTTATAACTATAAGTTAATACATATTACTTTTCGGCAGTAAATATTTTGTGGTTATTTAACACAAATTGTTTTGTCTACTGCAAACGTGTTTAATTTATGTTTAAACCAAAATTTCAGTCAACTGATTGTTATTCACAGGTTAAGGTATTTTTACTTTCTCATATACGTAGTATATAGAAAGTATTGTAATCGTGAAAAAATTCGAAAACGAGATTTTTGCGGAAATATCCATTTTGGAGACCCCTGATTCCGAAATAGAGTTTTCTTGGTCGGACGTCCGTCCGGTCCGTCCATCTGTCCGTTAATGTTATGAAGAAAATGTTAGTTTTAGTTCATCATATACATTTTTAAATAATGGATTGTATTTTTATTTATTACTTACACTCGGAGCACAGAGGAATGTCTGAATCTTATGTTTCTCTTCGTATCGTGAATCTTCCACCCACGCGACCCCTACGCACGTGTCGTAACCACACATCCGGTGACGCTGCATTATTTTGCTGCGTAGGGTTACGTCAGATGTGTCCACTGCTCCTTTTACCGGATTTTCTTGTTAATTGGTGCATGCTTCGTGTCATTTTTAATGTTTGTGTATATTATTTGATGATTTTATTTTATATTATTTCTTATCGTTTCAAGAATTAACTTCGCTACGTGTTTTTGTTTTGTTTTGTTTTGAAGGTAATGTTTGATGAATCTTTTTGATTATTTTTCGTGATATTTTTAATTCAATGCTTCATAGCAGTTTCAATCGTTAAAATTAGTATTATTGTTAAAAATATATTTTAACACTCAAGAATTCTTTGACGAGATAGATAAGGAGCGTTACAAAATAACAGGAAGTAAATAAAACAAACAGTATAACTTATTTAACCGTAATAATTAATAGATACGATTAGTAATTATTAAAATAATTTTGAAATTTCAAATTACAAAAAAATTAACTCTTTACTTCCTAATTAAATTATATAAGAATATTTTTGGTCTGCTGGCTTTGTTTTTGCATTAATAATATCCTATTTATCTTTATTAATAAATGTATATTTTGAAATATAATACAAATCTTGCTGATCATATCTCCAAAAAAAACGAAAAAAAATTGTATATTAGAGACTCTTTTATACAAATGCTAGTAAAATATTTCTTTAATAAACTTTTTAAATTGGGTAAAATGAAGACGATCATAATACAAGTCACATGTAAAAATCATCCCTCTCCTACTAGGATGCTTTAATACCTCTCTCTAGTCCAGGTTGATAAATGTATATGAGAAAGTATGTGAAATGGTTTTACACCACTAGTTCTAAAGGTATTTCTGTCATCTGGCTCTTCGCATAATTGTCAGGTCCATGGCCCCGACGGTGACAGTTAATCGGAAGTTTCGCTGCAATGCTGTTGACCTTCGACAAATTCTCCTGGATAAATGACATGAACTAGTAGTATGCGAAGTGAAATACGTGAGGCTGTATTTCAAAGGCGTAGATTCGCTTACCGCGAAGAGAAGGGATTTGAAGAAGACAGAAATTTAGTTTCATGTGCGAACAGATTTCGAGGGTCAAATGAAAGTGTCAAAGATTCCAACGCCAGTACCAGTCACT
Organism: Laupala kohalensis; assembly: GCA_002313205.1. Classification (NCBI taxonomy): domain Eukaryota; kingdom Metazoa; phylum Arthropoda; class Insecta; order Orthoptera; family Trigonidiidae; genus Laupala; species Laupala kohalensis. The sequence goes on from NNCF01126297.1 coordinate 343,010, forward strand.
GTATCTTGACCCATCGGCGATGAAGTTAGTTTCACCCCACCCATTGAAGGTTAAAAAATGCGGATGAAATACTTAAATTATAAGAGTTAAGGAAATAAATTTCATTTATGTGTCACAAAAACGGAAGAGACTGAATTGTACCAGTACATCATTCAACCTTAAAAAAACCTCCATCGCTTTATTTTTTGTTACTAAAAATATTGTATATTCAACTGTGTGGAGAGGTAGAGCAAGACTCAAATTAATTATTTGTATAATATGACGTCATTTTAGAACTACTTAGAAATGAAAGAGTGAAAAAAAATATTCATGTGCTGTCAAATTCTGACATTGACCTTCTTTCTAGAACTATGAGCAGTATCGTAGTAATTCAAGAATCGTAGTCATTCAATCGTAGTAAGCGGGGTCATTACATAGTATTTTGAACATTTCATTTTTTAAACACATATTTTTGCTGGGATATGTTTTGAAAATTAATTTCGTTTAATTTGAGCAACTTTTTCAAAACGCAGATGTGAGCATCAGTTTCTACGCAATTGCAAAATTCGGATTCAGTGACAGAATATGTACAGAAAGTGCACATACTCAGGTATCACTTTTTTGTTGGGCTGATATTCATTTTTCGCTTCCAATCAAATCTCCCAACACCGTACACACCCTGTCCATGAGCGAAGCCTGCCAACGACGCCTGCTAGTGATATCACTTCTTTACATAATCCATACAGTTGCATAATCGTCACAATTTCTGCATGCTCGTCAAAAACGTTCTCTGGAACACCTGCGGCATCGGTCAGCGCCATCTGGGACAACGGCACTGCGATGATAGTCCACGCAACACCAGTCGCTCACAGCAAAACCAGAGCCCTGACCACCATCACGTCGGAGGAAAAAGATCACGGAGAAAACACGAAACACAGAGCCCACGTGGACACGTAGTAATTATTACACAAAAACGAAAAATGCTATCTCAAAATATGAAAAACTACTCATTTCTTCGTTATTACTTATTGTTTAAAATTTGCAAAATATATAAATAAATCAAGGAGCAAAAGATACCAGCTTAATTTGTGAGAATTATTGGTACTAACAGTTCAAAGACGAGAGTTCTAATTGTCAGTAAACGTTTCTGCTGCAATTAACTTCAGTAAATTAACACCAGTAAAATGCTTGACAGAAACCACATAACTATGTAAAATACCAAAAACATTGATCTTGAACATTCTTGTACCGCATTCAAGAAGAGACAGCTTGTTCAATAATACATTTCCTTAATCCACTATAGTTTGCAGTTCTTTAAAGTATACATGCTAATTGTGGAATCCACATAAACACCGTAACGCGACTAGTAGGAAAGTTTTAAAGAAAGGTTAATGTGATAGTGCTATGTGTTCTTCTTCCATTGTAATCAAATTATAGTAGCACCATCTTGGAAGCCGTTTATGAACTTATTACTATACAAATTCCAATTGAATTTTTAAAAAATAAAAACTAATAGTACATAGTTAAAATGTAAGATTACCATTTTGTGACTGTCCACATAATATTTTAATGATACCTCCTTTTTGGTAATAAGAGGATGGGACAAAAAGGAATAACTGAACTATTTATAAATTTACATTCAAAACAATTTGGAACTTATATGACAATAATTCCTATAAACGACTACGCTTCAATGACTATAAATATCTAAAGACATTCATCATTAGTGTTGGAGATAATTGAGCCTGAAATGTACATGTAACCAGGTATTGTGTAGTATAGTTCGATATATCTAACACAAGTTAAAGAGAGAGGATGTATCCCACATCCTCTCCCACATGTAAACTCTGTGAAAAGTGCAAGCACCAAGAATTGGGTGTAGTAAAAGTGTGTGTTTTCTCGCCTCCGGAGTCGAGAAATACGGTATTTATGCACATCGTAAATCAATGCTTACTTCGGTGGAAAATTTCAGAGCGCTCTGGGGAGTTTAGAAAAATAATTTAAACATTTATTTTTATATACTTCATTCGAAAACAATTTCCATATTCTATCTCGTTGTATTTCGACACTCGTATGTACAGTGATTTATATATACTGACTAATATCATCTTGGTGTCCAAGTATATAAATATGTATATACGTATTCTTAAATGTATAGACTTATACAAATTCAATGTTGCAACTTTGTGTCCAATTAGTGCATTAGGCGATTTTATTTGCTATATATAATTGCTATGGATTGTCCTGGTGTCTCATTTGTAAGAAGTGCTTCCTTTCGAAGCTCCAGTGCAGTATCCACTACGTGAACGAAAAATAATTGTCCATAAAGTGGTCATACACAGTTTCTAACTGCTTTTTTTGACTGTAAATTATCAACGCTAACATCGTAATGGCATTAACATTTCAAAATAAAATTAAGAATGTTTATTTATCAATTTAATTTTTACCTTTATTTATTTTGTTATCTTTTACGTAGTGTTTGTTTATTTATATCCTTGCTCTTCCAATTATTTCTCGTGATAAACAGCGATAAATGGGGGACCATTTACGAAGTTCTACAATTTTATTTCAAAAATTATTTTTTGTTTTTCAAAACAAATCATGATACAAAAAAGTACATACATGAAAAGCAAGGTAAGCCTATATTTCTTGTGGAACCTCAGTTTTTGCAATTGAGTAGATATGACCGGAAACGAGAAATTAAAAAAAAAATAACTGTCAGAAATATGATATAGCTACTCAAACTTTATTATCAAACTCAAACTTTATTATCTCAAACTTTATTTAAAATCATATTATGATACTCAAACTTTATTATCAAACATTCAATGCAGTTTTTAACCGGCACTCTAACAATTTATCAGTAAGTTTACGATTTAATTTTCTATTTCAGATGTTTGCACAAAATCTATACGCTATGAAAATGTCTCATGACAATGTTTCTGAAGGAGACGAAAGAATAAGGTAAGTTCCATGCCCAAGTGCCACCACTTCATATCATTATTATTGAACAGTGCCTGTCTTTTTTAACAAATGTATATAGCTATACAAATAACTAACCTAGTATTAATAGTTTTAATATTTGAATTACAATGTTATTGGAAAACTACTCTGTGGTTTAAATTACTTCAAGATATTGACCAGTTGTTTAATCCAGAGGCCAGAGGTTTCAAAGTCAGAAAAAATATCATTCATCAGTCTCATTCCTAGATAACAGCCCCTAACAAGGAAAAAAATCGTGAACTCATTATGGAATAGGTTATTTGACCAATAAACATTTAATCCATTTTGCTATTATAAGCCCGAAAATGCCATAATTAATAAACTGTTAAAATTTATACGTCAGAAATTCCATGGTGGATTTTTTCTATTAACAGACTTGTGTCAGTGAAGGGAGAGAGTTTAAGGAGCACTCTCCAAATTCTACCCTTTTTTATACAATACCTTATAATAGTAGACTCCTAGTCTCGCTAGCCGATGCTCGTCGATACTCTGCTTCCCAAATGCATGCGCAGCACCCGCGCACTGTGAGGTCACCATCCAATTTTCGCTCCACGGTCGCATAGTCATCGGTCGTCAACTTCGCACCGATGTCTCAAAGTTCCGACTCTTCACACAGAGGGACAATGCTTCGCTTTCCTTGAATTCTACACGTGGATTAAATCGTTCCATTATCGTCGTCTGTCACGGACAAAGTTCTCCTCCAATCAATATCAGTTAACCATCGTACTACCGCAGTACCACGCGGTGATCGCATCGGTTTCATCCGTTCCCTGTCATATCTCTCCGAGTCCCTCCCGCAAAATGCCCACTGTTCCTCTCACCCCTCGCCACCGCCGACTTATGTACGCGCTACCTCAAGGAATTTCTATAAAGCATGCGCAGTTTTCTTAGTTTACGGATCCGTAGCCAATCGCCACAGCATACATTAGGGTTACGGAATCCCTTCACCTACATCCATTTCATATAATTCGAAAACAGCAAAATTTTGAGCAGATAAACAAAATAAAATTATATCTCCTCCACGTGGTCATCCGCAATTTATAATTGCTTTTTTGACGGTTGTTTTATTATTATAATTATATTTTATTACAACGAAAGAAGGAATTACAAAAAAATATCCAAGCATTCTATTCACCATTTTTATTTTTCTTCGGTGGATCGTGTCATCGTTATAAAATGTATATCTTTATTCCTAATGTTTTACTTAATCTGAATATTACACTAAAACCGACCGCGTACCTATCTTAACTAAAATAATTCCAAAATACTTCTTCCTCTTGTATATTTGATGATGTCATTATTACTCCTAAATATTTAAATATATTACTGACTCTCCATATTGAAATTTTTCTTTTTCACCCATTTGTCTTTATGTTTTCATAAGTTTAGTTTTTTCTTTATTTACTTCTAGATCCAATTTTGAAGCCTTTAAAAGCTTCTAGAAGTGTATTCTGGCGCCGTACAGTTCTCAATTGTAATTGATGTTTAGGATGACTGGTTATTCCTTCGTTGCATTAATCTTCTTTCTTTAATAATAAGGATGAACTAAAAGTTCTTTACATATAAACAATTGTCGTTTAAATTTTTACGTTTGTTTTACACTTAATTAGGTTTGAAACGCTGTACGTCCTCGACGGAGTGCGGAACACGCGCGGTAAAGCGACGTCTTAATTTTGCATTTGTGTAGTAAACAGAAAACGCAGTTAGTATAACCTTTGTTCACAGAAGGTGTAATGACTGTAGATGATTTTATCACCATCTAATACTCATTTTATGAGAGTGGGGCTTGGAGAAGCGTAAGGGTCATATTACACATGTGACTGTGAGTGACCGAAGACCTCAAAGAATCTTGTGGCCATTTGGAAAACAGCACTAAAATGAATATGAGAGGACTGGTACTCCATGGGGAAAAAAGAATCAAGTCTGTTCTCTGAATGCGCTACAATATACATAGTGTTGCAATGTCCCATTTACGTGTCGGTACTAACAGAGCTTAAAAAGGTTCTATCTTTTATTGAGATGGTGGTTTAATTGACTCCAATGGCATGAGAACGCATCGAATCTACTACATTTTGCCATGACGGTATAGCACACAACCAGAGACTTGGCTGAACAAAATCAGGATTTTGTCGTCACTACCATTACTTCGAGGAGGTGTCCTTGTTGCAAGAAGATTTAAGAGTCTTGAACATAACTCATGATAGGAGTTTTGACGCATTTTCCTAGATTTAAGCAAATAAACGTGGAGATATTTTAAGCAGAAGTTAGCCAAATATGGTTCATTTAACACGTCCTATATGCTCACGCAAACAATATTAGCAGCTGAGACTTGTAAAACGTTGATGTACAGGCTCCTCCCTTTCATTACATATCTATAATCAGTTGCATACTACAACGTATGAGGCCCAGTGCGGGAGTCTTTTTTGAGTTTGAAACTGGAGTTGTATTTACTAAAAAGATCAGCTATTAGTTATATTACTATTGTTATAAAATATAATACATATAATGTATGAAATATATTACATATAAATAAAAATATGTATATGTGGAGATTCAGATTATTTATTCCACAAAGTTACAAAGTATCACACAATTATTGCAAATATAAATTTATCTAATACTATTACAAGACATAAAGTTGAAATACTAATACAGTAATAATAGATACAAAAAGTAACATAAAAATAATGAATAAATATTATTTATTATACATGTATTATATAAAGTATTTATTATATATTTTATATATATATATATATATATATATATATATATATATATNTATAATCTCAAGAAATTACAGTTAAGCTCAGTTTAATGTCATAATATTATTTTGGATTCTTTGTCTTACACTACAAGCACTAAACTACGAGCCTCATATGCTGCCACCTCTCTTGTTGCGTTGCGTGTGCCATACGTGCCGAAATTCGGCCAAGTGTAGAAGAGCTGTTTGTCTGAATTTATTATTTAGTCTGCTCTATTATGACAAGTATGCAAATACGCGGACAATCGAATCCGTCCTCTTGTCGATTTTTAGTTACACAAGGACTCAAATATTTTTGCGTGAACCGTCCACACTTGCCGTGGTTCGCTCTGAAGAGCGTGCGCGTTCCACACAATTGTTGATATTCTGGTCCATTAACTTACACTTTTGATTTTTTTTAAATCTAAATTGTTTATAACAATGGACAACATCTATATGGACTGGAATAACGAAACATTTAAGATTTCTTGAATTATATCAAATGTATCCTAGTATTTGGATATATAAATTATCAACGACCACCAGCGCTTTGTTTCCCACGTTTCTTCGTAACATTATATTCATGCAACATGCATTGATAACACGAATTAAAGAAAAAATGTGCTGCTTCCACTGTCAACACGTCCATCATTCGTATCAGCAAACACATATTTGGAATGATTGAGTTATTTGCTTGTTCAGTCCAAGTGCGGATAGCATGTTTGTGATATTTGTGATGAATACGTTAAATATTTGACCAAATACAGTGGCGGCAGTAAGGATTCCGGGGCCCCTGCAAAATTTTTCGTACCCCTCCTCCTCATAAAATAATACTTTTGTGTCATACAATTGTACCCAATTATCACGTATACATTGAATGAACTACTAAATTACAGTCAGTATAAAACATGATTTGCATTATTACTTATTGTTACTATTTATTATTTCACTCTTTATTTTTATGGTTTATTTAGATCTGCCGCACTGTAAGTTCCTTCTGCCTTTCCTACGTTGCCTGATTTCCTTCTTTGCCGGTAACAGAAACAAAAAAGACAAGTCTTAGAATTCCTACGTTGATATTTCTGACGTTTGCATTGCGATGCGCTGTACGGAGTGGAGAACAATCCTTCTCCGACGACCCATTAAACTTGACTTTCTGTCTGACTTTGAAATTTTTTAGTAACAATAAATTGTATAAATGTATACCTCATTTAAATTAAAACATCTAATCAACACAAAGCTGATTATGAAAATAAGTTTCTACTCAGTTTATGTTGAAGAAATTCATTTTCGACAATAATTAAATTGTTTTTCATTTTCCATCAAGTCGAGAAACTTGTGATAATTGTTAATTTTTATCTTTTATTTTATTTTAATTTTCTTACCAAGGTGAGTCCTCAGACCAACGCCCCCCACCCCCACCTCATACTATTGTTAATTCAATAACCGAGGGTGCTGTGCAAGGGCAAGAAGCAACCAACTACTATGTTACTGTACACGGGGAGAACGTCACGTAGCCTATTTGACTCTGACATTGCGCTGAAAGTGTCAGTAGCAATGCCGAAATTTGGTAATTGGTCTTTTCAGACCTCAGAGTGCAGAATAAAACTTATTAAATGCTCTATGATTCAGCTGCAATGTGTCCGAGACAGCCGTATGTAAACGTATAGTCAACTGTCTTATTTCAATACTTCGCCTGCACTTGCTTCTATTGAGATCTCGAACATTAACATCTGCTTTCTTCTTCAGCTCCGGGTTTCGAACCATTTCATCTTGTTTCACGCTATGACAGTCAGCTTTCTTCTCAGAAGTTGACCCCGTACGGATTGAAGATATTAGTCAAAGCAAAATTAGCTCAAAGAGTATTAGAGGGAACGTTTTACTCTCGAATTATCAGTGATTTGATGTTATTTCTTTTATTGAGATGCTAATGCGGAAATAATTCGCTAAAAAGTTCAATTAGAGACAAATTAATTCGCTCAAGAGTTTGAATACAAAAAAAGATACTTGAAATGAGAATTCTTAAAAAATAAAATTCTTAAAAAAGAAACAACGCTTACCATTGTACAAAGGCAGTTACATATTTTGCTTACTCTTCCACCAACAAAATCCTTGCTATCTCTATATCAAGTATGTTTATGCTTTCTCCCATTGCGTGGCTCTCCTTTAGCTTAGCCAGCTCCAAGTCTTTCATCAAAGCCAATAGCCAAGCGGAACTAGCTGGCCTGCAGGCCGAGCGTCGTCTCGACCGTTTGGACTCTCTCAAGGGCTCCGTCAGCGACATCATGTCCGAAGATACCTTCGGTCCCTTGAGCAATGTCAGGTATGCTTCTACTGCCGCCAATGCTACTTCCGCTGTTGCTTGCTCCTGAGTTACCTGAATGCATGATTTACATAAATTTAAAATTGAATGCTGTTTTTTAATCTACAAAGTTTCAACAATGCATTTGGAGACATGGAGGAGAGAACTTTTCTTCAAGAAAGCATGTGTTGATCTCATCATTATATCAAACTCTTACCTATGAGAAACTAGTAAAGAAGGATGTCAGAGAGAGAGAGAGAGAGAGAGAGAGTGGGAGAGCGAGAGAGAGAGAATAATGATAGAGAGTACAAAAAAAATCACATTTTTCTCATTTTTATATCAAACAGTATACTAGGATTTAGAAATGAAACTTACCCCAATTTTTTGTTGATTAAAAGATTATCTAGGGCCATTCCCCGTCACATCAACACAGATTTAGGAGATTTTTTACAAGACCATCTCAGATTTTGATAAAATTTTGTAGGGAGGTAGCCAAAGATTAAGAAAAGTGCCAATTATTGTTGTAAAATTTAAACCTATTTTGAAGTTATAACAATGTAAAGTTTGAACAAATCATCCCAAAACTAAACAAAGCATTTGAACTGCTCTGGAAGCTCTTCTAATTCTCAAGGTAGCTGATAGAAATGTCATTTTACAACTTATTTAATGATCTTTACAGTGATATGCTATATGACATTGGTGAAGGAGGAGAAAAATTAACATGTTCAAAATCAAACTATTAATTTTAAATTTCACAAAATGTGCTGCTTTGAAAATTTTCAAACTAAATTTTCAAAATAGTTTATAACCTCATTAATTATCTGAGAAAATATTAATGTGGGATAAAAATGGGTTCAGTATTAAAACAATAAAAGAATGTAGGTTCTAGCTGTGTACTGCTATAATAATATCATAGCTGCGTTGAACTAGAATTTTCTTCTTAATTCTTGCTATACATTATAATATGTTAAATATTGCTCCAATATGACAATAATATATAGTTAGTTAGTCTATAAGAGTCTCATTTTGATATACTTACAGGAAATTCAAAGTAATGTAGTGCTATTGATGCAATAATTCATCCTGATATAATTATGGAAGTGAAAAGTTTAAAATAAGGTAATATTATCAATTATGTCATATTCAACAGAAATATTTGCTATATGCAATGAACATAGAGTAGATATATATTATAAATATTATGCACAGTGAGCAGATACTCAGGTAAACTGACATATATGAAACGTTTTGCAGATGTATGTTTTCCAATAATAAAGGAAGCTATGGGATTTAGGAGGGAAATAAAAATATAACGGCACATGCATTACAGAATATAATTGCTGTGTCAATTATTTTCTAGGAATTCATTCTAAAAGCATATATCGATAGTACATTCATTCCTAATAGAGATAATCTGCCTAGTAATCCAACGAGGGATCTGTTGTCTAAATGCCACAGCTTGGATGAGTGATTCTTTCTCCAAAACAGCGAAAGACTAAAATACTTGTGTCTTGTGCAGAACAGAAATAACTTTATTAAGAAAATTAAGCACAGGTAATAAATGATGAGAAATGTGAAGATTCTTACAATACAGACTGTAATATAAAAATCCATACTTTATAGTAACTTGAGATGGTTCAGTTACCTACGTATCTTCTAGAAATAGGAGAGTCTCCCATTGCTATAAGAAGAATGTAATACATCTAATTAAAAAGAATTATTCCTTCTGTTCATTTTAGTGAAAATAATCCAATAAGAATAAAACTAAGCATTATTCATTACATCACTGCATATAAGTAATGAATATTTTTGTCGAATTTGTCACAGAATATTACATCAATAGCGCTACATTACTTTGAAGTTTCCATAATATATCAAAATAAGACACTTATCTCACAATATATACATTGCATTGTCATACTGGAGCAATATTTAACATATTATAATGTATAGCAAGAATTAAGAGAAAAACGCAGCTACGATATTCTCATAGTTTTTCATCCTGGCTCAGGTTTTTCTCCAGTTTTCCTTCGGGTAGAGGCGGATTTATTATACAGGTTCTCTAGGCTTTGTCTAGGGGCGTGTTTATTGTAACAATAAAGCGTGAATTTAGTATTTTTTCAACTCTTATGATTTTTAAACACTATACTCAGAATAATTTATAGTTCGATAATAACTTGTACATGTAAATTTACAAACATATTTGCATTAAATTACAAACATATTGACATTATATATGTATTATAACTCGCAGCTAACTTTTTATCTTATCTAGGAACTTTTGCTGAAATTTTTGAATCCGCCTCTGCCTTAGGGCCCTTGATCGGAATTGATGGGATGGTCCCTTGCTTGCTTCCGGAGAGTAAATTAGTTTATTGTCCTCCGTGTGGTCATATGCAGTTTGTACTGTTTTTTGACAATAAAATTTATATTTATAGCAGTACGCAGCTAGAACCTACATTCTTTTATTGTTTTAATACTGAACCCATTTTTATCCCACATTAATATTTTCTCAGATAATTAACAAAGTTATAAACTATTTTGAAAATTTAGTTTGAAAATTTTCAAAGCAGCACATTTTGTGAAATTTAAAATTAATAGTTTGATTTTGAACATGTTAATTTTTCTCTTTTTTTTTTTTTTTTTTTTTTTTTGTNAGGGCTCGTCAACATCAAAGGTCATTAGAGCCCTTAAAACTTGTACAGGAAGGGAAAATGCAGTTACGCACTAGGGAGAGCCAACATGACTCTCCCTGCGTGTGGGACTCGCCGAATGACTCAGCCATACCCACTAAAAACCCTCCTGCATTACAACTCAAAACACAAATTCCAACATATCGCAAAACTTTCCTACAAACATTTTTTAAAAAAAGAAGAGGAAAGAGGAAAGAGGAAAATGAAAGATACCCTAGCCCTAATAGCGTCGGGATCGAAAAGAACAAGAGGTGACCAAGGGAGGTCAGAAAAGAGAAAGGAAGGAGCATGGCACAAGTAAGTGGAAGTAATGCCAGACTCAGCTCGGGGCCCCGTGTTCGCCAAACACGTACTTACTAGATGTAAGTCCCCTGGGGGGTTAATTTTTCTCCTCCTTCACCAATGTCATATAGCATATCACTGTAAAGATCATTAAATAAGCTGTAAAAATGACATCTCTATCAGCTACCTTTAGAATTAGAAGAGCTTCCAGAGCAGTTCAAATGCTTTGTTTAGTTTTAGGGTGATTTGTTCAAACTTTACATTGTTATAACTTCAAAATAGGTTTAAATTTTACAACAATACTTGGCACTTTTCTTAATCTTTGGCTACCTCCCTACAAAATTATATCAAAATCTGAGATGGTGAGGTTTAGACCCTGATTTGATTTGACGTGGAATGACTCTAGTAAATTATCCATTTACTCTTAAAGTTCAACCATCGTAGATGCTTTATCATCATAGTAGATCAGTCTACCCTTTTTTGTCTAAATACAATATTTATACTTGATAAAAATTTTGCTAAACATTCTTGCATGTTTTATTTCCTGTATAGTTTCCTTTTATTTCAATTTAAAAATTCCCAATAATAACTTTTTATTTAATGATTATGGGAATCATTAATTTTAATATAAAAATTAATTCATTCAATTATGTTATTATAGTTGCTCTCCCCCAATGTGTTCCCCAAAAAAAATTTATCTTTAAGTTCCACAGTTTGTGTACCTTCATGGTATTTTTTATTACAATTGAATTTAAGGTAACATTTGAAGGGAGTACCCTCTACAATTTTGGAATTGCAAAACGTCACATCTCTATACCAATTTATTGATAGTTTATGAAATTGACTTATTGCCAGTCACTTTCTTCTGTAGGCCAAGAAGAGAACTAAAAATGTACAAGTCTATTTCAACAAGAGTATTTATATCTTATTTTTTTAATTGAACAACACCTTTTTTGATAGGAATGGAAGTGACAAAACCAGAAAAAGTTGAAGAGCTGAGTCAATGCAGGTGCAAAATAACATTTCTTAAGTTTTAATATAAATGAACTTATACCTTTAATGCTGTGTATTTGCCATTCTCAAAGTCAAAAGGAAAACAGTCAGACAGTTTTTTGAGATCATTTTAAGTACTAATAGAGTTCAATGAAAAGGTGTTGAAGTAAAAATTTTAAAGTTAAAAAGCAACCATTTTTATCAATGTGACAAAAATGATCATAGTTCCAAATACTGTAGACCATTGGCATACAAGGAGGGGAGGGGGAATACAGTGATCAATCCCACCCCCACCTCAAAATTAAAGGAAATTTGTCTTTTTGTATTTCTCCTAATATTTGTACATACATACACCCACAAACATATGTATATGTAGCCTATAATCTATTCAACTCGTTAAATATAAATACACTATTTTATTACATACAAGTAAAAAATCAGGGACATTAAATTTTTAATGACAGAAAAATATCATCTCTTTCTACTCCAGGGGTGGACAGAAATACTGCTATATTTTGTTAAATGTCATTGTTAAATGTTATTTCATTGCAAAAATATAATATTATTGGTTCCTTTGAATTTAGATTACGTTAGGTAGATAACAAATAAAGTAAAAAATATGTATACATGAATATTATATAGGCTCGTTAATTAGATGTCAGACAAATAATTTGATATCTAATTTGTCAATATTTTTACATTAACTAATTAGTTAGTGTTAGTAATACAAAGCAATCACAAAATTTGATAACACTTTTGCGCTTAGTGCTTGTATCCCAATCCCAAAAAACAAAATTTTAAATGACATCCCTGGAATTAATATGCACATCTTTTCATCAATCTTAATATTCTGTAAGTCCTAATAAGTTTTGACCATTCAAGAGACAATGCAATTAGTTTTTTTCTCTTTAAGAATGGTAAACATACTTTGCAAGGAAGAGGGTGTTTTTCATAATTTTAATTCATTGCTATAATTTTATCTTAATATATTTTGGAATGATAAATCTTTATTTTTTTATTAAATATAAATTAATGTTGCACTTTCCTTAAATATGGTCAGTACATTCATGTAGCATTGTTTAAGGGTATATTCATTTAAAAAAATTAAAAAATAGTTCTGCAGGTTTCAATATAAAATTAGTACATTTTAATTCTGATCAAACTCATTTTGACATGTTATTGATTTAAATTGAAGACTTAGTCTCCCTCTTCTTTCATGGGTACAAAATGAAAGAGAAGTAACTGACCGGACAGTCAGTAACTGCCTGTAGCATGAATAGGTAAAACTGATTATTTATTTTAGCATAAATAGTCCCCTATGTACTTTTACATATTCATTTCATTATGCACTACATAAAGTAGAAAAATAAATTTAAAAACTTACACTTGGCAACACAGGAGGATATTTTATCATTTAATCTATTTATTCATTGCTATTTAGTGTCCTTGACTGGGTCCTTCACTCCCTTCACCTGTAGAGCTGCCACTTCTCTGAATACCCAATATTTATTCAACCTGACTAATTTATATATCTTATAAGCCAATTAATTATTTATAGCAGTAATTGTATTGCCGAGACATGTATGTTGCTAAGACAATTGAACAATTTGTATATTAACTTTATAATGTCACAATAAACATATTGGCCACACAATCATTATAGAAAATATGATTGATGTGTGGATCTTAATACATTAAATGAAAAGAAGTGACTATCAATAGTATAAGATATATATTTAACTTGCTATCACATTTCTTGAACAGGTTTGCTGTTTTTGCTCTGGGATCAAGTGCTTATCCAAACTTTTGTGCCTTTGGCAAGTATGTTGACAACTTACTTGGAGAGTTAGGAGGTGAACGGCTCTTAAAATTATCTCAGGGTGATGAAATGTGTGGACAGGAGCAAGCTTTTAGAAAGTGGGCACCTGAGGTGTTTGGTGTAAGTACTTTACTAAGGACATTATTAAGAGTCATTTCTTTGTGAAACTTGTCTTTGAACCATGAATTATATGTAACAGTTAGCATGTGAGACATTCTGTCTGGATGATGATGAAACATTTCTTGAAGCAACTTTGGCCTTACGATCACCTGCATTGTCTACATCAACTGTTCGATTAGTTGAAGCAGAAGAGGAAAATCTAGCAAAAGGTACTGTTATTTCTTCATAACATCCTTGAGCAACCACTGTATTTACATATGTGTTAACTCCATTATATACTCACAATGTTAACTCCATTTACAAAAGAGTCATTTCTTAATCCATTAACATGCACAATATGTCATAATAGCACTATTAATCCCTACTTAAAAATTTAAGGCAGAGTTCATTATAATAACACTTTAACACAAAAAACTTGGAAAAAAATGTAATGCTATTTCTTAATACTATAAAAGCAACATAGCAACACAAAGTTGCTAACAACCTCAGTTTTCATAAGATAATGTTTCAAATTTTTAAGAAAGCAAGAAACTATTTTGAAACTGTTTATAATATTTCCTAGTTTGCCCCTACTCTAACTATAATTATAACTCACTACAATTGTGAAAAAAGTAACAAATTTGTATTACATAAATATACTGTATTTGTAAAACTAGAATCAAAGATCAGGAGATAAAGCACAAATGAATTGTAAAATGATAGATGATATACCCAAATATTTTTGTTAAATCTTCCTCTCACACTATATTAAATCCTCTCATACATATCTTCAATAGCTCATCAGGAAGTGTGTTCCCCAACTCTTAAAAAAAAGACAAAGTGAAGCCTTTACATAAGTGAGGAATAAACAAAATGTTGGACATTATCAACCTCTTTCCATTTCGCTTAATTTCCCAAAAATCCTGGAAAAACTGTTCCAGAAGTATCTTCTACACATTTTATCATGTAATAACATTCCCTCTCACAATCAGCATTGGATTGCAAAATTTGTTTCCACGAACAGCTCAATATTCTCTTTCTTAAATTATGTTACCGTTCTCTTGGCCGTAGAGATAATCCTCAAGCAAGTTTTCTTGATCTATCTAAAGCATTTAATGTCTTCAATCACTAAATCTTTTTTTCATAAATGCATTCACATGTCACTTGTGGATTAGCACATCATTGGCTAACTTCCTATTCAAGATAGGCTTCAACAACTTGAAATTTTCTCTACTAAAAATCAATTACTCCAGGATTTAATTTTAGATATTGTACTGATCCCATGTATTAGTAAATGATATATTATTTTCCACATCATACTGATAAATGAAGCTTGTTGCTGATAACACTATATTGTTATGTAAACATGTCAATACTCACAAAATTAAATCTAGTCTGTCACGTAAATTCCATGGAAATTGTCTCATTGTAAACACTGATATATTAATTCCCATTTACATAACTGCATTATATTTTGGGGAAAATTTACTCAGACCACTCAAACTTTCAGAATATAAGGGAGAATAATTTGAAAAATAAGCCAATCTTACGTAATTGATAAAAAACTTTTAGGAATAAATAGCTAGCAAATAAATAGCAAGAAAAAATTATTCCTTAATAATAATAATAATAATAATAATAATAATAATAATAATAACAACAATATTAATAATAATAACAATAATAATAAATTTATTGTCAAAAAAGCATACAAACCGCTTATGACCACGTGGAGGACTATAAACTAATTTACTCTCCAGAAGCAAGCAAGGGACCATCCCATCAATTCCGATCAAGGGCCCTAAAGCAGGGGCATATTGAAAAATTTTAGCAAAAGATCCTAGATATGATAAAATACAAGTTATATAATAGAATATCAACATCTTTGTAATTTAACACAAAAAATTTATTTTACATGTACAAATTATTATCGAACTATAGATCAAATTCACAATTCCTTCTTTCAGTAAATGCACCCCTAGACAAAAGCCTTGAGAACCTTTATAAGAAATCCACCTCTACCGGAAGGAAAACCGGAGAAAAATCCAGGCCAGGATGGGGCTACAGAATTAATGTACACAACCGTGCCAAAGTTGAGTACACATAAAACTAAATTAATATGAATCATGACACAACATAATCAAGCAAGAAAATAGTTTTTTTAATTGTTATAAGTTATTTTAAAAGTACTACAGCAATGGCGTGATAAAGTACAAGACAGGTTTAACTTTTATTAAAATCAATAAATTATTTTACATTGTAGAAGCACTGGTGCAGGAGATAGCTTTTAAACGCAGATTTGAAGACATTCAATTTCATAATATCTTTTATATTTTTCGGCAGGGAATTATATAGAAGGATTCGCGATATTGTCATTTTTGGCAAAGAGTGGTTGACACTATAGGGCGATGAATATTATTCCTATTGCGAGTATTGTGTTCGTGAACGAAACTGTTTCATATGAAGCAAGGGTGGCTCTTAAGTAATTAACAAACATGACCGTTCCATAAATATAAATGCAGAGAAGTGTTAAGATATTTAATTCCTTAAATAAAGGTTTACAAGAGTTTCGGGGACGAGATTTACAAATAATCCAAACTATCCCCTTCTGAATTCTGAAAGCTTGCATGCTCTGACCAGAATTGCCCCAAGAGATAATGCCATAACGTAAATGGGAGTAAATGTTTGCAAAATATACGCAACGGGAAATATGTGGACTAACTATGTTAACTAAGATTCGGAATGCGTAACACAATTTGCTTAATTGGGAATTAAGATTGGCAGTGATAATTCCATTTGAGGTTGTCTTGAATTTGGAGACCTAGGAATTTTGTATTCGTAACAGTTTTTAACTGTGTTCCGTTTAAAGAAAGATAAACGTGGTATAAAGATTTTGTGATACAATTGTGATATGACATAGACACTGTTTTGTCAGTGTTTACAATAAGACGATTTGCATGGAACCAAGCCGAAAGGTTAGACAAAACTTTTTGAGCGTTGGCGTGTTTACATAGTAAATTAGTGTCATCAGCAACAAGAACCATTTTGCAATCTGATGTGGAGGATGACATGTCGTTCACATACAATAAGAAGAGTATAAGGCCGAGAATTGAACCTTGGGGTACTCCACAAGAAAGTGACTTGGTTTCTAAAAGACAATGCTGAAATACTTTATTTTTAGTATAGGATATTTTGACCTGTTATATCTGTCTTTTAACTAATAAGTTAGCCATTGATGGGGAAATCCACGAATGCATAAAGAATGCAATTTGGAAAGTAGAATTTCATGATCGATGACATCGAATGCTTTGGATAAATCAAGAAAAACACCCTGAAGATTTTCTCCACGGTCAAGAAATTTGGCCGTGTTTCTCCACGGTCAAGAAATCGTTTAAGAAAGAAAATATGGCGCTTGTACTGGAAAAGGATTTCCTAAAACCGTGTTGATCGTCAGAGAGAATGTTTTGTTTTTTTGATAAAAAATCTAGAAGACGCTTATAGAACAATTTTTCTAGGATTTTTGAGAAAGTGGGTAGTGGAGATATTGGTCGGTAATTTCCAATATTAAGTTTGTTTCCTTTCTTGTGTAAAGGTTTCACTTTAGCCCTCTTAAATATTTTAGGAAACACCCCTTCCGATGAAGAACTATTAAAAATATTTATGAGTGGATTTAATACAACGTAGGACGAAAATTTAACAATAAACTCAGGTATATCATCTATGCTTGTTGAAAATTTGTTTTTTAAGGAGCTGATAATTCCCAATACTTCACTGGCGTTAGTTTCGGAAGTGAACATGGAATTGGGTACGTGGGTGGATATAATTGGAGGACATTGATTTGAAGATATTGAGTTCGTTTGTTTACCTACTTCTGAGAAGTAAGAATTAAACAAATTTGCGATGTCCTGGGATTTGATACGATTTTGCCATCGTTTAGTAGAGAAATATTTTCTTCGCAATTTCCAGAAGTTGACGAGTAATTTTTAACAATATTCCACATGGGTTTGATCCGGTTGTTCGCTTTTAGTACCTGTCTGTCGTTTTCCATAAGTTAGCTGCATAGACTACTTTTCGAAGAATAGTCTTATATTTACGAAAATAATCATGGAATTCGGGTGGTTGGTTATAGATACTTTTTTGTGGGGCTTTAAGTGCTCCTCCAGAAGGTTATTAGAGCCCATGCAGGTGGGGTAAAATGCAGTTTCGCACCATAGAGAAGAGCCGTAGTGACCCTTCCCGTGTTTGGGACTCGGCGAATATCTCGACTATACCCACTAAAGACCCCCCTGAATTCAACAAATATCCAAATACAAAAATGAAATAAAAGAAAAGAAAATAGATGTCCAATATATTATATCATTTTTTTTAATCTAAAAATTATATATTTTTTAAAAATAACAGAAACGAAGGATGAAAGGAAACAAGACAGGAAAGAGGAAAAAAGGAAAGCAAATTTAAACTCTCCCGAGAACTTGTGGGAGGAGCCCCGATCTACTTATAAAATTCAAAATTTTATTAACATTAACCGTTTCGTTTCCGAGAATTGTTGGTAAATCTGCAGCCAGACCAATTTGTCTCCATATACTCGAGAATCTTCTGCAATCAGTTAGTAGGTGACGCACTGTCAGAGAAGAGCTACACTCCTCACAAACGGGTTCATCGTCAAGTAGTAAGATATACCTATGAGTGAGAGGACAATTTCCTACGCTCAGGCGAGTCAGCAGAACCTCGTCGCGCCGGGTTGGCCTACAGGAACTGCTGCATGACTTAACAGAGGATTTGATAAGTCGAAGTTTATTCCTTTCAAAGCAAACCATTCATTGTTCCATTCACTCAGAATCCTTATCTTGATGGAATTTAGGAGATCTCGTTTTGGAATCGTGAAAATTCTTGAGGCATGCCGCTTTTGCGGAAACGTCTGTTTCCGTATTTCCTCTGATTCCCACTTGTCCGGGAATCCAGCAAAACATTATATTCTTTCCACCACTTTGGAGTGAGTAAAGAACATCCTGGATGTTTTGGATTAGGTTATCAGCTGGGTACATGTTCTGGATTGCTTGAAGGGCACTTAGCGAATCAGAACAAACCAGAAAATGTGATCCGCCGGAGCACTTTGTTGTTCGCAATGCTCTCAGCATGGCGTAGCATTCAACAGTGTAAACGCTGCACAGGTCGTCTAGACGGTAGCCACAGGTCTCATGGGGAAACACCACGGAGCAGCCGACACCATCAGCCTGCTTCGACCCGTCGGTAAACACAGGGATATGGACCCGATGTTTGTCGAGGATTAGGTGAAAGTATACCCTCAACATCGCAGCTGGAGTGTTCTTCTTGTCATGATGCAGAAGATCGAAATTAATCTTCGGCTTGTGCAAAGCCCAAGGAGGAATCTTACTGAAACCTTGATTTAAGACATTAGGTGTGCGTATATTCAAGATTTCCTTAATTTGTTTACAGCGATATCCAAATGGTTTGGTTGCTCTCAGTATGTTGTTGTAGAAACAGATGGAAGAAGAGGAAGGATGAAACACAACATTGTGCACCAGATTGTCGGGTAAAGTTAGCACCTGGCAAAAGTGTCGTAGCATGAATTGCCGCCGGAGGTAAAAAGATGGTTTGCCACTCTCGGCATACAAACTCGGAATGGGACAAGTGCGGTAGGCTCCCGTAACTAGTCGGATTCCTGCATGGTGGACACTGTCCGGTTTCTTTAAATAGCACGAGCAGAGCTTTAAATACAACGCAGATCTTATGAATGCTCTATAAAACTGGTGCAAGGAGGAGTGATAGCGCCCCATTCCCTGCTACTCGGGCACTTCAATAAATTCAGAGATTTTAATGTTCTCGCTCTTAGGTCTGTAAGATGTTCAATCCAATTCAGTCTCTGATCAAATATTAGACCTAAGAATTTTATAGAATGATAGAATTTTAGAACGTTGTCCCCAGGGCGAGGTGAGGTTCTGCCAGAAGGCTTGGTCTCCTACTGAAAAGAACACAGCGTGTTCTCTCAGCAGAGAAACGAAAGCTAGTCGTCTTCGAGCAGTGGTATAATCTATTGAGGACGAGTTGGATTTGTCGCTCCGCACCTGTGACACTGTGATGAACAAAAAATAGCAAAGTCGTCCACAAAAAGAGAGTGTAAAACTGGATTATTTACAGCAGACGTTATGCTGTTTATGGCCACTGCAAATAAGGTCACACTCAGGACTGAGCCCTGAGGAACACCGTTCTCTTGAAGAAGGAGATCCGAGGTGTCTCTTCCAATTCTGTAGCGGAAGGAACCCTGATCCAAGAAGAACTGTAGCATCAGAGGAAGACGTCCGCTAAATCCCAAGGCACAGAGTTGGTTTATAGTGCCATGACGCCAAGTAGTATCATAAGCCTTCTCAATGCCAAGAATATTCCGACGACATGTTGTCTTCGAACGAAAGCATCTCCAGAGTTTTACCGACGCAACTCGTCAAGGCAATGCTTCGATAACTACTGATTGTCGTTTTGTCCTTACCTGGTTTTAGTAAAGGGATAAGCGTTGCTTCCTTCCAGGAATTAGGGAATACTCCCTCGGACCATGAAAGATTAAAGATAACCAGAAGGTATTCTTTCGATCCGAGACTGAGTTGTCTCAGCATTTCATAATTAATTGAATAAGGGCCAGGAGTAGTGTCGTGGACTGTCGCTAGAGCTGACTCAAGTTCCCACATAGACAAGGAAGAGTTGTATGGTTCCCAGTTGGTGGAACGGAAGTCAAAAGTTTTGCTCTCTGCAATTTCCCTTTTTCTCACGAAATCAGGATCGCAGTTTGCTGTAGATGTTAGGTCAGCAAAGTATTCAGCCATCACTGTTGCCATTTCTCTGTTCTGAGAACCTGACCCTGATAATTGAGTCCAGATATTGGGACTCGAGAATACCTTCCAGATATCTTTCGGATTGACTCCTGTACTTAAGTGGACGATGTTGTTCTCTTAATGGTGCTTAGAAACTCTTTCGAGGATGTGGATCTGGATTCTTTGATAGTTCTGCGCGCTTTTGCTCTAGCAATCCGATATGCAGCGAGGTTTTCCGGAGATGGACTAGCCTTAAATTTCCGCAATGCTCTTCGCCTTGCCCGAATGGCGGACCGACATGCGTCGTTCCACCAGGGGACATGAGGTCTTCGCGGAAACAGATGTTTTCGGAATAGATTCTTCAGCGGCGTGATGAATTACCTGGGTCAGATAGTCGACCCTTTCTTGGACACTACTCGTTTCTCTGAAGACATACAAGTGTCCAATTAGCCTTACAGATAATCCATTTCTGTGACTTGCATTCGAAAACAGTCGCACGTTCCTGCAAGAACAACCAGATAGGATGATGGTCGCTACCATGCAGATCATCTTCTACCCTCCATTGGAAGATATCAGCAACTTCAGGAGAGAAAATTGACAGGTCTATAGCAGTCCATGACCCCGTGGCAAATACAAAGTCATCTCCCCGGTGTTCATTAGGCATAAATTTTCTCGCTCAAAGAGACAATTCAGCAGTCGGCCCCTGGGGCAATCGCTCGACGAGCCCCACAGTACACTGTGGGCGTTGAAATTTCCAAGGAGGAGGAATGGTCGAGGGAGCTGATGAATTAAATCCCTGAGGGAAGTCTTCGAGAAATCTCGTGACGGAGGAAGATATATAGAACACAAGGTCATAGTTGGTACGCTCTGAATTTTGACTGCTATAGCCTGGATGTGTGTTTGTAGGAGAACAGGTGAGCAGAGGACTGTGTTTCTAACAAACATGATGTTCAGATATTTATTTGACATTTTGGGATAGCACCCTGTCAAGTTAAGTGTCGATCTGTGCAAAATACTCTCTTTGAACGAGTTGAGTGACTCATCTCAAGTGTCGACTATCATTGGAATATTTCCTTTGATGCCGTAGGTCAATTCAAAATTCTTGTCATAAAGATTTTAAACAAATAGAGGAAATTATTCGTCATCTTATAATTAATTACAAGTTCCTTCGCTGGCAATATTCGAGTGACAATCCTGCATCACTCAAGTTGGGCGATTCCAGAAATTTCCTCGCTTTCTCACGACACGTATGAACAGTTCGATACCTGGTCGAGTTATCAGGTTATATTATCGATTCAACAAATCGAACTGGCAACAACGCACTTACTTCAAAGGTATATAAACCACATGGCTTCTTCTTTCAAAACTACAACTACTACTACTAGTAAGAGGACACACCTCTAATCTCGCCTCTTATATCGTGGTTCGACTTCTTCACTGTCATCGCCAAGTCGACATACAAGGATATTTTCTCCTGTTCAACCCTTCACTATAGGGGTTCTTACTTTCGAACACTTCACTTCGCTACTTTTCATTCTCGTCGCCAAGCCGACATTTTTTTCGCAAAATCGAGCCTACATGTACTTTAGAAGACATCACTACTCATCAACTATTACATTTATCTACACGACATCGATCCGACTCAACTCTACAATCAATTTCAACCAGCTGATTGACAGGATCTTCTCATCATGTCATCAAGATCTCTAGGAAACCAGTACTGTATCATTATTTATCATTATTTCATAGCATGTCATTAAATCATTAAATTATTTTATTAACAATCAACATTCATCTCACTACCTCACCCATCATCATTTTGCATTTTTTCAGTACTAACATTCTTGTGCAGGTAAGATCGAACTTGTCTGTACACACGACAACTCCACCTCTTGCTCGATCTCCCGTGGTGTCGTCATATCTGAAGCTACTGTATCCTCGCAGAGAGTGTGAGTGTTCTGGTAAAAGGTATGTCTCTTGCAGGCAAATACAGATCGGATTACGACGCGAGTTGTAACTCTTCACGTTGAGTTCTACAGCCATTAAGGTTCCACTGAAGCATGGAAGTCATTATTGTGTGGAACCTCCGGAGTCAGGTCCGTGAATGTGCATTTTGCGTCACCCCCGGACAATGCACATTCTGACTCGGAGGAAGCGAGTACA
Organism: Laupala kohalensis; assembly: GCA_002313205.1. Classification (NCBI taxonomy): domain Eukaryota; kingdom Metazoa; phylum Arthropoda; class Insecta; order Orthoptera; family Trigonidiidae; genus Laupala; species Laupala kohalensis. Next base: position 365,910 of record NNCF01126297.1, read on the forward strand.
GAGACGTTCTTTTGACGTGTTTGCGATTTTTTGGAAGGTGTTGTTTTTGGTGTTTTTAAAAATTCAACAAGGTTCAGGGGTTTAGCCCTAGAACCACGCTTTGTCTTTGTTGTTACTGTGGTATGATTAGTACTACTCTTTGTATGAGATGTACTAAACATCTCATACATTGGTGGTGTTTTTGGCTTAACAGGAACGACTGAAGTATCTTTCTTTCCGCATTTGTACTGTCATGTGCACGACGTTGTCGTAGACATCAGTGAAATCGGCTTGAATGGATACAGTTTTCATTACTTTAGGAGTCTTGGCTGCGGTGGAGTAACTGGTAGAAAATACAGGATGTAAAGCCATGTATTTCTTCCGTGCTTCACCGTACGGGATCTTCTCCGTTGTCTTGATCTCCTGCACTTTCTTCTCATCCAGAAGGCGACAGACTCCCTGCTCCACACCGTGTGGTTGCCTGTACAATTAATGCACTTTGCAGGCCCCGGGCATGTAACGCCGGGTTCGTGTGTCTCCTTTCGCACTTCCCGCAGGTATCACGGCCTTTACACGATGTTGTCGTGTGTCAAAATCTCTGGCACTTAAAACAGTGCAGAGGATTTGGAATAAAGGGATGCACCGACAGGTTTAGCCATCCAGCCTTCAGATCTTTGGGTAGCTTAGGACATTTTTTTTTCATTTAATTTCTAAAACTAAGAGGTTCCAATCATACATTATATACAATTTTATTGAGACTCCCCGCACCCATGTGAAACACATATTGCAGGGAGTCCCTTTAAAACACTTACAAACATACATATCTAATTACTACATACAACTATAACACCTCAACCAATAAAACAATATACAAACATAAAACAAATATCTAACTACAATATAAGACTAACACCATTTAGCCTCCCCCTCGTGGAGTTTCCGCCTCGTGGAGGCATGGTGACCTACCACTAGCGGAACCACTTGCCAAATATAAACAAACACATTACATAAAACACATATATCGATACATTACACTTTCACAAAATAACAAGAAGACAAAAATAACAAAAAGATATCAATACAAAACAATTTCAATATTTACAGAAACAAAACATTTTATACAATTAGTACCAGATACATAAACAGATGAGAGCAGACAACATTATATATTTACAAAACTATTTACAACAATTTATACAATTCAATTTTCCATATCACAAGTCAAGTCGTCATTTTTCCTCTGAAAGAGAACTTGAGGTACGCCAGTCGTCCGTCAGAGGCGTTGGGATAGGCAAGCCTACCCCCGGACGACCACCATTCCTAAAGGGTTCCCAGACACGCTACGCACAACCCCAATACTCTCTTGTAGTGTGCGGCTATGCTCGGTAGATGGTATTCCACACCCCTACTTCACATAGCGATGGGCAAGGCCGGATCTGATGGTACGCCATCCGCCATCAGCTGCATCGCCAGGATCTCCTTTGGGTACCGGAACATTAGCCTTTCACCTCCGGGTGCCAGAAACTGCACACGATATTGGAGTGCAGCTTGCAGCTTGGGGGTTTCCTCTAGCCTCACAAGGATGACTGATGCGAAGGCCAGAGTACACCCCCTCCGGAGATGCATCCATTGGTGTTGGTTCGGATGTACAGGCCTCTTCTGTCCAGTCCACGAGATCCTCTTCTATTACTCCCGAAGGTGGCGCGAAGCATAGCCCGCAACACCAGCAGAGGCAGGATGTAAGTCCTCCGCAAACGGCTTGAAAGCGAGGTGTAATGCCTCCAAGAAGAGCATTGGTCGTTCTGCGCAAGAGCGAAGAACGGTGTTGTCGCTGGTCACCCACGCTCTAAGGTAGGTTTTCGGCCACGTAACCTGTGTCCAAATCCAGGACCCAGGCGTTGGCCGTCGACTTTCCTTCGGCGAACGTGAGTGTAGAGTCGTCATCGAACTCCGAGTTAGACTCGGAGAACTCTTCCTCACCAGAAGAAACTCCACCCTGGTTGCACTCAGATGTACAAGTGCAAGGAAGGATCACCGTGACCTCCTGGGAGAAACGCACACGACGAGTCTCACGCTCCACCTTTTATTCAGAGTCAGTCTGAGCTCCCCCAGAACTGGACTCTTCCTCCTCGGAATAAACAGCGCCACTAACCAGATCGAGCACAAGTACTCTCCCTGACTCGTAGTCACTGTTCTTGGAGCAAAACTCGCGTATACCTTCCACCGCAGAGCCGGGTACCAACCTACTGCCGGTTGTCGCCAACGAGACATCGCGACCGTGGAAGGTGAGGATATAATTCTCACCCACCGCGACCAATCTCCATCTTGAGCTTTCGGGGGTGTCACAGTTCATTTCAGCGCTTCCCGATCCCTGAGACCTGACGAAAGGTTTACTATAACTACCACAAAAGCACGTATCCACAAGGAGATCCGGTCGCCCGGAAAAAACCCCTACGGCTCAGACTTAGATTAGTCTACGATCCCGAACGACTCTGCCAGAAAAATTTCCAACAGTCTCAGGGCATCTTCATTTCCTAGAGCCGCGGATATTACCCTTGGATCTAAGACAACTCCATAACTTTCCTCTAGCTCTTCTCTAGCCCACGTACGTCTCTCGCAGGCGTAGAGTGCGTGTTCAGCTGTATCCGGCTCGCCACACTCACAGAACGGGGAGACTGCTAGGCCCAGATCATATAATTTGCCCCGGAACGGCCCATGCCCACAAAGCAAATTGACCAGTTCCCGGGACGTGGAGGACCGGTACTTTCGTTATCCCGGCGAAAGTAACGTCCGGGGAAATTTCTCTATATGAACCTTCGCCGTCCTACGCCTGCCAGCGAGCTTGCCATATCCTGAGAATCTTCCTTGTTATGAAGGCTTTGTCAGACACCGTGTTGGTATGGCCCAGGCTGTACGAGACATCGTCCAACACATACGGCAGCCCCTTTCTAGCACAATACCTTGCCCCTGCCTTGATTACTTCCCTTAGTAACCCTGTCAGGACTTGAAGCCTGACAGTGGGAGCTGATAGATAGGCTCCAGATATGGCTATCAAGGGGGCTCGTTGAGCACTCCTAAGAGCTCTGCCGCACATCGTCAAACGCGCTCGGTGCGCCCACACTGATGCACAGTACAGTATTATTGGCAGGAATGCGCCCCGATAGATGGTCATCAGGGCCCTTCGGCTTATCAGTCGCTTCTTTGTCGATAGTCTCCTGAGCTTATAGAAAACGTTTTTGGCCTTAGCTGTCACAGTGTCTACATGCTCGAGAAAGTTAAGCTTACAGTCCAAAGTGACCCCAAGATATTTTTGCGATTTCTCCACACCAATCGATCTATTATTTAGCCTGATCAGCGGAGGGCGATTTGCATGTGATCCCCTCATGACCATGAGCGATATTTTGCTCTCAGAAACAAGTAACTTGTTTCTGCGGCACCAATCAGAAACGACGGCTAGTGAAGTTTCCCCTGCTTCCTCCACTTCCCTCCGGCTATCGCCCTCAATAACCAGTGCCATCATCGGCATAAGCGACGTGCTTGAATCCTCGAGATGACTACTCCCGAAGGAGCGGATCCATCACGAGGTTCCACATCACCGGACCTGAATTAGATCCCTGAGGACAGCCTTTGGTCAGTATCTTCGAAAACAGGACTCCATGAGACACCCCAGCCTCACGATCACAAAAATAACTCTCATACAAGCCGTATACGTTCAGTGGGCAACCCACTTCCCTTAGTTTGGCAATCATGATTGGCCACCATGCGTTATCAAAAGTCCCTGATATATCAACAAAGATCACGGCTACACATTTATGTTGCTTCTCATATGTTAGTTGAAGCAACCTCTGTACGGCATCTTCCGTGGAACGCCTAGCCCTGAATCCATACTGGGTGTAAGCCCACAGCCCAACTCGACAGACCTCTTCAGCTTATCAACCATTAACCACTCCAGCAGCTTACCCACCACTGGAAGAAGGCAGATCGGTCTATAGGCCTTTGGATCATCCTCCGGCTTGCTGCAGGTCTTAGTCAGCAAAGTCACGATCGCTCTTTTCCATATTTGTGGGAAGCAGCCTTCATCGAGGCAACGATTGAAAAGCCTAGTGAGTAGACCTAGTAAGTAAAACAGATCCATTTTTTATCATGGACGGTGAGATACGATCATTTCCCGGGGCCTTTTTGAGATAAGTTGGCCACGGCATCACGAACCTCATCCATGGAGAAGCTTGTTACATTATCATTAACGTATCGCTCGAGCAAACCCTCTCTGACGACTAGATGGGATTCGTCCTCAGAGGTAAGGTCGTCGCTTGGGAGTAACGTATCGAGCAGTAGAGTCGCGGCCCGCTGATACCCTACAGTATGCGATGAAGATTGCTCATCACCACATACCATTAGCAAAGATCTCATAGCGAATGGGATGCGCACTTTTTCAGCTGCGATCTTGTAAGGTGTTCCCCAGCAGTCGAGACTCGACATACTCTCCACGTACTCTTCCCACGACTTCCTCTTAGCCTTCTTCACGTCGGAGTTGTACCTTCTTCGGGCCTCTCGGAAAATTTCCTTAAGGTCCTCCGTCGGCAAACCCCTCCGCTTAGAAGCTTGCAAGGTTCGCCTCGCTCTACGTAGACGTACTCTGCCCTTCGTCAACCAGTCCCTCCACCAACTCACCACTTTCCTCTTCGGCGGACCAAAAGGAATCGCTTCCCTGGCCGCCTCCAGAATGGCATCGTTCAAGCTAAGAGCGACTGATTCATAGGAGGCCCGCTCATCAACTCCCCGCAGCCCCCTGCTCAGAGATGTTGAACTTCTTCCAGTCAGCTCTTCCAAGCTTGAAACGATGCAGTGGCTCGTTCTCCAGAGTTGCCCCTGAAGTGTGGAGATCGTCCTGGCCCAACGAACAGCATTTCCCTCTTAGGATCCGGTGGTCTGATCCAGTATAGTAGTAATCGAATCTCCAATCCACGATACTGTCGTGTCCTCTCACCGAGGTTGCCAACGAGACGTCTGTGTTCGACTCGCCCATCGGGCTGACGAACGTTGTCAAACAAGACGCCACGTTGACCACCTGCAGGTTGTGTCTAGCAATAAGTTCCTCCAATTCGCCTCCTCTGGAATCCTCAACCCCGCTATGCCAAAGATGTGATTTGGCATTGGCGTCCATACCAATATGGACTACATGCCCGCGGAGTTTTCAAGATTCCCCATGGCCGCCACCATCTTGCGCGCATTAAGCTGGGCCACGACCAGACTACTCATAAGCGGTTTGCTGCCTTAGCAATTCCACCGCCCGGGAATATTCCGGACACAACCTCTTATCCCCATCAGGATGGTCCGCTCTCTTGCCAAACTGCCTGCAGGAGCCGCAGCAGATCTCATGCTGCTTACACTGTTCCCGCCTATGCACCGCACTTACCGCAGACTTCCACCTTTCCGCGGCAGTGAGCACCCAGGTGTCCATATCTCTGGCACCGAAAACAGCGTATAGGCGTCTCGTACCGGTCGATTCTGTACGAGGGTCACTCCACTTACAGGCGCCCGTGTTCGAGCAACGCCCTCCACAGTCGAGGGGGCATCTGTATCACCCAGTTCCTCGATGCATCACCTCGCCCAGCTTGGTGCGCACGACGATCTGGGATACTTCAGTTTTCGAGGCGCTCGTGGCCTCGGCGATTTCCCTTTTGACCAGGTCCTCGGTTACTCCCTTCCGTACACCGATAACGATGACCTTCGGGTTTCGCTTTCGGACGGCCTCCGGCTCCAGTAAACTGGAGCCCTCAACAGCCTTCCTGATCGCCAGGATATCATCGGGGGACGGGCTCTCAATAACCACGCCGTTCGGAACGACGTGGCACCGAGAAACCCGAACCCTTTTGTCGCCGAGGCTCTTCGTCACCTCGGCCCTCACTTCAGATATCGATGATACCTTTTTACCTTGTTTTGCCTTCAACAGCAAGGCAGGGTTCTGCTTGGGCAGCCTCACGACTGCCTTCGCTTCCCCCTGTCTTACCGCCTCGGAAAATGTCGCGGGCTGGCCCACCTGCACCGGATGTTGTGGTACAGGCGTGGACGCAGCTTTGGCGATTCCCTCCACCACGCCCTTGACCAGCTCGCCTACGATCCTGTCTTGGATCGACGGCGTAACCTCACTGAGCGTCGCCAAAGCAAGCTTTGACTTGCCCAGCTCGGCCAAGATTGTCCACCGATCCTCGACGAGTAACCTGTCCTTACTCTTAGTGACCAAAATGGCCTCAATCGCCTCAATGGAATCTTTGAGGCTCAAAATTAACTCAATTCGGACTACCTTCCATCCAGAGAGATCCTCCTCCACAAGGGAAGACGACCCCTCCGGTCCGGCCTTGGGCGTCGTGGACGCAGGTAGGGCTCTTTTAGGCTCGGCCATTTTCTCTGCGGTATACACTCGCTGGCCTCGTGTTTGCCAACACACAAAAACACGCCAAATTCAGAGGACGACAGCGCACCGCTACGCCGTCCTCTCAGTGAGTAGTCAAAAATCAAATATCCAACGCAACTCACTTTTGACTGGGCCCCAAGGCCAAAAGGACAGTCAAAAATCACGATGAAGGAACTGGTCTTCTGGTGAACACCGTTAACCTTCCTCATGGTTTGACTGACCTCAACTACGTGGTCAGCCTTCCATTCTTCAACAAGCTCTTCTGTTGACATGTCCATGATGTCTCTGCAAGATACGACTCCTTTGCTACGATGAAGTGCAGCATGGAGTTCGCACTTGACAGAGAACTCTCCCAGCTTTTCACAACTTAAGAGGGTCAATGCCTGTTTGTTGGTGTTGGTTTCTAACAACATTGAACCATTTCTTAATCGTTTAATACTTTTCAGTGTACCACAGATACCTTCCAGAACTTTATAAATATAAAAGGGCGAAACCTTTTCCAAGGTTCCTTCCTTTCTTTGCATTACAATAAAAACATTCGCATGCGAAATATTCTGTTTCTCTACTCTTTCTTTTGTTTCCGAAGCGGGAGGGCTGTCAACCCTCGGTCGCTTCGAAGACGTTTGGGTTGAATACTTTACCTTGAGGTACTCCCACTCCGCAAGGCAGGGAAGTCGAAGAATCAGTCATCTTGTCCCACGAGTTCGGAGGAAATAAATGTCGGGTGACGTGGAACCCCCTCATCACACCACTAAGCCTTGTTCAACTGAGGTGCGGTAGTTGCCCCAGAGGTTGTCCGCTAGCGAGTGTTTATCCTCAACACCCATTCACCTCATCGGCGCGTAACACACCTGGAGGTCAGATGTGAAGCTAGGAGAGAACCGAAGTGATGTTTCCCAGACGGTCTCAGATGTAAACCGTGCTGGGTAATCTCCTTGGCAGTCAGGTGTGATTGCAAATAAAAAAATGTGATTTTTGTGTTTGCCAGGTGATATTTTAGGAATATGTTTGCCAGGTTAATTTCGTGGTTTATTTGTGGAACGTTGAAATGTTGATGCAGGCTAGAGAGTACTATGATTGTGTGTTGAGAGGCCGTTTTTAGTTTTTGTACATGTTCAGAATCGTTGAAATGTCCTCCCAAGTTAATATCGTTCTGCACACCTATGATGATTACTGTGTCCCGCTCTGTGTCTTAGTGTAAGTGTCCAGTTCTCGAATAACTTCAGCCAAACGAGCGTTTGGGTTAAAGAAACTAGTGACTGAGAACTGGTTGAGAAGCAATCCAAGCAAAACGGAGGACATGTGGCGATCGTGCGAATCAGCTAATATGAACTTGTTTGATTTCTGCATGTTAGTGTTAGCTTCATCTCTGGGTAGCACTACTTTACGTGGATTTGGGCGGCTGTGCTTACCAGTGCGTGGTTTGTGAATAGGTTTAGGTACTGGACGGGAAGGGATGAAACGGGTAGGAGGATTAGGTAGGGGAGGAAACTGGGACATGTCATCTAACACACTAAACATATGAGTGAAGAGTTGGGGTGGTGCATGTGTCGTTGGTCTAACCAGGTGATAGCAGTTGGAAGGACGGCGAGAATTCCTGACTATAGTTCTACTGCCGATCGTGTTCTTATTAATCTCTTCCAGCGTATGAATATGATGTACCAAGTCATTGTGGGCCTTGTGTCCATTATTGTGAGTTGGTTAGCAACTTCATGACAAAAGCAAACGTGAATACACTTAAACTGACAACTAACACTGAATGAAGGATATTAGTATAATATATTTATTACTACGGAACTTATAAATGAGATATTAGACAAACAAAAAAATCCAACGACAAAAATGATTGAAATTATTATTTAGGACGACAACTGGAAGTTATTTAATTCGACAATAACTACTCTATATTATGTTAAAATGTAAATAAATACGAAAACATCAAGAAAAAACTAATTGTAAAATGATGTAATAATCCTATGGAATTATGACGATGAAAGCTTGGGTGCAACAATGGGACAGGGTTTCTTTGAAAGTTTAATTATGTGATAGAATATGCACGAGTAAATCTAAATGCACCCTAATGTTTACTCCTGATGCACCAAGAAACTAAAATAATGATTCCGTTTGTACTTACGTAAACTTTATCACACCTTTGAGAAGCACTTGAATGAAAACAACACGAAGTATATTAGATCCGTTAGGCTTGATAAACCTTAGGAAACGTTTTTAATATTTTTTCCATGTAACACATACAAAACAAACAAATTTTTACACTACAATAAAGGTAGGAACTAAATACAACAACTTAATCACAAAAACTCGAGAAAAATAAAATAATTAGGATTAAACTGAAAAATACGGAGAGCTCATTCACAACCGTAGCTAACGCCAGGTGCAGGCTCATTATAATAGAACTTATATTTATGAAATGGTTATATTTGATGAGACAAAATTACTGAACTTCCACCCTTGCTTTACAATAAACTGTCTGGTTCACAAACTCAACACTCATAATTCAGATAATATATATCTTTTGTGTCAACCAACATTTTTCCAAAAAGGACCATATTATTCAGTTAATGTTTTCTAAAATTCCCTTCTGAAAGATAAAAAAGATTTTAAATTAATCTCTTCAAATCTGCAGTTAAAAGACTCTTTCTGCGTCCTTTTTCTACAATGTAAAGAATTTATACCCTTGCTTGCTTTGAGAGAGTAAATTAGTTTATTGTCCTCCACATGGTCATACGCAGTTTGTAACGGCTTTTTTGACAATAAAGATATTTATTATTTATTTATTTATACATTGAAATAAATGAAGTTAACACAAATGTCAATAGTTTAATTAACAATTCTTTTTATATTGTGGTTTATATTAATTAATGTAAATTCCTTTTATGCTCTATCTTGTCATTGTTATAGAAGGCTACTTTTTATACTAATTGATTAAATACAAAATAAATTTCATACAATCTTTTAATTATTTCTGATAATTCATAATAGATTATTTTTTCTGCAATCAATCTCGTCTTGGTTGTGTTCATTATCTCTGTAGTCCCATTCTTGCCTTGATTATTCATTTTTCCTTCTGACTTAGACGGATTTATAATCAGACCCACTGGTTGTGGCCTGATTGTGGTAGCATGTATGGGAGACCTTGAGATGCAGAAATGTTAAAATTGCTTCTGCCTATGAAGTTCAATCAGAATTTAATAAGATTGTTTGATTGGAATTTATAATTTTGATCATTAGATCAGATAATCCATAACTTGCTTCCTGAGAATAAATCACATTATTGTCCTCCTTGTAGTCATAGTTCTTAACAATTTTTTGACAATAACTTTTTTATATTAAAATGTAACAACATTAATTCTTTTTCTTTTTATTAAAAGCTATCTCAACTCACTCAGCATCACCTGGGTTTTGAATAAATCTCTTCCTGGCCACTCCACTCAATTTCTCAAAATATTATTTATAGATATCTCCACATAAACAGTCTCCCTACCTATTCCATAATTTTGGTGATTCCTTTGCTTAATAAACTGCTATGACTTGTGTAGTGCTCTCAGGTAAAAACACACATTTCTATTCTTGAGAGACTGATAAAAATTTAAAATATTGTACTCACTCATCTAGACTGTTTCAATGAATATCACCATTTATGAAAATCCGTCAAATGGAATGTACTAGAATACAGGGTAAAGTTTCAAACATTCATCATAATAAACGAGTTTTAGGTTGAGTAATAGAGAAAAAGTATTCTAGGACTCATTCTTAATTAAGCCTTCATTCAAATTTAATACTTCATTGTACATCAATGTGAAAATTTAAATGAAAAATTCATGCACTATCTTTCTGTAATTAATTTCAAGTCCTACTGTTCCTCACATATTTTCATCATAGTTTAATATGTTACAGGTCTCTCTAAGTGCCATAATAAAAAAGTGTATGATTGCAGAGTTAGTAGAAAGGTAAATCTTCATGGGAACGATGCAAGGTGAGTAATAGTAAATATTATTTTCATTGAAGTTGAGTCATCTAATTTCTTTGATAAAAAACTCTTCATTTCTTCAGTCGAGCAACAATGTTACTTGAACTCAATTGTGAGCTTACCTATCATCCAGGAGACCATGTGGGAGTTTTTCCTCGTAATCGAAAAGAGATAGTTGATGGAATCCTGGAGAGACTACAGAGTACGGGTGATATAGATCAAGCTGTGGAACTCCAAATATTGAAAGAGAACCACACATCAAATGGTAATTCCCACATCTCCATACGTTAATTCTATACATTTATGTGCTGAATTCTAATAATTATTTTCTGCAAATAGGAGTTGTAAAAACATGGGAACCTCATGAACGACTTCCACCTTGCTCTCTAAGAACTCTTTTGACAAGGTTCCTTGATGTAAACACTCCTCCCACACCAGATCTTCTACAACATTTTTCAACAATAGCCACTGATCCTGAAGAGCAGGAGAAACTACATCACTTAGCTACTGTGAGTACCTATTATCAAATCATTTGTTCTACAAAGAAGCTAAAGAACTGGTTCAGTGTTTTATTTGCATAACTTGTTTATGAAGTACTACCAAAGATAACTAAATTAAATTATGCTATTTAAGTGGACTTTTTATACTATTTTAAAAAGAATAATTTTTAGATAAATTTCACTACTACAACTACTTTCTCTTTAACCTAACATTTTTCATGTTTATTTTGAACATTACAGAAGGATAATTGCTCAAATGTTTTCTGTTTTAGGATCCTGCTGCTTATGAAGATTGGCGACATTGGCGATTTCCTCATTTACTAGAAGTTTTGCAGGAGTTTCCATCTGTTCATCCTTCTGCTCCCTTGTTAGTTGCTCAGTTGACTCCTCTACAACCACGTTTCTACAGTATATCATCTTCTCCATATGTTCATAAAAAGCAAATACATATAACAGTTGCTGTTGTTATGTATAGAACACAGGGTAAGAATTTAATGATCAGTTTTATTCAGTGATAGCCACTTCATATATGAATACTTATGGTATGGTCAATATTATATTATCAAAATAAATAAATAATTTGACTTAAACGTAAAGTCAAAATGTGTTATTCAAAGCACAAAATAAATGTTACTTGTCCTTAAAAAGTCTTAAATTATTTATTTAATTTGATTATATGATGGATGTTAAAAGTAGTAGAATATGATTACTCACTCTTCAAAAATTTGTTTATTGAATTTCTAGATGGTGAAGGTCCTGTGCATTATGGAGTGTGTTCGAATTATTTGAAAGATATCAATGTTGATGACCACATTTATCTATTTGTTCGAAGGTAAGTCATTGATACCAAAATCTTTAACATGTCTTGATAAAATTGAGTATCTCATTAAATAATTTTTTGAACTGATTCAACCTATTTTCAGTGCACCCAACTTTTATCTACCCTCAGATGTTAGTAGACCTGTAATTATGGTTGGACCAGGAACAGGAATTGCTCCATTTAGGGGATTCTGGCAGCACAGGTTGTCTCAACTACAATCAGAAAAATCAGGCAAGACCCTTTTTTTCTTAAATCCAATGATTTAAATACACCATTTAAAAAATTATAAACAAGAATGAATGTTTAATCATACATTTTATCATGAATTCTTCAATTTTCAAACACAATAACATTTTTACTTTCAGGATTTAATGATTTTGGGAAAATGTGGCTGTTTTTTGGATGTCGACAAAAGGCTCTTGATCTATATAGAGATGAAAAAGCAGCAATGCAAGAAGATAAGGTTTTGGATAAAGTATTTCTAGCTCTATCTAGAGAACCTGACATACAAAAAGTAATTTTTATTTGCAATTTGTCTTCACTCTTAGGATAATTTCTTTAAATCTAGTAGATCGGTTATTTATTATTCAATCTTCTATTTTCATCTACGCAATGTATAAACTAAGGTAGCATAGGTCGTCTGCTCCCCTAAGGCCTCACAATCCCAAGGCATAACATTTCACTAACCTATTTATTATGTTATAACATGCAATATACTGAACTCAGTTCATTCAGATACTCTCCTAGTTAAACATTTTTGAATAAGGATTAAAGAAACTGACTGCGTTCGACCTCTGTATCTGCCACAGTATCTTAAACCAAACTAATATCAACAGAATCAAGTGCTTTGGTTTGTGTTCATTCTGATTAAGGATCAAGTAGTCGCTGATGTCTAAACAAAAGATAGATTCAATCTCTTGAAATAAACAAAGAATTTCATGGAATTTCCTTTACAATTGGATTTTCATTCAGATTTTAAAAAAATTAACATCACCTTGTTACATAAAAACAAAATGGCAACGTGACTTTTGAGCTTTCTATCATAAGTAGACGTACAGTTTTACTGAATCAAAAACACTCTCCTTTCAAATAAACATATTGTTATGTCATTCTCTACTAACTAAAGAGAATATGATGAACATGGTATAAAATATACCCACTCATCTAATTTCACAAATCTGACCCAGCAGCCCAATGGTGCTTAGTAGTCAGCATAGCAGAGACTTGCATTGTGAATTTTCACATTGTCCAATTGATATGTGATCATTAATATCACATTAATAATTGAACTCATGCTACTTTATGGCAAATGTCAGTTTAGACCTGGAATCAATCAAAATTGTAATTTCTACCACTATGTATTCAAGAAGAATCTTTTAATTAAGAAATCTTGTAATCTTTTGAAATATTCTTCCTCAATATCACTGGAGGTAGCATCCTTTTAGCTTGATCATTCCTTCATGCTTTGCAGCATCAGAATAGCTTTTAAGTGTTCTCATTTATTTAAAGAAGTGCACCAAATTTCCTGTGAATTTGTTCCCTTTTCCTCAGGAATTGTTCCCAAATACATAACATAATTTATTAATATTATATAATGTATTAATGGAACTACTCTATATTAAACATCTTAAACAAATATATATCAGAGTTTACATAATTGCTTGAAGATGCCTCCAGAAATAAAACAATTAACAATAGTAATTTAGCCAATCTGTACGATGGTTTTCCCCCTATGTCCTGCTAGAACTCTCTGGTGTCCCCTTATTCTGCCTGTATGGTAAAAGCTTGTCTTGCCATAGTCTCTTCTCCATTCTGTATAAATGACCATACCAACCCAGTAATTTTTTCCCTATTATCCTTATTAATGGACTATCCTTGCAGATTGTCAGTTCTTGATTTCCCAAGAATTCTAAATAAGAACTTTATCTATGAGTCAGTGAATCTTTTTTCAAACATCCTACTAAGATGCCTCCTCATCATTAAGCGAGTTGGAATACTTGGTAGTAGACATGCTAACTTCTATTTCTTTGTACTCTCTATACTTAAGAGATAATAGATAATGTCTATAGTGAAAGTCCTATTGTTTCCATCCCCTGAAATATATCTGTGCATCCTCCAGCTAGATCAGTGGTATCAAGAGAAGGAGAACATGAACTTAATTGTAATCCTCTACATAGTCAAAGATGAAAATCACGATAACGACTTCTGTTGTCAGATAGCAGGAAGGGGATCACAAATTATGTTCCTAATGTCTCTGCAACAATGCATTCCACCGAGCTCTATGCTCTATGAAACTAACAAGTTTGTGGTAGCACTAAAGAAAATTTCTGAAGGCAAAGCAATACATTTCAGTTTTGATTATGCTCAAACTCAGCAAATAGAAGTACAAAATCATAATAGGGAAATAAAAATTATATTACAGAAAATAAATAAAATAAATATTTGAGTACAAAAAGAAAAAGCACAAAAAAATGGTATTTGTCCATCAAAAGGTCATAAATCAAATAATTTTATCTTATTTATTTGAGCTTCAACAGACTAAATATGATTATTATTTACGATTTTTCATGGAATACTAGGTCATTTAATACTACTATTCTTTGTTACTAAATGTTCATTCAGATTGAATATTATGCAGTTCCTCTGCATTCATCACAGAGATAGTCCTGCATTCATCAAAGAGAATCCATGTTTAAAAGCTTTTTAATGCTCCAGGGCTTCTACGACATGAAATAATTTATGAATTTTAACAAAAGTAGTTAGTATGAGTTTCAATTTTTCCATAAATTGTTTTCTTTTTTAATTGTTGTCAATATTAGATAATATTCATTACTCAGACACATTATCTCAACATTGTCAGAGTACTTTTAATACCAATTGTTGAAATTTAAAAATTACTTTCTTGCCAACTTTTTATTGTTTCTTATTATTTGCAGTAGTTTATTTTTATCTGGACTTTACCTTGGCATGATTTTCCTACATTTTTCCTCAGCAGAAGCAGATTTGTATTCAGACCATTAGACACAGGCCTAGATGTGGCAGCATTTGGGGGAAGAAGTGTCATTAATAGATACTATTTTTATTATTTATCTCAAGTTTTCATTGATTTTTAGCAAAAATTTCAGAGAAGTTTAAATAGTACATATTCCTTAAATAACTGTACTAGGATACCAATATAATAATGTTTTTTTTTAATATTTGGTAGATAGTATTACAAGTAGCTAATTCTTTTTATCTTTCTTTAGAAAGAATGCATGTCATGATTGTGTCTTGGCATACAGAAATGTTAAATCAACTGCCTTTGGGCCCTCTGATAGGAACTGATGAGCTGCTTCCTCCCTCTTCTCTAATTGATGAAATGCTCTTGCTTATTTCTGGAGAGAAAATTCATTTATTATCCTCCATGAGCTCTAAAACAATTTTTAACTGCTTTTTTGACTTAAAGTGTTTGAATGTATCTTATCCCATACTAGCTTCATCTTCCAATATCCCTTATTTAATCTTCACATGTCATTTTACTTAATTCAATAATTTGATTCATGAATAATATACAGAGGAAAGGGATAAGAAAGTTACCTAGTTCTAAGCTTTAGTCAATTAAAATTCTTACTTAATTTCCATTCGTATCTAACCACATACATACTACATCTGGATCATTCATTAATTTGGAGGATACTCTTGCTTCCAGAGCATCATCCAAATTTTTCTCTGATAAAAAGTAAAGTTGTTTTAATGGTAAATTATTTCCTCCCTCTACTTAAAACATTTTCTGACTATCCAGTGATCTTGAGAGTACAGGAATTTCAGGATGCACCATGTTTCCTCTTCTTACTTTTTCAACTTTTTGTCCTGTGTCCTACATGAACTTCATACATCTGAACCAACCCAGATTTTGTTTAATAGTTCTTGCATTCAATTATACTTTCTCCTTGAAGACAATTATAATTGAATCTCAACAATCTTGGGATTGTCTCTCTTCTACCTACACATGTTGGCACACACAAAAAATCTTTCTTGTGACAGACACTGTATTTATTTATTTCAGCACTTACATTACCATATTCAACTGACTTCACTATTTGAATTTAAAAAATAGTTCATGGTCAAAGAAACAGTTAAAAATGTGTACATTTATGTGGAGTAATATGCTAAGGTCAGTTTTTGTAAACAAAACTCTGTCTTTAGTACTGAAAAGAAATAATAAAAAACACTTACTGTTAGCGAGCATCTATAAAATTTACAATTACAAGTAGTTAGCAAATGAACAAGCAAGTTTCTAATTATCAATCCTTGTGAGTTCTCCTTGTAATCTCACATCTTTCACGTCTTCCCCTTCAGCTTTTAGACTCACATTCTCCATCTGGTTGCCTCCTTAAAGATGGATTTGAAGTTCTTTCTTAGAGATGGTTTCGAAGTTCAGAAGTTTGGTTTCCAAAATTTGTTCTCATCAGATCAACTTCCCTTCTACATTTTAGATACTTTTCATATACTTTTTGAACTAATCCCTTATTTAAATCTTCAAATTTTCATTTAATTGCTATCCAAAATACTTTTCTAATTTGTGTATCCATTCCTTATTTTCCAAAACCTTCCCTTGATTTTTCTTTTGGGTTCTTAACAATAATTTTACATTGTTTCTGTCCTTACAAATTTCTTAAAATTAAGTGATGTACAAGGGGTAAAATGTTAAAACAAATCAACTTTTAAACAGAGAAAAACTTCTTTTTTTAAAAAAAGGATGTTTGAGGAGCAAATGATGTGTTGTCCAAAATATTGGTTCCAGATCTAGGTGTAGGTACATATGAAAACCAAAATGAGAGAATTTTGGTATTTTACAACAGAAATGTGAATTAGGAAGTATTTGCCAATCTTTGATAGAGCAAAGTTGCTTTTTGATACCATCTGTGCACAGAAATTATGCATAGATTGAAAGTTGGTCCCAAGTAGTTTTTAAAATTTTACCATGCTCAAAACAGTATTCAGGTAATTATTAAGTAACCCTGCTACATTATTTTGCCACATAACAAATGAGAGATAAGGAAAAAAGATAAAGAAATGTATTTTAAATAGTAATGCTTGTGCCATTACAATTGTAAACATTTTGTGAACATGAAAATACAACTTCCTAATATTATATAACCTTAACCTGCACATAATCATTTCATCATCATATACATCAAAACTAAATTTAAGATTCATGATTATGTACAAGATTATGTTATTTTTTTTATTAATGTTTCAGACTTACGTTCAGGACCTTATCCGTAAAGAAGCTGCAACAGTTTACAAACAGATTGTAGAAGAGGGAGGTCACTTTTATGTATGTGGAGATTGCACAATGGCAGAACATGTCTACCAAACTCTAAAAATTATTATTCAAGAATATGGCCAATTTACAGAAGCAGAAGTTGAGAGTTTCATGCGCAAATTAAATGTAAGACACCTTTCCACGACTTCAAATAAAGACAACCTTAATAGACTAACTTTTATTTATTAGATTATATATCATATCATTTGGAGCATTTGTTATAAATTCTAACAAAATAAATGTTTGTCTATAAAAGTACTACTTTTTTTAATTAATATGAGAAGATAATAGGCATAAATATGACAAATTAAAATAAGTTATTAGTTATGTAATAAATTTTAATAAGTTTTTTAGTATATACAAAAGTCAAAGTAATGAATAATACTAAATAAGTCTTTAAAGTAATAAAAGTACTTGAGTCTTGCTTCTTTCTAGGATGAAAACCGTTATCATGAAGATATATTTGGAATCACACTTCGTACAGCTGAAGTACATAACAGGTCAAGAGAATCTGCAAGGATTCGTATGGCTTCTCACTCTTAGATATAAAGTAATAGTATTTATGACAATTCCTCCACATCAAACTTACAACAAATTTTAAGAATCTAAATGTGATTAAATGCTTTCTTCTATTAAACTATTTCAGTAAGTATGATTGTGCACTGTATCTTGTTCCATTCTAGATTCCACTGTTCTTGAAATAAATAGGTATCAATGTTGTCCAAATTACGAAAGATAACTCCAAATGACTCTTTTGTTCCAGATGTATTTTAAAAAATCTTGTATTCATTCACATTTGTTGTACTATTTAATTTGTTACATAAAGAGAGCGTGAATATAGCAAGTTAGACATTATTATTAATCATCTTCATTTCAACCATAATCATGGTTATTCATGGGCAATGAGCTAATGATGTCATTCATTCATTTAATATTCAACACTTTATTTTATACTAAAATTTATGGGATCTCAGTGATTTATTATTGCAGAATACTACTTGTTTTGCCTCAGCAATATAAGCCACAAAGTTATATGCAAAATGAACATGCATTTCCATCAACTAAAAAGAGTATTCAGTTTTCTTCAAGAAGTATTATCGGAGAAAGTAATTGATGTAAATATTAAGATGATAAAAATGTGTTATGATTGTTATAATTAATGTTCATAAGCTACATTTTTAAATGTTATTCACTCTTCTATATATATACAAAAATTACTGTTCATTATATCACCAGAAGTTAATCATTCTGGAAGCTTTTCAGGTGAAAATGCCAGAATTTAAAAAATTAATGACTTTTGTACATGATCACTGTCAATACTGTGATATTGCTACTTATTACAGCTTCAACATTAGAGTAAGTGAATGCACTATGCTCACTCAAATCCTGAACTTGGGTGTCTGTCTTGAGTTTCAACTGCAATGTCACATAAGGGTCATTTTCTTTCCAAGTCACTCATCAAAATAATTTCAAGACTACGATTCTCTAATATCTTATTATCAGTGTTATAAAATATGACAGAAATTTTGCTACCCTTAATTTACTTAAAAACTATCATAAGTCAATATTAGTGTGGCTTGATTTGTAAGTGTGGTACAAATGTAATCATAGTAAAAATTTCTTCATTAAGTACACAAACATTCCTTTAAAGAAGAAAAAAATTTGTAAGTGTAATCTTTGTGCAAGTTTTAGCATATATGAGTGATACTCATCTATTTTTATGACTAAACAATTATATAGAACAAAAAAATAATAAAATGCATGACAAATGGATAATCTTTAATGTGCATTCAATCAATGAGTACATGCAAACTAATGTAGATACAGTCAAACACCCTGACTTAAATTCTGGAAAATTAGAAAAGAGAATTTCCAACCCATGTCAGACTTAGTTCAACAGACCATCTACATTCCTGCAGCTCTTTCAAATTCACAAGGCAAATTTGAGAGAATTTATTTTCCTTCCTCCTATGTGTCAAGCCCTTACAGAGAAGAAAAAAAAATCCCATTTATAACTGCTAAACAGGAGCATGAAGAAAGAGTGTTGTAGTAGAATCAATATATTAAAACAAATATGGTTTTTAATTAATTCAATTAGAATGTTAGAATCTGGAAGTTTCTCTTCTGAATTTTTGTCGTTTTAATTTTTATTTATAAACTATAACCTAAAAATATGTTGTACTTATTTCTATGTGCATGTGCCATCACATTCTTATACATTGGCCGGATTAAATTAAATAAATAAATGATTTTTTGTCTAGAATTATTTGTACAAAATTAAAATTCTACAGCAATTTAAGAATTTGTAAAATTGAAAGTATTAGGATAAATTCAATATGAGTACATATTTTTGAATTTAAGATAATAAGATTTATTTAGTGAATTAAATTTTTTTTTTCCTCTGCTTCTTCATACGAGCATTGTTTTGACATATTCCAAGATCCATAATGTCTAGTAATTCTCCAATAAAGTATGATGTACAAACATTGAACAAGATAATCATATATTTTCATAAAATCCTTATACATGTTTTTTTCTGTAAGTTTTCCAGACATGACCTCCCTGAAAATCAGATACGACCGAAACACATAATAGCATTCTAACAAAACAAAGAAATAAAGAACTTGTTCCTGAATTTGAGGAACTCTAGCTAAGTCAACTGAGGATTTGATCCCAAGCATGTATTAAATATTTAATAATTAATCAGTTACCATAAGTCATAATAATATTTGAAAGCACTACCAGACAATTTTTATGAAATTTGTCAACAAATCCTGAACATTTAGGAATGCAAAAATCACAGTAATAAAGAGCTATCTAATCTGAGGCTCACAGCATCAAGTATGGGGTCTTCCACTATTGTACTAGCATTTTCATACACTCATCCTGAAGTAAGAGGTGTAGATTTACTAACAGTATAATTGTGTAAAACATGAATGATTACTCTCGTCTAAAAACAAAAGGAAAAATTATCAAAGTGTTTAGAACTCAATAGGTAGCTTAAAATATTAAGTATACAATTTACCAACCTTCTTGGAACTCACAAAGTACAGATTGTAACAAACAACAACTATAATATAGATGTAAGCTTCGCCACAGTTAACTACCTATCCGACAAGCAGCTCAGAATTTAAGTTAAATATTCAAAAATTAACACCAAGTTCTACTGGAATTGATAAGATTTTCAGAAACATGCTGAAGAACACCTCAGTAGAACAACTTGCCATTCTGCAGATCTGTAACATGAATAAAAGCAAACATCTTTCTAAATCCTACAGAGGGAGACACAACATAATAAAAAAATTAAAAAAACAACACAAATAAAAAAATTATCACACCCTATCTCTCAACCTTCTCCAAAGAGAAAATAGTTTTGATCAGGCTATTTTGCACCAACTTGCAAAACAATGAGCTACTAATATAAGATCAACACAGCTTTATTCCCAGATCAACAAGAATAGTTTCAGCCCACCTCATGGAATACATTATAGACCACTAACGGCAAGGCAAAATGCATCTTCATGGATTTTAACAAGGCATTTTATTGTATCAACTACACCATATAGTTGAGCTCTGCAATACAGGTTTCAGAGGCTGGACCACGTTCAAGAGGTTTGACAGCTACTTGAAAGACAGGAAACAGCAGACAAAAGAAAAATTCATAAGAAATGATATATATAATGAAGGGAATCTCTCAGGTCTTCATACTGGACCTAATTCTTTAGTTTTCTAAACTGTGATTGAATAGAATTGGTAAAGCAAAACTATTTGGCATTTTCTGTGTGTGTGTGTCATGGCACTGTAGCCCTAATGAATAACAAAGACCCAAGTACACTGGAGAAACAAATCAAATGTGTTTTTAATGTAGCAATAATAATGACTATCAATGAACAAAAGTAAACAAATATTTTTTGAACCTTAAAAGACACTGAGGTCAATGAAATAAAACTTCAAGTGAAATATCATTACCAAATACCATATCATGTGAAATACCAATATCAAGTGATAATGGCCCCAATGGGTACTGAAACGTCACGAGTTTTTTTAACTTTTTCAAAGTTTTGTATTGTTCTTGTTTTTTACTTAGTGATGTTTTTCCACTGAATTCTAAAAAATAATTGTCTGCTAAAAAAGGTCATTAATTATTTACTTAAAATTACCATAGGTTATGTCCTGAAAAGGCTAGACAAAATTTGCCTAGCTAAACTAAAAACTGAATTTTGCTCATAGAGAGTTGCACATCATTATTGTATGGGCAACTCCTCAAGGATCAATCTCCAGAGACAAAAAAGAAAAGGCAAAGTGAATAATTGCAAATCTAAGAACTCATACAGACCAGCATTTGAGTTGAAAGTTATCTTAGTGGTATTGCTCTACTTCTTGTAGTCTATACTCTACATGAAAACAGTGTCTTAAAGGAACATAGGTGATCAATGAGAATGTCCAATTGGTTTTAAACTTTCAGTCCATCGTCTCATTGCCCAAAAACTCAACGTACGCAAGAGGTCAGTTCATCAACTCATTGCAACCAGAACTGACAGATATAACCAAAAATAAGAACACAAACCAGCTAGAAAAATTGAAGCACACTCACCTTTTTTAATCAATATAAGAATTTCTGAACTGGAAACCTCTAAATCTTAAGGGGAAGTTTCCAACCTCCACTAATAAAATAAATGACACTAATCAAAATTTGATGTTCATTTAGGACAGTAATGGTTAATATTATATTTACATTTAAAATTTATTTTATTTATTCAAATCAGAAACTTGTTTCAACACAATTAAAATAAAGAAAATTGAAATGAAAATAATTTAAATGTTTTAAAGTTTATATGGATCCTGATCAGTATTGGCAGTCTATTGCACTCGGTGAAGCTACCATTAGATCTGTCCATGAGCATCTGACAGGACACAAATCATATTTAATAAGATCAGCAAAAGTTTGTTTCAACCCTCACTGATGAAAGGCCGCATTTCATGTAAATTATAAACATCGTATAGTTGTATTTAACAACAAACAATTTCTATACAAGCATGACTCACACAAAAATAGTACAGTGTTAAACACATTGATACTTTCTTATGTAAACCTTCAAGAAAAATGCAGGAAAGAGCTAAAAAATACGCACATTCTCTTGATATTGCTGACATAATTCAGGGAATCTTATTTTGGCATTCTACGCCATTATTGGTGCATAATTACAATGTTAACTATTTCTGCATGATCCTTCTTCACACAGAAATAAATCATTAAAAAATGGATGTTAAAAACATTCCTGGAAAAGAATTGAGACTACAGAAGGAACCACAATCTATTCACAAGTAGAACTTTTTGATAAATTACTTAAATTATAAAAAATTAGCATTCATTTGGCATCAAGAAACATTATTCTTCCCAGTAATAACAGAATAGCTTAAGACTCATAATAGAAATAGAAATTCTGCAAAAAAATACTTCCACATTCCATACCTATAGCAGATCTAATAATGTAATGGGTTTGGCTCTCTCTCTTCTCCAAAATTTTTAAAAAAATAACATTTAATACTGATTTCCATTTATTTAAAAGTACTATGCAATTGAAGAAATATCAAGATAAACAACATAAATCAGGTCAAAGAACCTCATAAAATCCAATTCAGTCAAAAGACCTAGTCTATTTGGAAAATGTCAACACAACAGAGCAAAGGCAAATTTCCACACTGACCCTTCTCTGACAAGATTTTAGGACAATACAATTGTAATAGTGATTACATAACAATTCAAAATTACATTGTATTCTTCAAATGAGGCTGGCATAAACCGTTATCCAGACAAGAGGCCAACAATATGGCATTTGCCCAAGGAATAAGGTAGGACAAAATTAGGTACTATTTTTAAACCCAAAATAACTCCACCATTCTTCACACTAGGATGAATTTCATCAGTAACAGGAGATGGATGGTTAAGTCAGAATATACTCTTAAGGGGAAGTTTTCAACAGAAAGATTTTGAAAAACTCACACTTGAAAAAATAGTCACAACTTCAAACATTATCATATCAATGTAGAAAATTTATTATGCTTAAAATACAATAAACATTTCATAGTAACATTCAACTTTTACAATTCTTAGGTGTATCATATCACATATAGAAATATAAAAACCTCTCTATTTCAAGTTCCTTTTCAAAGAACACAAAAATGAAAAGTATCAATTTCCATTAGTTAAATTTCTAGTTCACTTCTTGCACTGTAAGCTAAGCTCATTTAGAAACAAGCAAATGAATTGTAACACACAAACTATAAAAAAAAAAATAGAATTATAATTTCTTGTGAACATGTCTCCAAGTAATAAGAACACTCATTTATAACAGGAAGTATCATAAAATTTGTACGTTTAATAATAAGTAAATGCAGCTGTCTTGTAAATTACAGAATTAACGTTACAGCAAAACACAATTAAATATCACTATCACGACTCCAAGGACACTTCTATGGTTTAGAGGTAGAAAATACATTCCATCGATTTGTAAGGAGTGTCATTTCTCCAAAACCCTGAACATTGCATTTAATTAGGCATTATACAATAGTTAATAAAATGTATCAATAAACAGGAACTTCTTTAATTTTTCAAATATTAAAAGCAATCAGATTAGGAAGCAGAAGGCATAAAAACTGCTTCTCTACCAGCATTAACTACTTTTACAGGGTTCCAGCTTTTATTTCCCATAATACTGTTAATGAACTCAGTGTTATCAGCTTGCACAGATTTTAATTCTTCCACACATAATACACTGGATACAACATCACAACTCACTGCTCCTTTAGCCATACCACTAATATTGAGATTTTTCAGTGATTTTAAATGGCCCAAGTGCATCAATCCTTTCTCTGTCAGTCCTAAGCAACCAGATAAATCTAGTTCTCTCAATAATGGCAAATTGACAATTGTAAGGAGTCCTTTATCATCAAAAGACACGCAACCTTTCAATGCTAATTTTTCAAGTCTACTGCGATGCTCTGCTATGACCATTCCTACCCTGCGATTTACACTTAAACAACATTCCAGGCTTAGTTCCCTGAGTTCTGGCATACCACTAGAAAGCAGTTGCGACAGCAAGCCTTCTTCTGTGGTAACAAAATTCTTCAAAGAAAGAACTTGTAGTTTTTCCAAGCTCTGCAAGACAGGAATGATCTCGTTGAATTTGAAACAGGGTCTCATCAGAAAATTTATACTTAGCTCTCGCAAATATTTGCAATGTTTAATAGGAACTAACACATCATTTGAAGTTCCATGTATCTCTAGATTAGTGAGAGAATTTGAATTTTCCTTTATTACCTGACGCAGAGAACGTTTTAAATAATTGACGCGACAGGATGGCAAATTTCTCTGAAGCTCTGCTCCATCAACTCCTTTTGCACGATATACAGACAGCTGTCTCATTCTATGCATGGTATTCATTGCATTTATGAGATGATTCATATTCAATTCTGTGTGATCAATATGAAGAATAGAAAGATTCTTTATTTTAGTAATTTCTTCCAGCATGGGGAGAGTTATTACGCCAATCCAACTTAAATTCAGTTCTTGCAAATGTATACAATTTCCAAGATACGATAATCCCTTTTCTGTCATGTAACGGCAACCAGCAACATCAAGAGTGCGTAGGCGTGAACATTGGGACAATTCTTGTAAACACAAATCATCCAAAACTGTGCACCCATGAAGGTAAATTGCTTCTAAATGAGGACAAGCACTGGCTATACTTCTAGCAGTTTGGTAGGTGAAATTAAGGCAATGACTAAAATCTAATTCATGAAGTTCTGCAAACTGATTTTTATCAAATATTTTGCATAGAATATTTGCATCTGGATGCACAAAGGATCTCAAGCTTAAACTTTCCAGAGTTTTTAAATTTCTAAATGATGTAAATACTTCCTCTACTTCTACACCCAACAACTGCCTAGACATAAAATTAAGTTTTAAATGTTCTAAGGAAGAACAATGTTTAATTAAAAGAAAAATACTTGGATTTCGCACAGCTTGTAAACGTAAGGAGAGAAGTTTCTTAGCAACAAATTGAAACATGTGTTCAAAAGTACCATCAATATGTTCACTCAGTACCTCCAAAGATGTTAATGAACGCCAATCATTTTCAGAAAAAATGGGAGGGGAATCTCTTCTCAACAGAACATTACTCTGAAATACATGGGAGCATTTCACAGATTTTAGTTTGGGAAACTGAGCCCAACTTGGCAAGTTGTTCATAAATTCTGAAAATGGTAATTGAATATACTCCAAATCAACAAAATTTGTCACCAACTTGTTCATAGCTGTTGGTTTAATTTCTGAAGTACCGAAAGATAAAGAATTGATGCACTTGTTGTGTTCACACAAGGTATCAATTACCTCTTCTATTTTAAGACCATCCCGAAATTCAAAGGACCTTAAATTTGGAGCCTTACTCAATAAGATAACCACTTTTTCAGTTTTCATTCCAAGAGGTGGTTTGAATGTTATATCTTTCCACAGGACAGAATCTTGAACAATATCATTCCAGCTCCTACATACATACTGTGCTGAGGAAACTAAATCTTCAAAAGACAAATATTGGAGTATTTCAATGAGAATATCAAAAGGAATGCTATTAATAGTCTTCTCATCCATTTTCACCAAGCTGAAAAGTAATAGTTGTCTATTGAAAATTGTCTATAGATAATTTTTAAAATTCAATAACGATAAAGCACAAATTTGGAGGATACAAGTCACTTATCAATTAAAGAGCAAGCAATGAAGTTCAACACTAAATTAACAATAAAATGTTCAATTCTTAAGTATTGAAAGTATTTAGCAAATTACACGTTATTTTAATACTTCCCGAAAAGTCATTATTGATAACGTGACAAACACAGACTTGTCATGGCTATTCAAAAATGGGTGAAATCTGACACCTCTTGTAGTGATTTATAACTTTGTTACCACAGATAGCTTATTACTTACTATATGTCATAGACTGATCAACCAAACACTGCAACACTCTTTAAAGTAATTAATCTATAGAACCGGTGATTTAGATGAAAACGGATAAAGCGGCTAATTACTTTAATCCTCTATCAGATAACAAGGCTGAAAATAGTAAATAAAACAATATAGTGGAATGCAATCTACACAAAAGTAAACATTCAATTATATTGCGTACTACCTTCCCTATCTGATATCAATTGCAAGCATTCATCCCGACCTGCGCCAAAAATTTGCCCGCTTCGTAACGCAGTCCACACAGTTGACAGCGGATAGCCCCGCGCAAGACCCACGAACAGTCCGTGAACGTGTGCGCACAACTCGTCGCACACTCAGTGGGTGTAAACGCAGTGCACAGGGCTATTTCACAAAGTGACGCAACCAGGACCAGGGTCTGACCGGGACGCAACGAATGCACTGACCAAGTTCGAAAACGAGAGAGTTGGTGACATTCATTCGAATGATTCACCCAGGCGGAATTTTAAAATAAAAATTGAGTTACAAAGATGAAATAGAATAATACTAAGCGATAGAGCTATAAATTCATTAATAAAATTTCAGATAAAACGCAGGTAATAGCGATATATGTTACACAACTTGATAAAAATATGAAAAATTCAAAAATGCAGAGTTTTATATTTCTAAAAATTTGGGGCGAAGAAAATATCCTGCCTATTAATTTTCTGCATGATAAAATTGTTAGGTTTTTTTTTCTTTCAAGTTTCTAAAAGCCATAATTTTCATCATTGACATTGGATGGCTATCAACCTTAACCGGAGATACCCGCAATTTTTACATAGCACGCGCTAGGGTAAGCTCTCTTATCAGTGGTTGTCGCTTCAAAGAAGCACCACGAATAGCATTTATAAAAAAAATTTAGAATCGTTTTGTGAAAATTATAAAAATAATGATTTTTTAGTCATTCTCTCTTAAGTTTTTCAGTCACTCACGTCTTTTTTGTGAAGAAAATAGATGTTAGCTTATACAAAATTTTCTCTCTTCCAATACTTGACAGATAAATAACGCATTACAAAAAAATAAACACTGACTTGATGTAAATGTAAGTAAAAACATAGGATCAAGGAAGCTTATGAAAAGAACACGCCAACACTAATTAATAACATTTTCATAGAAACATGATCTATTAAGTTAGTACAAACAATTCCTAAATCCGCGCGAGTGAAACCGGGGGCACTCAACAGTAGTCAATCATTTGTCATCATAAGTATATAGTAAGGGTCAGTAGTTGTAACATGTTCTTTTTCGCTATTTATTCGAGGATATTGGATTGTGTTGTAACGTCGGCGTCAAGACATTCCATCAATTTGTGAAATATTAATATTTCTTTGCATTTTCCAAGCCGGATACTGTTAAGAATCTTACAATAAGTGGCCGGTCGGCGCTAAGACGGAAGTGCGACAAACTTGGGACCCACCCTAAGCCTCTTCAGTTTTTGAGGTATTGTTTGAACGAACACCATTCACTTTTAAGGAAGGTACAAGTGTATTCGGAGAATGCGGTCTGCGACGTTGACCCACTGGAATTTCGGTGTACCTCAGAAAAGCAGAATTTTGAAACGGATGTGAGTGAAGGACAATGAGATACCTTGAAAAAGAGTGCTTGCGAGCGCCTAGTTGACGCCCATGGCGGTTCGTCGTCGCGATGGAGCCACTGTTCTTAGAATTAAAAGGGGTGGACAAGAAGAAGACTTGCAAGGTGTGGTGGAGAAGGCATGGTTATTTGCGGATCACGTGACTTCTGCTACTGTACATATTGGGAGGAGTGAAGATCCTCAGGGACTCTTACGTTGGGGGAGAGTTCGCCTGCATTGAGATGTGACGGGGCTAGACTAGGTCTTGGAGACCAGATGTTCGTTAGGCTGCTGGGGTAGTCTTAATGAAGTCATTACTAGTTGCGAGGGTCGTAACTTGTATCAGTTATTTGTTGTTGGGGAAAACAACTTATAATTTGGAAGGTTCAGATAACCTGAGGGTATTTACTATTTAGTTGTCTTCAACTAAATTTAACCAAGTGTAATTAATGCTTTCCGACAGCATTGCTTGTGTAATAACAGATTATTAGATGTATTAATGATTTTGGGAGTTTGTCTGTTGTAAATTCAGATTTCTAGTTAATTTGTAATAAATCATTATTTATTGTTATTACACGTGTGTTTGATTGCCTGGGAAACTGGGCTGGTGGCAGCGAAGAAAACTACCATAGGGATTGTAGTATTTATGTGGATCCCGCTTCTACCAAAGAAATACTAACATCGCATCAGGGCTTGAGGTGTGATGTTACAGTGTTCAGGAAATATATACAGCAATTGCTTTTCCAATGATATTTTAACTTAAGAAGGAATTCGTCATATAAATATTATTTCATCAGTCGTTAACGTTTCATCAATTCGTTATACATATTATTTCTTCAGTCATGGTCGTATCTGACGATCAACGACCACCGAATGTGTTATTCAGTATGCCTGCTATATTACGTAAACTTTTGGTATTGCCTTATTACTTATTTCTCTTTATAAAATCGAAACTTTTTTTAAATTCCTACATATACTTATTAATCGACCCACATTTTTTACAACAAAGAGGGACTTATTTGCATCTATATATTAGGATTTTAGTTATTTGCATATGTTGGGCGAGGACGCTTGCCTTTTAAAGCATGTACAGATGCGCATGTCTCAATAGCTTTCCTTTCTTAACTTTCTAAGTCAGCCAACACTTAATTGAAAGAGACTAATTTTTTTTCCATTATTTTCAGTTCAAATAAAGGTAGAAAAAGCGATCGAGAAATATTCGTGAAAGTAATATTAGAGAGAAATATTGCTTCGATTTAATCTACGATCACCCACCGTGGTTCGCGGACCACAGATGGTTCGCAAGAATATTTTTTAGTTCACGGAGAAATCTAAGCATTAATTTCAACTTTTATTAATTTTAAAACGGAAAATTATTTTATAAGAAATGGGATTTCATGAAACATGGTTTCATCGGTGTGCACTGCGCCAAATGCAATGATACGTTTTCAACAATACGAGAGAAGTTTAACATAATTTAGTTTAGGGGAGAGTATTGAACATATATCAGATTTCTTTCCTGTTTTTTAGAAAGTCCGTAATGCGAAATGCGTAATGTGAAAGCGTATCTGTTTGTTAATCAATCACGACTAAACCACAGAACCGATCATGATAAAATTTGGCAATGAGATAGTAAAGGTGTCTAGGATGGACATAGGCTAACTTTTTTTTTAATGTATAAAAAGAAAGACAAAAAAGGAAGTTGAAGATAAATGTCGATGAAATCGGGGGAAAAACGGTCATATTCACATAAACTGCCTAAACGGTTAAAGATGACTGCTATGAGTGACAATATTGTTTATCTCGAAGAGTTGTACAAAAATGTCCGCGACAGCATGTCTATCTACTAAGGTTAATTTAAGTGATCGAAAAAACGTTATGAAAAAATTGAAGTGTTGAAATACTTCAATTTAAGACGGAAAAAATCAATCTTCATCAAATTTAATGGATTCTTTGTTTTGTGCATTTAATAAAGATAAGAAACATCTTTAAATTGTAAAGTTTGGACGAATGGTTTAGATAAACGAGTAAAAAAATTCCGGGCAACGCCGGGTAATCAGCTAGTGTGTTTATATATACTTACTTACTTACATACATAAAGTAGAACATGCATATCTATGTGTGTAGAATGTCACGTTATAAGGGATTGAAATATGAAGTAATCAGTCTTCGTTTCTTGCAGTTTGAAATGATTTTCCTTACTTCATTTCCAATATTTATCAAATTCATTGGAACCTGGGGGGTCTCTAAGATGTCTTATCCCATAGTGCTTGTTGTCAGATAGTCAGTCATCTGTGTAAAATGTTTGGTTGAAATTTCTCAAGGCTATGGTAGGATATATACATAAAACATTCCAAACCCCATTTCACCCACTTTCGTAAAATCATTTCTTAGCATGTCTACACCCTAGAAGGAACTTACTAGCCAAATTTCAAGTTTGTTGATTTTATAGTTCCTGAGATTAGCCAGTTAGTGGTAATTCACTTTTATAGATTAGGAGAATTTGTTTGAAGTTATCAATTGGAAAATGTTCCAATGATTGTCAAGCACTATTGAAATGCAAATTCAAAAAGTGGAGGAAGGTGTATGGGATACGGTATTAGCAACACCTTTGAGACAACAGGCCTGGCAACGTCTCTAGAGATGTCACGGTATTTGGGCCCAGGGTCTACGCGACGTTGTGGTCCACTGCAGGCAATCGCAAAAGAACAATTCCTCATAAAATTTTCTAATTTTTCTAAGACTGGTTTATTTAAAATACTGCAAAAACTGCACATAATTAAATTTCCTATTAATAATGCATAAGTTTAAACTATTTTGTCTTAATCATGAACTTCCAAGAGCAGTGAGTTTGTCAGTATCATATTCATCAAACATTAAAAAATATCTTTCAAAATATAAAACAATTTTGATATTTAAAGAAGTCTCACATTTTGGTATGTAACCAATGTTGAAAGGTATCCATAACTTTAGAGAATATACTAGAGTAATAAATAAAATAATAATAGAGTCAAGTACAGGGTTTGTAAAGAAACAAAATATATCAGCAACAGTTTATGTTACATTTATTCATATTTACATACTGCAAATAATCAAAATGTCTCCAGGGACATTTTGCGACGTTCTTTCTTAGCGCTTTCTTAAAATGCGGTTTATTAGGGTTTGGGGTTCTTTTTCTGTGTACCCTGCGCCGTCTTACTGCTACCGCGAGCCTCATGTCCGTTCGCACTATTCGATTTGATATTGCTCTGGGAAAATATATTCCCTTGTATCCGCTCCTTGTACAGAGTGTCGTTTTGTTATTTGCATTTCTAAAGGTTCTTTTCCCTAAATTGTTGCTGCAAGTTGGAACATGTTCCTTGCTTCTGCGTGGGATCTAAGCGGTGTTTCTTTGAGTTTCTGCGAATAATAGTTTTTACGATTCTTTTGAATTCTAAAATTTAGAAAGAGCTTTTGCTGCCTTGTCGGAAAATATTCTCTCTTCTTGCCTGCGCTCGACCACCCTTGTACCGTCTCATCTTGCTAGCTACTTTTTCTGACTACTAATATTTCTTAATCTTCAGAACATCGTTGAATCATTTGATTATTCAATCGACAGTCTATATATACACAAATTAGAAGAAAACATTAGACATAAAAGGCAAAGCCATTACAGCTTCTGGATGGGTTGGGTAAAATGAAAATAAATGGCACAAAATTAAATGCAAGTATTTGAAACAATGTTCAACATTTTACATACTTTCCACTAAACGGGGTTTGAGTGGTAAACTAGGAGTGGTAAACTAGGAGTGGTAAGGATTCTTTCACTCTTCTCATCAAAAGCACTCACTTCTCTTCTTATATCTTCTTCTCAAAAGTGCTTTCCACATACCTGCAATAGGTGAGCACTACTTTGAGGTTATACATTCCAATGAACCTTTAAATTAAAACTAAGTTTAACTGAAACAAATTTAAAATGTTTACCTTTGAATTGTTCGTCTTTTCAAAATTTTCCTATAAACTGATCTAATCCACTTGTTTCGTAGTTCCAAATCAGTTGGGAACAAGAAAACAGAAACCTTGGGACGATTTCTATAATTTCCCGGACAATTGGGGACACTGCACTCCTGCAGAATTTAAACTCACATTAGGTTAAATACAATACTTTCGGATAAAAATTCGTACAAAATATTCAAATAAACAACAAAACACTACGAACCAAATCAGTTACCTGCTACTAAACCTATGAGTGCCTATGAGACAATCACTGCTGCTACTATATGCGGGAATCGCTGGACCCAACCAAATTGTGTGACGTCATACAATAGATATTTTACCTTTGTAGGGCCTGTTTTCTCGGATTACTAGAATGCACAGCAGTTTTGAAAAAAACGAAATAAAATGATCAAAATTCTCAAGAGGAATACTTATAGAGAATGTGGAAGAAATTCTGAAGGACTTTAGATAATGTATTGGCTGAATAAATAAGAGACAAAATTGAAACAATATTATTACTCTGTGGTTGACTTCCTTTAAACAATCAGTGTCACGGAATTTAGTAACAAAACAAAACAACAATGAAATTACGATACATCTTTATCAATTTTTATCGTCGAGTTTCATTGTCAGTAAGTTTGCAAGGAAAATATTGAAGAGACGCTGAAATGAGGGGTCGAGTGAACATATTTACCTGTAAATACCTTTGAAATTTGCACAATTTCTTCGTTTTGTGTATTTTTTAAATAATAACTTTCTGTGCTCACAGATAGCCTCAAGAAGTGGGCGTATGATCTTTCAGGCTTCAACAAATACGGTAAATCAGTATGAATATACTAGTTTCATTTCAACATTTCTATAAAGACAATTCCGTAATAGCTTTTTATTATTCCTGAAAGTTATCTTCTCTTTATTATTTAGTTTTAGTCATGTTCTTATACACCTGCTTATGTTTTAAAACGAAATTAATCAGTAATTTGAAAAAATCTGTTATTTGAAAACAATGCCTCTCTAATGTAATTCACGTAATATTTCTTGTTATGAATTATTTTATTACTAGGTCTCTATCATGATGATATTCTGAATGAATTGCAAACTGATGTGAAGGAAGCTGTTCGGAGATTACCCAAGGAAGTTAATGATGCTCGCAATTATCGCTTAGTCCGAGCTGCGCAGTTATCTATGGTACACAAGGTCCTACCAGAAGACCAGTGGATTTGCTATGATAATGTAATTTATTGTTTTTAGAATAATTAATTTATTAATTCTTTGAGTGTCTTAATAAAATAGGAAACATCAGGATTGCAGGTATCTACAACCATACTTGGACGAAGTAAGAAGAGAGATGCGCGAAAGAAAGGAATGGGATAAAAAATGAAGGGCTCTGAGAACGTAGCATCAACAATGAAAGTAAGAGAGAATTTTTTTTTCACAAGTAACTTTTCTTCACTCATTGTAGTGTATTCATGTGTTTTGTTGTAACTTAGTGAATGTAAAGATCAAATAAAAACATACTCTGAAATGGGAATTAATTCTTTAGATGTCTGGAAAAGAATACTTATCTCTTTTATCAAAATAATTTATACATCATAATTTAATGATTGTTTAATATTTATATTATCGGAATACGATATTATTTGTGCGTTCCTCAACTGCACCAGTCAGATATGATAAATAATGACGATTACGAATGAAAGACGAATATTCCTCTTGTTAAGGTCGAGCAACCGCACAGCGAATCCCAAACACTAGCGACTTGCTCGGGTATTTCCCGAGTATTCGCCTATTGGCGAGCACACTGACCCAGCATAAGCAATTTGCCGAGCACGTGCTCGCTCTGGGAACGACGAATATTCGTGTTAGTGATTAGAGGTATATAGAATGAATCTGAAGTAATCACACATTCTGCTGCGTATGTAGTTATGTCTTGTGAAATGTTAAGTAAAGTAAATGGGTGTTATCTAATCTTAATTCAATCAATGAAATTAATTTTTATTCCATATGGTAATCGGTAATCTCGAATTTAAGATCCTTATAATCATTATAGTTCTTATCCACCCAAAAAGAATCAATATTGTATGACTATCTTAATTTGTGTCTTCACAACATCTCACTATTTATTTATTCAAATATAATTCATTACGTTTAAGTGTTATATTTTTATTATTTAGTATCACAGTATTTTTTATTTTCACATTCTGTATTTCCTGAACATTTCGTGTACAGGAAACATATGCTAATACTACTAAAAAATAGATAATGCTAATGTCAATACACGTTCAATACTGTGAAACTTTAAGTCGCTTAATAAAAAAGTAAAATAAAGTGAATAACAATGTTTGTGGTTTAAATCTCTCATCAAATAAACTTTGTAGTCAAAAAGCAGTTGCAAATTGCATATGACCACGATGGAGATAAATGAAGTTACTCCATCACTACTTTATTACTTTAAATTTCTCTATTTTAACACTTCTAAAAACACTTATTACTTTGTACGATAAAGTTAAAAATTACGAATAATTTTTTTCAGCAATTATGTACTCGAAATAGATTGAATTTATATTATACGTATACTCGCTATCCTTGATATTCGTAAAAGCACAAATATGTGGACAGAACCACGAACAGGTCATTCGTGAATATTCGCATATGCTCGGCTTCCTTTGATGTGTCTCAAAAGACCGACACGCTGCGGGAAAGGGCGAGCACGAGTATTTGTGTTGCGACGAATAACGAGCAACCCATCCACGCTAGTCGCTATTTGGCGAAAAGTTGCTCGGGGTTCGCCGAATAGCGAATGTGTGGAGCCGCTTATTATTATTTTCAAACGAAAGTGGAGTTTGTGAGCTTAGGTCATGACCTCGCACTCTGCCAGGGCCACAGACTATAAACCAGACGCCCCTCTCCCATACTAACGGTGTATTAACAGCTTTCAGCGCTCCTAACATTATTCTATGCAAACTACCAAGTTCAAAAACCGGCCACAGGGCGCGTGGCAGTTCCCGATTCCCCTCCCCCTTCCCCCACCAGGTACTGTACTCACCACTCCCTCGACCTCATGCTTCATAATTTCACAATAATTTAGCTGAAAATACTTTCCCTACAAAAATTAACATTTGTGAATAGTTAACAAGATGTATAACTGAAATATTTTACTACACATATGAAATAGAAAATGAAAACAGGACAATTGACAGGAAATGTACACATAGAAAATACATACTTGCTNCTTATTTATATCCACCAACTATTGAGATCAATAATAAATAAATGAGACTGTTAAAACAAGTCACATGAGAAAAGCTGTATAGAAAGCAGTCAATGGAATGTTGGTTTTGCTTTAAGCCACAGTGGTGTATAAATACCTCTGCTCATTGCATGAGAGAATTACATGCCACAAATCTAATGAAGGTCAAGTAGAAATAATTGATAAAGAAATGAAGACAATCCACCAGTACCATGTC
>NNCF01126297.1:401853-459574 GCA_002313205.1 Laupala kohalensis
GACTACACAGGAAGCAAAATATTGATATTATAATACGCATGTGATTGTGTGGTGCAACAATAGGTATTCATATTAATAAATTAATAAAATAAAAGTAAAAAAATAGAATTCTTACAATAGATATCTAATAACCGTAGCCTAAATAAATATTAATATTCCGTATTAGTACAAAATAATAGTATTTTATATTATTTTATATTGAAAGATAATATAAACGGCGTTTGTTTTCTGAAGAAATTCATAACACTACCAAATCCACTAACGCCACCCTAATCCAATGGTTCCAACAAAATAAACTCATAATAAACACTGACTAAACTTGCATAGTTTCCTTCCATAATCCTCACTCATCTAAACAGCACACACCTAACATCGAATTTAATGGTAAACACCTCAACTTTAAACAAACAACACAGTTTCTGGGACTTACTATACAAGATAACATGAAGTGGAACTGTCACCTAGAAACACTGAATATGAAACTCAGCACAATAAACTATGCCATCAGAGTTCTAACAGCAAATTCCACAACAGATACCCTTCGAACAGTATATTATGCAAATGTCCATTCCATTCTAAAATATGGTATAATATTTTGGGGACAAGCACCAGAAACAAAACAAACTTTTAGTTTACAGAAGAGAATAATACGAACAATTACCAACACTAATAAAGTTTCTATGTGTAAACCATTATTTGAAAAGTTGAAAATACTTCCACTGCCATGCATGTACATTTTTGAAACTTTGTACTTTGTAAAAAAGGATCTAGTAGACAAAGGACCATTCTACAGATTTAATTCCACTGTTCATGTTCACAACACTAGACAGGCAAGAAATATCACCTACCACATACACTCTTAGCCAAAAAAGCACATATAATGAACGTATACAGCTATATAATGCGTTACCACTGAACCTAAAAAGCATTAATACACTGAAAGCATTCAAAACAAACCATATTTACGACAGAAACTACTTGAGTAAACAAGAATTCCTCAGAGGCAATAAGTAAGTCATACAAGAATTCCTCAATGACAATAACTAATGTATGACATACAATATATTGCAGATAATCATTAGAAGAAAG
This sequence comes from Laupala kohalensis, assembly GCA_002313205.1. Taxonomy (NCBI): domain Eukaryota; kingdom Metazoa; phylum Arthropoda; class Insecta; order Orthoptera; family Trigonidiidae; genus Laupala; species Laupala kohalensis. The sequence goes on from NNCF01126297.1 coordinate 402,943, forward strand.
GTGCAGAAGGAGCATGATGCGAAAAATGATTGTTTTAGCATAAATATAGACCTTGACATAAATTAATAATATAAAAGTAAAATAATAGAATTCCTACAATGGATATCTAATAACCATAGCCTAAATAAATATTAATATTCCGTAATAGTATAAAATAATTGTATTTTATATTAATTTCTACGTAGTCTAAGTTAAATGAATATGGCTAAATGTATCAAAATGATTACATTGTTGTTATTCTTAGTTGCAAATATTATTGTCATTGTTGTTAGTACTATGACACGCCATACATCATTGTTATGATCTATGTGGTTCAATACAATATTATTATATTATATTTATGTTCATCATTTAATATACAGAATTCATTCATGAATACATTACTTAGATATTACAGATAATAAATTTCAATATTCAATGTAACATTCGTTTTCATTTAACATACCATGGAAGTCGTCCGGAGTAAAATGTGCGGAGCACACTCTCGTAGTTTGTGCGATCCGCACACCCGTGAGGCCCAGAGATTTTAACCATTGTCGTCGTCTACAAGAGAATGTAACAAATATATTTATAAATAAATAAACAAACAACAATAATCGCAGCAAAGCGACTGAGCTAAGTACGTCTGCCCATGTGGGAAGTGGCGCTGAGACAAGAATTACTTACCTTTCTGGTGGGTTAGGGAAGGCGTGGAAAGTTATTTCCGGGTTGCCGCTTGCATTGAAGCACCCCGGTACGGAACACACAAAAATTCGTGGCATTCCACTATATAAAATCCACTAAATGTGCGAATGTTGACTACGGCACAGGACAGCCTGAACACCACACGCAAAATGTAATGTAACGAACAAAGATCTCTAGCAGCCAATAGGAGAAGGGTGAACACGATCTTGCAGCCATCTATTGAGCGCTGGACAAACTGGGTGACTGGTAGCGCAGTCTGGTAAGTATTCTATGCAAACTACTTGAAGCTTCAAACCTCATACATTTTGCGGCTATCTAGTTTCCTGGCCCTGGCCAGGGCTCTAATGATCTTGTGATTGGCGAGCCCTAAAGCCCCAATAATAATAATAACTGACAGCCTCTCCGGGGTTAAGGTCTTAGTCACCTACTGGACCAAAAAAACAGACAATTGTAATATTTTATTTGACGCTTTATTGCCATTATTATGTTATATTTGTATTCTTCTATAAATTGCGAACAAATGAGTCGAAAAAAACAATATAATTACGATGATATTGGAAAGGATAGGATAAACCTTAAATGGAAGAAAGAACCAGATCTAAACCCTTAATTTTGTCGTAATTATGTAGTGTTAACCCCGGAGAGGGCTAACGGCGTGCTCATTAGGTGTGACGGAAGTGGCAGAGTTCGGGGAAGTGTCCAAAGTTCTCAAACGCCACTTTCGTTTGAAAATAGTAGCAAAAATCAGCAGACTACAACCCTTTATCACAATGACCAAAAGAAGCCCGTGTTTTGTGTACTCGAGTTAATGTGCGAGTTTCAGTGAAAACAATTTCCCAAGTTTAATGTGGAAGGAGTTGTGGTTCTGGCAGAAACAAAATAATGTTCCTTACTGAATTATAAGAAACCCACCTGTTGTGTAGTTGCTTACCGAACAGGCGGAAGTCGCGTACCGTCGTTTACTCGAGTTCTTTCAGTACGTTACTTATCCATCGAAGCCTACATTCTTAAATCCCGGGTCTTTCTGGTGCCATGTGTGTCCCGATTCTTCCCCAACTGGTTCAATGGTCGAGAAGGTATAAGAGTGTTTTTATCGGTTTTGGAGTAAAGAAAAAAGAAAAACCTTGAAGCTAATGTTGTGGTGCACCGGTGGGATCTTCATTCACTTATTGACATGAAATGCTTTTTGGCATAATTCAAAAGTAAATATAACAAATGTTTGAAATGTGTTGAATCATTTGAAAGGGTAATAGGTGGTTACTAGAGATGGGGGAACACTTAACCCATGTAGATTAGACTAACATGCTTCTGAGAAGTTTTAAGCAGTTCACGATAATTTTTCTCAACTTTTTTGTGTGTTTTTTCGATTTTTTTTGCGAAATTTTCACTTTGTGACAATTTTAGAGTTGTCGAATATGAATGCCACAAGAACCCTAAGTAAGAGATTATCTATGAAACATATGGGAGTACCTTGATGCAATACTTCACATCGATACATTCCGAAGCGGAAAAATTAAGGCGAAATGAAGACAGTACGTCGCTAATTTTGTCCCGCAGTGTACATAACCGACCATGAAACTCGCTGATACACTCATTGAATAAATTATGAGGCACGACGTCATAATACATTGGTTGAGAACTCGAACGAAACGTCTAGAAAAAATGGGAATGTCGCTTCCCGGAATTTTAACTCCTTTATTTACAACACACACAAAAATGTTTTATGATTAAAAAATATTCTTCATGAATGTTTTTACTATCTGTCAAAAAATGAAAAAAATGATAATACGCAATATACTGTCACGATATATTAATTTAAATTAAAAGTTAGAAATTCGAGAAACATTTCAAAAACAGACCGTTGACGGAGGCGATGTGAGCAGGGCGTCACAATAGCGCGCGCGGCGTGCCCACAGAGGAGCGGTTGCCGCCGTTGAGAATGGAAAGGCCACCATTTTCCAGAAGGCTGGGATGAACATAATATAAATTTATTTCAAGGGAAACGGTTACGCGCGGTACGCCGTGCGAGTCCGCAATAACTAAAATAATTGGGAACGTGGTCAAAATTGAACAAGCCACTTTGTAAACATTTAACAAAAGCGTCGGAGTCGAAGCGGCGAAATTCAAGACAGCACAGAGCGTAAAAAAAACGTGACATACAATAGGAAATCAACCCAAAATTAACCAGGGGTCTCTTTTGTAAGGTTTGAACAGAAGACGTGGGTGGAGAAACATGACGTTGAAGGGAGCGGTTTCTGGGACATCTCAATATGGGACCCAGAACCGAAAAACAAGATCGTAAAAATTTGGGAGTTGAAAAGAGGGAGAACTCAATTGATCAAAGCAAGGCGGCACGACATACAAACAGATGGACGACGCAGTACGTATAACAAAGAGGGGTACGGTTCGAGGCACGAGACCCCTAGGGACATGGCAAGTTCAGACTCGCAGAACAGAGTTCTTTTGGCGGTAGCCCAACTGTCACTAGACAATAGAAGATGCAGCGTGAGAACCACTCAGTTTGGCAAAGAGGTAACCACGTGGTCTCGGCGTGTCGTCGAGAGAAAGCAAATGTTGCTGTTAAACAGAACGGCATGATTCGTCGAGAATACAACATACATCACGAACATTCAGCCTATCGAGGGGATTCCACGTGGGATACGCCAAACATAATTATTGGTTCCTGAAATCACGTAGCTTGAATAAGGGCGCAATCTTTCTTCAAAATTCTGAGAAGGGATGTTTATTATAAAATGAGGTGCGCGGAGGCGCTGAGATCACTTATGACTTATTCTGAGATTCATTCAAATCGATTTAGAGTATTTTCTCACATTCGGACATTTTTCACTTCAGGGAAGATTCTGAGATTTTTCATTCTACTTCGAGTATTTTTGGAGATCATTCTCACGTCGATTTATCGTGAGATGTATTTACTTAGAGGGCTCAGTCGTACGGCTGAGTGATATAGCACTTCGGTTTGTAATCACTTGCGAGTGTGGTCTCATGTTAATCAGTTGTTAATGATTGGAATTTATTAATGAAATCGATAAACTTTAGATTTTGTTATTGGTGACTGAATAATGAGTATAGTAGCATCGTGTCAGATCGCTAGATAGTTTGGATATTGAACAAGTAATCCTAACTTGGAAAAAATTTTCGCAATGAGTTCCGGTCGAATTTTTTTGTATGGCTTTACAGCTCGTCGACATCGAGGTCATTAGAGCCCTAAACGTCTGTACAGGTGGGGAAAATGCAGTTACGCACTAAGGAGAGCCAACATGACTTCCCCAGGGGACTTACATTCAGTAAGTACTTGTTTCGCAAACACGGAGTCCCGAGCTGAGTCTGGCATTACTTCCACTTACTTTTGCCATGCTCCTTCCTTTCTCTTTCCTGACCTTCCTTGGTCACCTCTTGTTCTAATCGATCCCGACGCTATTGGGCTAGGGTATCTTTCATTTTCCTCATTTTTTGTAAGATATATGTTTTGAGATATGTTTTGATATATTGTAATCAGGTGGGTTTTAGTGGGTAAGTTTGAGTCATTCGGCGAGTCCCACATGCTGGGAGAGTCATGTTGTCTCTCCTTAATGCGTAATTGCATTTTCCCTTCCAGTACAGAATTTTAGGGCTCTAATGGTCTAGATGTCGACGAGCCGTAAAGCCCCACAAAAAAACATGACTCCCCGCGGGTGGGACTCGCCGAATGACTCAACCATACCCACTGAAAACCCTCCTGAATTACAATATATCAAAACATTAGAAAAATGAGGAAAATGAAAGATACCCTCGCCCTAATAGCGTCGGGATCGAATAGAACAAGAGGTGACCAAGGAAGGTCAGGTAAGAGAGAGGAAGGAGCGTGGCACAAGTATATGCCAGACTCATCTCGGGGCCTCGTGTTCGCCAAACACGTACTTACTAGATGTAAATCCCCTGGGGGGAGATCCGGTGGTGGTTAGGAAGTGTGAGATTCAAGAAGTCAAGGCCACGAACAGTAATTAGGCCATGGACCGTGAAGTTAGTAATTGGAGGCATCAGTGAATGGGGTTATGAGACGCGGCTGGTTGCATTCAGCGGGAAGGCACCGCAGGTAGTAGCAGCAGGAAAGCCCTAAGGTCATCGAACCAAACTACAGCCCGAGGCGACCACTCAGTTTGGCACAAGGCAGCTCAACATTTTTACAATGTTTTGTAAACAAGGTAAATTTCTCACTGTTGGTTGCATCCAGCTTAAATAGATGCGAGCAGTGTGTCTTCGGACGATGATAGAACGTGTGCTTTATTACGACAGCCGTAATAGGAAAAACAGTAAATGTTTGCTTAGTCAGCAATGAACTAATTAGCTCTGTTTGTTTCATTATTAATTGTGTAACGTAAATATAAGAGAAAATTTATGTGCTGGGGACTTGCCATTGAACCCACATCACTATGAACTATTGTGTAACATAAAGCGTGTGAATTTTGGGGGATAAACCAGGGGAATATATGTGAGCATGTGTAGGATAGTAATGAATGTAGTAGCAAGGAATTAAAAAACAATTTTATTTTTACGCTGCGCTTATTTTATACCAAAAGTGTGCGTTTCTTCTAATAAATGGGCAGGAATCCCGCCCGTCATAAATTTCCTTAATTACTTTTGATTTATTGATTAATGGTGGTATGGTTATCCTCTACCTTATTTTATTCTTGTGGTATTAATTACGTTTTAATGCAAGTGGCGCTTCAAGGTGGGACCTGAGTAATTAGCAGGACTTCAGGTGATCTAAGTAGACCTTCAGTCATATTTTGATTAGATAATATTAATTAATTGGTAATTAATATTACCCACTACCCTATTTTTTGGTCCTCTTACAATTTAGGCTTTCCCAACGTGGGGCTTTATCACCTTAATAGGGTGGTTATTATGAGTCGAACCATTTAGCATTGCGATGGAATTAATAATAATAAATTAATTAATAATGGATTAATGTTACCACTATATAATTTTTTGGTCTTCTTACAATACTTTTCACGCATAATTTATGAGCATGTGTACCAGAGTGGAGGGGGCTATCCCTACTAACCTCTTCAGTTGGCTGTGTGTAATTCTCTTCTCCTTTTCTCTGAGCTAATCATGCATATTGTGTTACAATTACATAGCAGGCTAGTCCTGCGATTAAGAGTGATAAAGGTTATTAACACAAATAAGACACGCACGCTCCTTCCAGCTCGGGTATTTAATGAATATTGCCGGAAACAGGAAACTACGTGCAGTACATACGAAATATAGATGAAAAAGATTACATATTGCCAACCTAAATCCAACACACTCCCTTAATCTTGACATCTAAATCACACCGATGGCTTTAATACATCTCCGATGATTCAGACTAGTTAACCCTTTAGTAAGTACATCGGCAAGTTTTTCTGTGGTAGATTTATGGCACAATACAATCACCTCATTTTTACATAGCTCCCGAATATAATGAAACTTAGCTTGAAATCCCTGATTTTGTCAACTTTAAGGCACTCATTGTTGGCGGGTAATTATTTTCAGGATGACGGCGCACTAGCGCACTCTTCAGAAAAGCTGTAACCTCAGTCTCACCAATATGGTGTGTGTGACCCGTAGACCCTGCTGTCGTGTAAAATAAAATCTCGTTCGTTCAAAGAGATTAAGCTTAATACTAATATAAAATCTTAAATTACAACAGGTTATGAGTGCCCAGGAGAGCTTAATCAGTGTTGAGTAAAAAAGTCGCGATCTATTTACTTGGTGTGAAGTGAAAAGTAAAAACAATACCCCTGTTCCCTGTGTCGGTGCATGCCGTGTTTGTCGGTCGAGATAACGTGAAACAAATGCGAGGTAAGCGTCAATTTACTTCAGTAAAAATGTCGAAAGACAACTGGTCAAATATACAGAAGCTGGAAGACTCCGGTAGTTTCACGATGTGGTGTTTTCAACTGGATATTGCGTTGAGAGCGGTGAGTATCTACGACGACGTCTCGACGGTTGATATAAAGCTCGATAATGAAACAAATAAACTGAAAAATGCTCGTGCTCAGAGGCAATTGTATCTACTATGAGCTGTAAGAATGTTCAATACATGTCGTGTACAACAGCACAGGATATGAACAACCAGATTCTTGTTATCTACCAGGGTGATATTGACCAACTGAAAGGAAACTTGTTGCGTACATACTTCAACTTTCGAATTAAAAACGTCGCCAAAGACATCGCGGAGTTACAAAACCAAGTTCAGTTAAAAAATGCAAATCACGTGATAACAGACGAGGAATTGGTGCATCGAATCATTTCTACCCTTCACGGCGCGTTTAACTACTTCGTGTCATCATGGGAGTCAACCGCTAATGCTGATGGTAACCTAAAAAATCTGACGTTCCGTCTGTTGGCTGAAGAATAGCGCAATAACCCGAATAAGAGTCAGTCTGTCCCCGAAGTTGCATTCAAAGCTGGCAATAAAAAAGGAATGATTTGTTTTAAATGCAAAAAGGACGTAAAGCATATCGCTAAAAATTGTCCTGAGAACTCATCGGACTGAAAGGCCTGCAGATACGGCAAAAAATGAATGACCAGTCGAAAAATTGTTTTTTCAGGCCAAAGGAAGATGAAAAAAGTAAAAAATTCGCCCAAAAATGATTCATGGGCTGCATTCCTGATTATTGAAGGATCAATCCATGAACATGCTCTCACATGGATAATAGATTCCGGATGCTCATTGCATATGACAACGCCAAAGTTCTGAGGAATAAAATCGAAATTTCCTTTGAAATTGAAAATATGGATTAAAAACGATAGCATTGATGAAGGGTGACATATACTTCGAAGACTGCATTCTGACAGACGTACTCTATATTCCAGAGTTGTCTACCAACCTGGTCAGCGTCAATAAAATCACAATTTGTGGTGGGGCAGTCCAATTTAAAAATGACGCTGTCGTGATAACTAAAAAGGACAAAGTAATTATAAGTGGCTATAAAAATGACGAAGGTATGTACATTATCAAACTAACTCCCGAAAAAGCCAGTACAAAGTCATTCTTAGCTGCGGGCAAAGAGGACGTAAAAATGTGGTACAGAAAATTGGCCCATTTGAGTTTTAAAAATCTCGAAAACCTTAGGAAAATCAGCCGTGGCATCGAAAACATGAAAATTGAAAACTTCTCATCAGCAGAATGTGACATCTGCACCGACGCCAAGCAAACCAGGATGACATCACAGGAGGAGAGCTACTCGCGCACTTGAAATTTTACATTTAGATGTGTATGGTCCCCTTGACGACACATGGGACGGCCATGAATACTTTATAGCAGTAATGAGCGATTTCACCCATTATTCAGTGATCTTCCTCATAAAAGAAAAATCAGATGTAGCTAAAAATCGTATGAATGCCGTTTCGCAATTTGAAGCAAATGGAGTCTCAAAGTACACAAAATCAGGTGTGACAACGCAGGAGAAAATACTTCAGGGGAAATTAAAAATTGGGCTTTTGAAAAAGGAATAGAATTTGATTATTCTCCACCGTACGTGCCGCAGCTCAATGGAAAATCTAAACATCTTAACCGAACACTGATGCAGAAAGCTCGAGCATCGCTATTTGACTTCAACTTTTCTGATCATGTGGGGAGAAGCTCTCTACGTAGCTACATAACTCACAAATCAGAGCCCGACTTCTGCTCTTGAAAATAAAACGCCATACGAAATGTGACATGAACTTGAAACATCTCAAATTATTCGGATCTGAAGCTTTTGTCCACGAAAAAGGCCATCTAAGAAAATTGTACAAGAGAAGCAGGAAATTGATCTTCATATAAAAGACATTATGAAATTGAATCTGTTCAAATCAGCGGTTAAAAACTACCTCCTGCACCAGTGCTTCTACAATGTAAAAGAATTTATTGATTTTAATAAAAGTTAAATTCGTCTTGTACTTTATCACGCCATTGCTGTAGTACTTTTTAAACAACTTATAACAATTTCAAAAACTATTTTCTTGCATGATTGTGTTGTCTTATGGCTCATATTAATTTAGTTTTATGTGTACTCAACTTTGGCACGGTTGTGTACATAAATTCTGTAGCCCCATCCTGGCTCGAGTTTTTCTCCGTTTTTCCTTCGGGTAGAGGCGGATTAATCATACAGGTTCTCTAGGCTTTGTCTAGGGGCGTGTTTATTGTAACAATAAATCGTGAATTTAGTGTTATTTCAATTCTTATGATTTTTAAACACTATACTCAGAATAATCTATAGTTCGATAATAACTTGTACATGTAATTTTTTGCTTAAAATTACAAACATATTGACATTCTATTAGTATTATAACTCGCAGCTAACTTTTTATCTTATCTAGGAACTTTTGCTGAAATTTTTGAATCCGCCTCTGCCTTAGGGCCCTTGATCGGAATTGATGGGATGGTCCCTTGCTTGCTTCCGGAGAGTAAATTAGTTTTTTTCCCTCCACGTGGTCATACGCAGTTTGTTCTGTTTTTTGACAATAAATTTATCAAAATCATCAATAAATTTATCAATTTATCATCGGTGACACGAATAACGCTTAAGGAAAAAAGAAAAAAACAGTGGTTTCCAGAGATGTGCAGTTCACTAATAAAATGTCAGAAAACCGACATTTCCGCAATTTTCCCATGGATCCTGATGATGGCACGGTATCATTAGTCTTGGAAAATGAACAACCGGCCATTCTGGAAGAACTCCAACATGATGAAGAATCACCCGATGAGGCTGAATCAGAAGATTCTAACAACTTGACGCGCGATCTGGAACTGTGCGACGCCGACGCGGAAGAATCTTCAGAGGACGAAGGCGCTGCTGCACCTAGTGAAAATCATGAACTTGGAAGAGGGAAACGCAACATAGTTCAGCCTGTTCTGCTCAAAGAGTATGTTCTGCTTATGTTCCAACAAGCTACAGAAGGACGTGAAAAATATAAATGGGAAAAATCATTGAAAAAGTTCAATCTTTGAAGAAAAACCAAACTTGGGATGTTGTTGATCGACAGAATGCTGGCAAGAATAAAATACTAAGCAAGATAGATTTTTAAAATGAAAGACGATAGAAAATACAAAGCCCGTCTCGTCGTTGGTGGCTGTGAACAACGATTAGGTGTTGATTACACTGAAACAATCAGTCCCGTTGTAAGCACTACAGCTCTACGAACCACGGTAGATGTTGCTGCCTGAGAAAATTACTTCAAAGGCAAATTTACATTAAGGCTGCATTTCTGCTTGGCAACCTAGAAGAGGAAATCTTCATGTACCTCCCTGCTGGTAATGAAATAGGAAACAAGATTTGTCGACTGCGAAACTCTATGGTCTGAAACAAGCTCCCCTTCAGTGGAATTAAAGATTTACGAAATTTCTGAAACAAAGTAGACTGAAACCTCTAAAAATCGAGCAGATTTTACAAACACTGACAAAATCCTGATACTTGCTATTCACGTAGATGACGGCTACGTACTAGCAAAAAACCAGATGAAAATGGATCGGCTGCTGAAACTGTGGGAAAAGAATTTGAAATGACCTCGTGTGAAAATCCGTAAGTTTTCTCGGAATTGAAATTGAAAAAATGCTGATTTCATCTGATTCTCACAAAAATCGTATACCGAACAAGGCACTGAAAAATATGGGATGAACAACTGCAATCCCTCGAAAGCTCCTATTGTCCAGAAAACTTCGACGAATGTCCAAACAGAAAGTGTGATAAAATTCCCTTTTCGTGAAGCAACCTGATTACGAACTCGCCCAGACTTGGCGTATTTAGTTGGTGTGTGCAGTCGCAAAGTTGAAAATCCTACAAATGAAGACCTAGCTAACTTGAAGACCGTACGTTACGTCTGCGGAACAACTGAAGCTGGAATAAAGTTCCCTAAAAAGGGACCTGAAGAGTTAGTAGCATACTAAGATGCCGATTTCGCCAATGATCCAGCAACTCTCAGGAGCACAACTGGGTTCGTGATTTATTACTGCGATGGACCCGCGATCTCGTGCACGCGGAAGCAACAGGTGGTCGCAACTTCGACGTGAGAAGACGAGTACATCTCAGCTGCCGATTGTTGTCGAGAAATCATCTTCGTAAAAAAAATTATTGAGGGAATTACTGAAAAAACTATTCCCGCAAAAATAATGATTGACAACCAAAGTGCTGTAGATCTAATAAAAAAGAGTGGTAAATAGGTTTAGCAAACACATAGACGTACGTTACCACTTTATCAAAAAGAAATATGATGGACTCTTCTCTCTTGAATATTGTCCAACGTCAGACCAAATCGCTAATGTGTTTACAAAATCGTTGAATGTAATTTCTAAATTCCAGAAATTAAAGAAAATTGATGACCTAAAAAATTGTTTTGTTTGTGCTCAGAAAATTTTAATGTTTGTTAATGTTCTTAAAAAATTGAAATGATATTTTGAAAATGTTGAATTGTAATAGTTTAAGAATGTTTGATATGATTTTTATTGTCTTGATACTATAAAAAAACTATTTTGATATGTTCTGATGAATATGCGATATGAGTTGTTTAAAAAATTGAGACTGATGTCAAAACTGTGTTACGGATTTGAAACTGTGATGTTCTTAAGACTAAAATTTTGTTTAGGGTTCCATAATTCAATAAGAAAATAATTGGCGGGTAATAATCTCAGCTTACAATACCTAACAACATGAGCATAGGTACCCAAAAAATATATACCATATTTTTTAGAATAACGTACAGTCATAAGCCTCGCTTTGTATTTGATAATTTCTCCTTCACTGTTACGCTTTGTTTTAAAAACCCATTTGCTTCTCAACATTTTCACGATTTGTTACAAGATCCCATACATCATTATCCTCATATGACTTGAGTTCATCTTTCATACTGTTTTCCCAATGCAAAGCATCTCTACTTGCCAAAGCTTCACTTACTGTTGGAGGTTCTATGTTTAAAAAAACGAATATAACGAAGCAGCATAGAGTTCAAAATCAGGAAATTCCCTTCTCTTTCTTTATCGCAAGGGGTACCGTCTTTCAGTTTCAGGGTTTTCATTATTATCGTTAATGACTTCATCTTCTCCTTCAAATTCACCATGTTCAACATCATGAAACTCATCAGTTGTTTCTTCTATTGGCACAGTCTCTACATCATTTACTTCCATGAGACCAAGTATTGGACAGAAAACTACATCTCTTATATCCGTTACAGTCTTTGAACTAGCAGTAAATTTGACATCTTCACAATGATTGTTCAAAAACTTTATCTTCTGACAGCCAACATGACCTAACCTTGGATGTCATAGGTTGTAATTTTCAACGTTACTCACAAGAACAGATTTCGCTACTGGTTTACCATCCAAGTGATATAATCCATTCACAATACTTCTGGTACCTAGCACTAAACCCGTAATATCACAATCATCAGCATCAAAAAATGTACAGCCTGTTTAAGTGAACAACACATATGCCACGATCAGTACACTGACTAGCTGATAACAATGTCACGCTCAAACCAGGGACATTAAGCTCATGAGATATTTTGTCGATTGAACAAGTTGAGGAAAATTTTAAATATCCCATACCAGCAACTTCCAACTTCTCATTATTACCAACAATAACACTCTGATCATTTTCTCGGCCTTTGTAATTCACAAACCATCTCTTTTCTGGTGACATGTGTCCCTCAGAACCAGAATCTATTACAATTGCACTATCAGACATTCGACTAGACAAAGCACACAACAAAGTTCTCTTCTCAGAATTCTTTTTCTCTTTTCTGATCTTCACTCTTCTTGTCCATATTCTTTTCAACGCCAGTTTTTGATTCCTTCAGCTTAGGACAGTCCTTGATATAGTGCCCCATTTCGTGACAACGCCAACAACGTCTTTGAGACACGTCAACATCAGACTTGTCACTTTTCTTATCTGGACGTTTCTTCTTCAAGAAGAAAGCGGCACAATCACCCAACTCTTCATTAGTAAGAACTTTCTTTGACTATCATTCAGGAGTATACTAATCAGTGTCCAATACCATGTCATTTTCCCCAGCACACAGTGTCATGACTATGCTGTCAAACTCACTTGGCAGTCCTTGAAAAATCATAGCAATCAGGTATTTGTCTTTAATTTCTTCTCCTATATTTTTCAACTTTTGATCTACAGGAAGTAATGTGGGCAATATACAACACCATCTTGAGAAATCTTGATACCTTGCTTGGCTCATAGTTCACACTAGGTGGACGTAACGCCAATGTCCCTTGGTCTCAAACTTCTTCTTGCGCAATTCTGAAACCTCTTTAGCTGTCCTCCCAGACTCAACGCAATTTTGAGGATTGACCATGAGGCAGATGTCGGCCAGAGTTCGCGGCACTCCTTGCCATCAACCGAATCGGTCCCCAACACAGCACTCCAGAGTCCTTGTCGTCGAAAATAGTTAGTCATCTAGAAACACTAAGTTTTGTAGACCTCTCGTCCTTTCAGCTTCGCAATCCCGAAGTAAAAGGACCCCTTAGCACCAGATTCCCCCATCTTGGATTACTCAACTACCGGCGACTATAATCACACGTGCTCATCCACAGCCACGACTCATCACTTCTCAATAACAAAAAGAAACCCTGTCGATTAAAATAATTCGTTCTGGGCACATAACCTGTTATAATTATATAGCAGTGGGTAGTCCAGTGATTAGGAGTGATAAAGGAGATTAACACAAATAAGACACGTAAGCTCCTTCCAGCTCGGGTGTTTAATGATAATAATAATAAATTTATTGTCAAAAAACAGTACACTGCGTATGACCACGAGGAGGACAATAAACTAATTTACTCTCCGGAAGCAAGCAAGGGACCATCCCATCAATTCCGATCAAGGGCGCTAAGGCAGAGGCGAATTCAAATATTTCAGCAAAAATTCCTAGATAAGATAAAAAGTGAGCTACGAGTTATAATACTAATAGAATGTCAATATGTTTGTAATTTAACGCAAAAAAAGTACATGTACAAATTATTATCGAACTATCGATTATTCTGAGTATGGTGTTTAAAAATCATAAGAATTGAATTAACACTAAATTCACGATTTATTGGTACAATAAACATGCCCCTAGACAAAGCCTAGATAACCTGTTTAATAAATCCGCCTCTACCCGAAGGAAAAACGGAGAAAAACCCGGGCCAGGATCGGGCTACAGAATTTATGTACACAACCGTGCCAAAGTTGAGTACACATAAAACTAAATTAATATGAGACATAAGACAACATAATCATGCAAGAAAATAGTTTTTGAAACTATTATAAGTTATTAAAATAGTACTACAATTATGGCGTGATAAAGTACAAGACGGATTTAATTATTAAAATCAATAAATTCTTTTACATTGTAGACGCACTGATGCAGGAGGTAGTTTTTAATCGCGGATTTGAACAGATTCAATTTCATAATATCTTTTATATTCTTGGGCAGGGAATTATATAGAACGATTCCCGAATGATAAGTTTCTTTTTGGCAAAGAGTGGTTGACACTCTAGGGCGATGAATATTATTACTATTACGAGTATTGTGTTCGTGAACGAGTCTGTTTCGTATAAAGCAAGGGTGGCACTTCAGTAATTCGGTCTTAACAAACACAACCATATCATAAATATAAATGCAGGGATGTGTTAAGCTATTTAATTCCTTGAATAAAGGTTTACAAGAGTATCGGGGGTGAGATTTACAAATTATCCGAACTATCCTCTTCTGAATTCTGAAGGTTTGAATACTCTGACCGGAATTACCCCAGAAGGTAATGCCGTAACGTAAATGGGAGTAATCGTTTGCAAAATATACGCAACGGTAAATACGTGGACTATCTGCGTTAACTAAGATTCGATATGCGTGAAACAATTTGCTTAATTTGGAATTAAGATTGTCAACGTGACAATTCCATATGAGGTTGTCTTGAAAATGGAGACCTAAGAATTTTGTATTCGTAACAGTTTTTAATTGTGTTCTGTTTAAAGCAAGATAAACATGGGGTAAATATTTTGTGATACTATTCTGAAATGACTTACACTGTCTTCTCAGTGTTTACAATGAGACGATTTGCATGGAACCAAATCGAAAGGTTAGACAAAACGTTTTGAGCGTTGGCGTGTTTACATAGTTAATTAGTGTCATCAGCAAAAAGAACCATTTTGCTATCTGATGTGGATGATGACATGTCGTTCACATACAATAAAAAGAGTATAGGGCCGAGAATTGAACCTTGGGGTACTCCGCATGTAAGTGCCTTTGTCTCTGAAAGACAATTTTCAAGTATTTTATTTTTAGTATAGGCCCCGAGCTGAGTCTGGCATTACTTCCACTTACTTGTGCCACGCTCCTTCCTCTCTCTCTCTTTTTTGTGTGGGGCTTTACGGTTCATGTCGACATCAAAGGTCATTGGAGCCCGAAAAACTTGTACAGATAGGGAAAATGCAGTTACGCACCAGGGAGAGCCAACATGACTCCCCCCAGCGTGTGGGACTCGTTGAATGATTCAACCCTACCCACTAAAAACCCTCCTGATCTACAACACACCAAAACATATCTCACAACTTACATCAAATGGAGGGGGGGCTAACATGAGGGGGGACAAAAAAATGAGGGGTAGAACAAAAAATGAGAGGAATGAGGAAAATGAAAGATACCCTAGCCCTAATGGCGTCGGGATCGAAAAGAACAAGAGGTGACCAAGGCAGGTCAGGAAAGAGAAAGGAAGGAGTATGGCACAAGTAAGTGGAAGTAATGCCAGACTCTGCTCGGGGCCCCGTGTTCGCCAAACACGTACTTACTAGATGTAAGTCCCCTGGGGGGTCCTCTCTTTTTTTCTGACCTTCCTTGATCACCTCTTGTTTTATTCGATCCCGACGCTATTAGGGCGAGGGTATCTTTCATTTTCCTCATATTTCTAATGTTTGATATATAGTAATTCAGGAGGGTTTTCAGTGGGTATGGTTGAGTCATTCGGCGAGTCCCACCCGCGGGGAGTCATGTTTTGTTTTTTTGTGGGGCTTTGCGGCTCGTCAACATCTAGGCCATTAGAGCCCTAAAATTCTGTACTGGAAGGGAAAATGCAGTTACGCACTAAGGAGAGACAACATGACTCTCCCCGCGTGTGGGACTCGCCGAATGACTCAAACTTACCCACTAAAAACCCTCCTGATTACAATATATCAAAACATATATCTTACAAAAAAGATTTCATGATATTTCTACCTGTTGATATCTATCTTTTAAATAAGAAGTTAGCCATTGATGTGGAAGTCCACGAATGCCTAAAAAGAATGCAATTTGGAAAGGAGAATTCCGTGATCGATGACATCAAATGCTTTGGATAAGTCAAGAAAACACCCTGAGGATTTTCTCCACGGTAAAGACATGTGGTAACATCGTTTAAGAAGGAAAATATTGCGCTTGTAGTGGAAATGGATTTCTTAAAACCGTGGTGATCGTCAGAGAGAATGTTATTTTTTGATAAAAAATCTAGAAGACGCTTATAGAACAATTTTTCTAGGATTTTTGAGAAAGTGGGTAGTGGAGATATTGGTCGGTAATTTCCAATATTAAGTTTGTTTCCTTTCTTGTGTAAAGGTTTCACTTTAGCCCTCTTAAATATTTTAGGAAACACCCCTTCCGATAAAGAACTATTTAAAATATTTATGAGTGGATTTAATATAGCGTGGGACGAAAATTTAACAATAAACTCAGGTATATCATCTATGCTTGTTGAAAATTTGTTTTTTAAGGAGCTGATAATTCCCAATATTTCACTGGCGTTAGTTTCGGAAGTGAACATAGAATTGGGTATGTGGGTGGATATAATTGGAGGACATTGATTTGGAGATATTGAGTTCGTTATTTTACCAACTTAAACAAAGAATTAAACAAATTTGCGATGTCCTGAGGATTTGATACGATTTTGCCATCGTTTAGTAAAGAAACATTTTCTTCGCGATTTTCAGAAGTTGACGTGTAATTGTTAACAATATTCCACATGGCTTTCATCCGGTTGTTCGATTTTAGTATATGCCTGTCGTTTTCCATTACTTTAGTTGCTTAGACTACTTTTCGAAGAATAGTCTTATATTTACGAAAATAATCATGGAATTCGGGTGGTTGGTTATAGAGTTTTGAAAGATAATATAAACGGCGTTAGATTTTTGGAATTCTTATCCCTTGGGTGATCCGTCTATTGCATTTAGGGAAAGTTAGAGTTGTAATGTTTTAGGTAAATTGAGATAAATACATTGAATTGGTCGTCGGTGTTTTGGCAA
This sequence comes from Laupala kohalensis, assembly GCA_002313205.1. NCBI lineage: Eukaryota > Metazoa > Arthropoda > Insecta > Orthoptera > Trigonidiidae > Laupala > Laupala kohalensis. The sequence continues at coordinate 419,913 of NNCF01126297.1, forward strand.
TTGTAAACATCTTTCCATGTTTCTTCACGCAAATAATTTATAAATATGGATTTATNCAGATTTGTGTTATTAAACTCTGTTGAAAACTTGTAAAGGATTTTAAGTGGTTTTAGTTTACTTTAGTAGTCAATACTTGAGCAAGGTGATCGCTGTATATGGCGATAAAATATGAACTTACTTTCATTTCATGAAAGAATACTGCCGGAAACAGGACATAAAAAAATATAGATGACAAGGATTACATATTGCCAACCTAAATCCAACATATTGTACACAAATAATTTTTAAAGACATTACTACCACACTATTAAATTTTCTGCTAGTTTCCACAACTTTCTAACCCTCAAGCACACGCGTCGAAAACTGGAACTCAAACACGTCCTGGGTGGATTCCACCCCAAAAGAAAATGTTTTTTAAATGAAGTAATTTGTTTTGCTTTTCATACCACAATTTTTTTATCTTACTGATAATTTAATTTTATTAATACTGACACACTGAAAATAATTTTTTTAATCGAAAAAGTAAATCTATGAACAGCACTTTTATACGAAACTTTATGCTACATGTGGAGAAAAAATATGATATAGTTTGACCTTCTTCATTTTTCAGAATTGTAGAAAACTTCTTAGGTAGAGGAAGATTAGTTTGGAAAAACTAGTTTAGCTAGAGAAAACAAATAATTAGTTTGGTAAAAAGAATGTTTTTATGTTGAAAAACTACACACAAAATGTACTAATTTTTTTACAATGAAAGTGAGAAAAAACAATGTAATACATGCTTTAAACTGTTAAAGACCTGTTGCATTCATACAGAAAGGTCATAAAATTTAAGTAAGTTCATTTTTTAGCCATGTAGTTTCATACCTTTGAACACTGGAGCTTAATCAGTTGAGACAGAATCTTCATCACTTTCCATCACACTATCGAAGAAGTTTCTTATTCTCTCGTTCTTGAGAAAATTTATCCATTTCACCAAACACACATACCTATCTGCTCCAAGGGGCTCTAATGACCTTGCCGTTGACAAGCCCTATAGCCCATCAATTAAAAAAATACACGCACACCCACCTACCAGTTCCAAATAAATCAAGCAAGAAGTTCAAAACACAGAAGTAATTAGAATATTAAACGCATTAAAACTTGAAAGTTTGCGAATATTATTCCTGCTGTGACAACAAAATTCTTTATCCTCTCAAGGCGCAGCCCTGTCAAAGAAGTACCGCCTTTCCTTTATTACAACTACAATTGTTCCTCGGCAACCGAACCACTGCCCCCAAAGCTGGGTGTGAATAGGGTGACCAACCGATATGTGAGGGTGGAGGTTGAGAAAGTGAGGCATGGTGCCTCAGAGCTTTGTGGAAACTGGGAATATTTTGTAGTGAGAACAAAAGCGTGGGGTGGATCTCAATGTAAGCAATGGCTCTTTGATGGTAGAATAAGTGTGAGAAAAGCGATTAAAGCTCAGTTGGAGATGGAGACAGAGAGGTACACAGAGTTAAACGATGAACGGAATAAAATTTATTGCATTACAAATGAAAAACATAGCTGTAGGGTGGATTCCACCCCAGCATGTGTGTTTGAGAGTTAAGTGTAATGGTTACATTAGTTTCAAATGAGCAAAAAAAATTTGTTGGCATTCTAAAAATTTATTTTTTAGAATGTAAAGAAAATATAGTTTAATTAAATACCATCAATAATTCAATATCATTTTGATGGAGAAATTTATACTTTCTTTAGTAAATTTTGTAATGTCTCTTAAAACCACACATTTATGTAAAAAACCAATTGATAATGTGAAATTGCATCTAATGACCTTGGCAAGCCATAAAGCCCCAATTAAAAAGAAAACAATACTTTAAAAATTGCAAAAAAGTGGCACCCATCAAATATTGAACTAACTGGTTTAACAAAGGAAAAAAAAACACAATTAATTTGAAGTTGGAACAGTAAATTATAGTTTTGTTATGAAATAATTTTTCTTGCCTATTTCACAACAAGTGGAATGTATTAACTATTTATTATAGACTCAACTGTACATTTATTAACACAGATGACATAACTATCCAAGCTTATTAACATGGACACAATGCATTAAAATCCAAAAATAGTCACATCAAGTACCTAGAAAGTCTTCAAATCATATCAAATACTTTCTAAACAAATACTTTTTACACAAACACTGTAGAAAAATACATGCTCTTGAAGTTAAGTATAAGTATAGAAGAAGTTGTACATTACACATATCTCCAAAATCTGGTAATATACCACAATTTAAACAGATTTTTAAATCCTGCATTAACAATGAAAGATAAATGTCACTTCACTGGACAGTTTTGATCAAGGCACAGATAACTATACAACAATCCTACTAGTTCTGACCCAAAAGTAAAGTTGTAATCTTTTGTATAAATAGATTTCTTACTATTGTTTGGTTCAGGCTTAAACTGGAACAATTATATTATTTTAATAAATATCTTAACCAATTTAAAATGAGGTTCCAGTTCTATTAGATTAACATACATCGCTTCTTTTCCCAGTCTTGGACTGAGAACCAAAATAAATGAGATTCTTTTCCGTTTCACTCCAAAATTCACTACTGTATTATTAAAATTTAAGACAAATGAAAATAATTAAATTATTTTTACTGTGTTTCCTGTTTTAAATTCAACAATAAAATTATTCACTTACGGTAATTTTAAAAATACACACTTTCAGTCGTATGTATTGTGACTTGGTGTCAAATATCTAAATACAAAAATCTGTTTTTAACCATAAAAAAATGGTACCCATAAAAAAAAGGTACCACATAATATCCAATGGATTTATAGCATAATAAAGTAATATCTTTTTCTCACTGAATTCTTTAACGCCTTCTGGATGGAAACATGTTTTTTGTAGACATGCCCTCTTTTATTAGCCAAGCCAGACATGCTTTTCAAAGTCTCCCAGAAACATATTTTTAACCGAAAGGTTTGAATGAATCAAGTAAGAATGTTATTGGAAAAGTTGTCAAACAACTAAACATGGGATTATAAACTTCATTACATAATGAAGACCTCACAGACAAGGGGAGGTCGCAACTTGGGAAATTGACTTCAAAATGGGCCTTTGTAGGATTGTAGTACCCTCTAACCTCCCATTCTTACTTTGTCTATCGATGATCCTTGGAGGGTACTACAATCCTATGAAGTCCCAACTAAAAATCAATTTACCAAGTCACGACCTCCCTTTGTGAATGAAATTCCTGAAAAATACAAATTATAGCATATTAATATAACATTGATATTTGATTTTTAAGTTCACCAAAATATGAGATCTAAAATTGTTTATTAACCCTGGATTAAGGTTCAAAAATATTTTTATGTTGTTTCCAGAGAAAAGTAAAAAATTCTAAATTGGTTCTCAGTAATAATTTAAATCAGATTTTTACACTTTAGAATAAAAGATTTTCACAATATTACAACAGCATTCATTTGAAAATAATTTCAAAGTTTTTAACAAAAATTCTGAAAAATTTCCATGAATATTTTAATTTTGTTCTTTGAGAAATTTTCCCTATGAACTTTGTGCATTAATTAATCAATAATTTCCAAGAGCACAAAGTAAGTCAAAAGTCTCTTATGATGTTAATATTCCATTTCATTGAGCCCCAAAATGTTGGAACATAAATAACAAATATTTGACATCAATTTTCATACACATAAGTTTCACCTTATTCACACTGATCTGAACAACATGAATACAATACAAGTGTATTGATACATGAACAGAAAAAACCCCTACTTTATTTAATATACAAAATTTGGTCCTACAACAGTGGCAGTTTCAGAATCTCACTGCCCTCATAACCATTATTATATTCTTCATGCCTGAATCTGTCTCGAGGCAAAAGTATGATGTCCATTTTTCACTTTAACACCAGTAGTGCATCATTTAAATAAAAAGTTGCCTGGTTCTTTATAAATACTAGTTACTATGAAAAAAATTTGAATTACCAACAAAACTAATAAATGACATAAGATGAAAATTTATAATTACAGGAGAAATCCAATAATACGAATTCCCTATCATCCTTGAGAATAAATATTTTTGTTCAACTACAAAAATTCCATAGGAGGAATTTCATGTTAAATAGAGTACAGTACTTGCTTTATTTTATACTATCAATTATATTCATTTTATTTGCCATTACTGTACATACTCAGTTCATCATTCAACTTTCTTGTTCAGAATTATTAAAAGTAATCTAGCATATGCTTCTTCCAGTACTTTTATTTGACCCACATAAGTTTATACTTTCACATTCAGTTTCATCAATAAAAGTCATTTTTCTTTCTGGGTTGCAGCATTTTTCTCCTTAGTTCGTGAGATACATATCCCATAATCTGATTTCCACATATCTGAATAGATCCTACCAGTAATCGATTTGGATAATTGGATTTGTACTGTAATTGGATTTGAAAATCAATTTTCACACTACAAGTTCATCATTACAAATAAGTTCACAACATATACTTTCAGAAAGTACAACTAATTCCGTGGTATAAGAGAACATCTTTTCTAGAAACAAAACTTTTAATAGCAGATAACAGCCAAGCAGCTTTAACAATACACATAGATTACATTATTCAAAGACATTACCCTGTATAATAGTATTGACAGTTCAGATAGTTCAGACTATTAGTGTACAATAATTTTAAAACAGTCAACAATATTAGCTGAACCATTTCTTTATCTGTTTACACAAGGTTCCATGAAGTGAAAAATTTGCAAAGATAGACAACCTCCATTTAACATTATATAGAATTCTACAAAATCGAAAAGTATTTCCACAAGACATAACACATCTTATCAGTCAACAATTACTTTTGTACCTTAACATGCAATTTTATTTTTAATTATGTTATTCTAAGTTTTTCTTTAAATATTTAAAAGAAAATAAGAAAGTACAACTTACATAAAAAAGTAAAAAAATAAATGAGATAAAATTTCTTTGAAGCAAAAAGTTCTTCTTAGATTATCATTATTACAATGTTTTAGAATACAGGAAAAAACAAAAAGCTATTGAATAATATTGTCTTCAAAACTTGTGGCTTAAATCTTCCTCTATTGGATTATTAAACCTTAAATAATTTTTTTCTTGATTTACAAAGTTACATTTGTATAAAGTAAAACAATGAACAAGAAAATACAGTATAGGAGAATATTATTTTCTATGGAAGTATTTCAGGAAACAGCCTTCTTTTTCAATCATTCTTTAAATTTGTACAACATTTATACTAATTTGTTTTGTCCTTGAATAAATAGTGACATTCCTCACTGATAAATGTTTACCAAGTACAGAGGGATGGCAGTTTTCATTTCTGCACATACAACAGTCACAATAGCATAGTAAATATTTATTCAAAAGTTCCTATTTTGCTTATACCAATAAATATGTTTTACGATGAATTGATGTATCTCATTCCAACCTATTAGAATCAAGTTTACCTGAAAGTCAGGATACAGAAAAATCTTCCAGTATTCAAAGATAAAGAGGACATAAGCACAGATGTTCTCTGGATTGCAAATATGGAATATGATGCAACAAACAATACTTCTTAACACATGTCAATTCTACAGATTTCTATTGGGATTCAATGGTAAACCATTGTTCTCTGATTAGAAGGAAACTCAAATAGAAATGTAAGTTTATGTAAAAGAATTCCATATGCAAGCAAGAAATTTCTGAAATGTTTTGGAGAAAAAAACTACATAAACATTCCACAATATCAAGAACAATCCCAAAAAATACCAACAAATGGTTACAAGGAGATCTAAAAGTTATTCAAAATGTTTAAAAATTTAACAAAGCACAGCTTATAACACTGATTCAATGTGTCTTCTTGTGAGAATTTCCAGTGGTCAATTATAAAGACAAACCCTTCATTGAAACTAAATATTATTGGTACTTTTGGAAGTTCTCTCATTATCTGTAAAGAACTATACTCATCCTGCATTCTCTGTTATATAGACACAATGAAATGTTTCTGCTATGTTCACCTCACATGAAAAACCAATAAGACAAGAAGTACATTATTCCACTTACACTTTCACAGCCAATATTATATTCAAGCTAAATCGGTACAAAATAAAATTACAACTCACACTCAAAATATATTTAACCAAGACAATAAACTAATGCACAAAACACAACAACCATTAATATTACTCATACCTAATATTTTTGATACACCTATATACTAGTTGATACTACATGATAAATGCAACAGAACCTTTTTGGCAAAAGAAATATAAACTAAAGGAACAAAAATTATTGAAACATGTCTGAAACAAAGATAAACATTCTAAGCCAGAAAATTTTTTTTTTTAACTTTAATTTCAGTCATCACAAATAATGAAATTTAAGTAGAAAAATAAAGTAAGAAGTTAATTATTCATTATCCAGTGGAAGTCTTATGAAGAAAGGGTAGTGAGGTGGGCATTAACTTCAAGACAAGTTGAGTTTGTTATAACTGTGTGATGATGTAGATTTTAAAATATCAATACTTCATGTAGCAATTCTTCCTAATCTGAGAAATTCAACTCACTAGGTTTCCAACTTCTTGTATTTAATATCTGGTGTACTACAAAATGTTCTCTGTAGTTAACTTTATAATCTTAAGTTGGCATACATGATGTTTATTTCAAAGACTATCATCTTAAAAACAATTGAAATTCAGTTAAACTAAAAACACTAACATTGGTTCATTTTTTTAAATAATATATTACTATCTCCTCTGCATACATTTAGGATGACTCTTGTACAAATTAATTCCATCCTTCTAGAACTTCACTTAAATAACTTCAATATGCCCTCACCATCACAGATCTTAAGTCACATTAAAATGTGTATGATGTCAGTAGATAAATTCAACTAGAAATACCGTAACTGAGAAAAGAAAATTATTTTCATAGTGAGTAGATATTCACATGAATGTTATACTATTTGTAAAAGGTGTTTCTCTAAATTTTAGTTAATAGACATTGCAACCATTCCTGTTAAAAATATTCACATAAAATTTTGATGGAAAAAAGTTGTGAAAATAAAGTCCAGAAAATTGTAAATATATGTATTTTATATTTTAGCAATATCTCAAATTTAATGAGTTCTTTCCCTACTATTCAATTCTTTTATTGCAACCTGAAAAATAAGTTATCATACAAGTCCAATAAGTATTAGACTCCCAAGAATAATTTTTTTATGAATAAAAATGTATTTTAACTAGTGTAAATAGGGGAAAATAAATAGAAATAAAACTGAGTAATAATTTTGGCTGATTGCTGCATTTTTTAAATTGACATGGGTGTTCAAATTTCACCACGCTCTAGTTACTTTCTCACAGATAATTAAAGACAGGTTTCCTTGCTGGCTCTTCTCAGTAAGTTGACTCGGTAGCAGCAATGGGCACATCAGAATGATTCAAATGAACAGTTTATGTTACTGCATTCTTATTTTTCCAGCTTCTTTACCTTATTAATGATGTTAATGTATATTTTCACACAAAAATGGATTCACAAAATCGATTGCATGTCAGAACCTTAAACATTTTTCTTCCTCATTTGGTAAAATTACAAGGAGTTACTGGTTACCTACATGTTTCACAGGGCTACTATGAATGTGATTTGAAGAATCTTTTTAAAAGAAAATCTTATATTTCAACAAATACAGAACTTAAAAGTGGATCATAAGAACCATTAAAGATAAATATTACTAAAAGTTTCATACAAGAACCTCTTCAGGCTAGTTAATTATTTAAATTGTTAAGAAAAAAAAGATAGAATAAAAAAAGTTTTTATCCCTGGTAACTTTACGATCAATTATGACATAACCATAGTGATAACTTTGAGAAACATCTGAAGTAACAGCAGAAAGATGAATGAAATAATGTGGGTACAACAAACAAAAATATTTACTGATAAAATGTCAGTTCAAATATTAATAGAAAAAAAGATTAACTGAATAAATATTTAGAAAATCCACTCATCTGTTCTTCTAATTCAGAGAACAGGAGTAAACAAAATTGCAAAATTATCCCAGCAACTGTCACAATTATCTGTATTATTTAAATAAAATGCATAAAACAAAATACTGAATTTCAAATTGTTTTGATGGTTCAATTATGAAAATTAGAATATTAAAATATACAATGAAATTTTATCACCAACAATGCATGAATCAAAAGCTAAAAGTTAGAAATGTCATGCCTTTAATAAGTTCTGGAAAGCTCAAGTTCTCTACAGACAATAGAGATAAATCAATTTTTTATAATGGAAAATCAGAAAGATAAACCATAAATCAAGATAAAACTATCTTGCCATTTAGGAATCTACCAAGAAAATACCATGACAATACTTCAACTGAATCAGATTTTACATACAACAATAATCAGATGGCATGTGCAATTACAAGTCTCCACTTCATTCACACAATGTTGCAAATTTCTCTATTGCAAAATCCATGGATTTTGTGAATAAGCACAACTAAAATCTTCACATAGAAAACATTGACATGATAAAAATTTATTGAATTTTCCAAAATGAGAACACTTACAGGCAATAAAATGGCTCTTTACTTAAAGAGGATGCTCAATATTATTCAATTCAGTTATCTATTGCCTATATACACATCATTTTTTCTATTTAAGAAATATCCCTTCTGAATACATACCGTTCTCATTTGTTCACACAAAGCACACACACCCACACACTTGCAGAACTCAAAGAAGACCTTCACATAGAAATTTAATACAAATAAAATAAAGATGAGATGAAGAATCATATATTACAACAAGTTTACAAAAGTTCCTAAAAGATTTAAAAATACAAAATAAAAAATGTGTATTCTCTGTTCGAACTATTTCACTTATTTTGTAGCTAATTCACAGAACAGATCTTCCACGACTAATGTCTTAAATCTGTCAGAGGGAACATTTGAGTTTCTCGACAACTGACATTCACAGAACACCTGAACACCTAAGGAGTTTTGACATTACAATAATCACAAAAAATATACTTTATATACTCCATGTAATAATAAATATAGCACAAAACTATACTCTCCAACCTCAAAACTATATCTGAGTCACTTGAGACCAGTATCTGGTTCACATTGTACTTGTATGTCAAAAATGTTTAATGTTCCAACACTGGATTATAAACCCAAAGACTGTGAGAATGAGAACAGCACAATGGAAACAACTACAAAAACAATACTTAAGTCTTGTGCCCTGATATTCACTGTAGACCAGATTATTTCACCTTGAACTGTTTCTTAACATGGTCAGTGATGCAACATACATTCCTCAGTCTTCAATTGATTTTCACAAAACTAAGCCACAACTTTTGTGGCTACACACTCACTAACTGTTACGATTTGGATGTTTACCATGGCACCATCGTGGCCAAGGTAATGGCCATTCATATTGTCTAGGTACAGGTCCACCCACATTCTGCTCAAAATACTGAAATAAGGGATACCACCAACACCGTGCCAGAAAATTATTTGGTCCATGTTGCTGTAAAAGAAAAAGCACATTGAAGGCAATATCACAAACATGAGCTCAAAAAATTAAAAATGTTAATGAGAGGAGTAAGGATTTTCAAATCATATCCTGAAGAGAATACTAAGGAGAGATGGTCAAACAATGGTCAACTTTTCAGTTGTGACTCTACCCTCAAGTTCCTCAAACAATTGCTCTTCAACCTTAACCATTTTTATAAAAAGACATTTAATAAAATAGGCACTTATAATAAATACTATCTCATTACCCAGTATTGCCTAGAAGTATTTCAACACTTCTACTTATTATAATGTTTTTCGATAATTCAGGTTAACCTTTGAAGATACACATATGCTGTCAAGGGCTTTTTGGTAGAACTCTTTCATGCGAAAATATAGCGCTTCATAGTTGCCACCTATCTCTAATTGTTTAGGCATCTGAAACAAATGTACCCCTCTTTTTTTCTCCAGATTTAATTGACATTTATGGTCAAAATCATTTTCTACACATCTTTTCATGGTAAGATAGCAACAGACACACACTTTTGCATTTCACATATATATATTAGTATGAATAAAAAATTAAATCATTGTTTTTACATTTTAGTCTATACTAAATTAGTTAATTCCTTTCAGTCGGGGCAAGAATCTTTAAGAAAGAATCTAACTAGGAATTAGAAAATGTACAAGTATCCACACCATTCAATTGCATACAATAGATTTGCTACTTAATTTATTTCTTTTATTGTGTGAATGTGTGAAGGGAAAAAATGTTAAAAGACATAAAACAACAAATGAACTAAACCCCCACAATACAAGCAATCTGTCTCCTTGTCAGTGTCATTGTTTGAGTGTGAAATCAAAAGTAACAGTAAATTATTGTGGCATTACAGAAATGTCTTAAGATTAATCATCCATTGATCCACCTCCCGCCTCTACTCCCAAGTTCATACGCAACTTCGCAAAATCAAGTCCCGGTCCGAATAACAAATACCAAAAGGAGGAAAAATGACATGGTACAAGATGAAAGAGATACACGACAACTATGAAGAACTGCTCAGTTTACTTACACAATTAATGACAACACATTTTGCAGCATAAATGACAAAGACAAGAAAATTACCTACATAATGATGCCTCAATTTAGGTTATTGGACACGTAAGATGGGATATTTACATATTGACAAATAGGTTTTTTACAAAACAAAATGGAGAGATATATATCTATTGATACAATTAGACAAAAAAAAAAAAAAAAAAAAAAAAAAAAAAAAAAAAAAAAAAAAANGTTATAAGGGGAAAATACCTTTAAATTAGGATTGTTGGCCAATGTATGGTAAATCCAGAATAGAGTAGTTGTGGCATAATAAGCAATGAGAACATCCACAGTATAATGTCCATGAGCAACAAGAACCAATATCACCCCTGTCATTGATATTAACCATGAAACCCAATGGACAGGGAAGCAACGTTTTGGTGAATCTGGAAAAAAAAAGAAAATATTTCTAACAAAGAACAGTCATTTATGTAGATGTATAATTAATTAATTAATTTTGTAAAAATAATTAATTCATTTTGTAGAAGTAATTAATTCATTTTGCTTACTAATTATTTTATTTTGCTTACTAATTATTTTATTTTGCTTACATTCTGCAATAATGAGGTAGCTCATGGTCAACATCACTGTATGTCCACTGTAGATATAATCACCACAATAAGTATGCTTCCCATTTATAGATAGACCAAACCCTTGAAAAAGTTGCCACATTCGCTGGATAACAACACCTGCTGATGTTGAATTCAATTTGGGTGAGCAGTAGTAGGTGACACTTGCTACAGGCAATACTGTCACAAACATAGTGATAGACCGCATCAGGTACAACAAAGCCAAAATCACAAATACACGCCGCATTACAATAAACCTGAAAATGAAAATAATTTTAAAACATTTTAAACTATGATAATGAAAGAACACATAACATGATATTCAGAATTTATTTATTCTATCAGTTTTGTGACTGTTAAAAGATCAATGTGTTTCAGAATATTTTGCGCTAACAATTTCCACTAGTATTTTTTGCAGTTTTTTTAGTGAATTAACACATTAAATTATTGTCTTCTCTGACAATGTGGATTTCACACTTTTAATTTAAAATGGCCATCATCTATCATCTTAAGTCAGTATTAACCTGTTTGAATATTAATATTCTTTGCTCTCACTATGTTTCAGATGTTGTTCTCCAATTCAGGTTTCAAGTAGCACTAACTCAAAACAGATTACTTTGGTTCTAGAGGCACAACTATTTCGCCACTGGGACCTAGCAGCATTTGGACAGTGTTCATTGTCTTGTGTTGCACAAGGAGAACCAGGGTATTTAGTTCAAATACTGGTGCCATGAGAAGCGTGAAGTCAGACATTGAAGATGATTTCAAAATACAGAGGGAGATAATACTCCAATTGAGACGTTCAAACAGGTTAAAACAATGGATAATACCCCAAGTTCTTATAAAAATGATTACTTTGTTAATTGCTCACTTGATCAAAAATGCAATTTTGAGATTTAAAGAGATAATTATTCATGGAAATCTAGTTAATTAAAACACTCTCCACTACAACTAAATAAGTTTTCACAACATATGAATTATAGATTAACTAAAACTAAATATATCCTAAATTATTCTGTGACTATTTAGAGATATTTATTTGGATTACAATATATTTGTATTAACATATATTCATATTATGTTTCTACTCCTATCATGTCATCATCAAGTGTTAAACAATATTATTAATAACTTAGCAATAAGACTGCATTTAGTAACAATGTTGTCTTTTTATCTTGTGTAGGGTACAAACATTATGTAAGAGTATTTTTTAACTTTACGTCATGTTATCAAGTTATTACCTCAGCATTAGTGTGTCAAATAATATAACATACTTAGTGTGACCAGTCTCTCAGACTGGGTTATTAATAATCTTCTGCAATGTAAAATTGAACACTAATACATAGAATGTATGCTAGAACCAATAAAAAAAAATGAACACTATTACATCCATAGTTAATTACATTTTAAAATCTGAAACTGACAGAAGCAAGTTATATGCAACATGATAATCTTAACTAATTCAACAGCAAATGTCATTTTTTCATGTAATTGGTGAAAATTCATGTTTAATCTTTGCATAATACTTCACTCAAGTTACTTTTATTGTTCAAAACACAAAAATTCTGCCTCGACTATATCCTTTAGTTAATTACTAATAGTATATGCTATTCTTCAGAATGCTTTGGCTAAGCAATGGCCACTCTTGGGATCTTTTTCACTAGTTTTTCTGCTAATTAGAAGAGACTTTTCACACAATGTAACTATTGAGAAATGTAATTGAAGAAGGTACAACCATGTATGTATCTTACAAATTTCTGCGGTTGGAAAAAAAAAATCATAGGCATTGTGGTGAGGAAAAAAAGGTTGGTTTTAAGAACAATGTCAGTCTCAGAGACTAAACCACACTGGTGGGAGGTTAATAATATTGTTAAATATCTGATTATGACACAGATATCTAAACACAGTATGAAATGTAGTATAACCCAAATAAATGTCTCTATATGGTTGATGAATAATTGGGAATATATTTATATATAATAGATGTATTTACTAAAAAGTTTTCAAATATGAATCTATGATTAGTAAAAAAAATTCTTCTACCTCAAGTAATACAAGACTTTTTCATAACCTAGTTACATCCTGTATATGTTTTTTTAAAAACATTTTTGAATTATAAATTCAGGAAATTTTAACGTTTTTGAACTATAAATTATGCAATGCTAACATTAATAAAACCCTTAGACCTGCATTATACCTTAGACCTGCATTTTACTTAATATGTAAATTTGTCATATTAAGATTGAATTGAAAATGTTCAGAATACCAAACAACATATTTCTTTAAAGTTATATAGTCATCATTGGAATAGAAAGCACCAAAACAGCAATCTCAAAATAGATTATATACATACCTATGTTTGTGAAAAACTAGAACAATGAGGACTGAATAGACGGATATCACAATCAGTACTTCAGATACACTCAAAGCCCAGTCTATAGCAGGCACATTATCTAAAAATATGTCTGGCAAGGGACCATACTTTTCTCTATCAGGAACACGCTCGTGCACAATTGCCAATGATGTGACAGTAATCAAAAAGTTCACCACAAGAATCAGAAAAGCTGCAATCAAAGGAGGATCATTACACACAATTTATACCTTAAATATCATCACAAAAGAAAACTTTCCAATACTCAAAGGGTACTTGTAACAAAAAAGTATGCTTTAAAATATTCTGAGATAATGAAAAATATTTTCTTCACATAAAATATGTGCTGGGTTCTTCAAGAATATCCTATATGACACACATTGTTAGCAATATTAACAACCACAGTCAACTTAATTATTACACAAAAACATGCTGATTTAATAATACATTTGAAATAAAATTATTACACAAAAAGCATGCTGATTTAATAATACATTTGAAATAAAGAATTTACAATGAGTACCTTTCGTAATTGAGATTACGTAGTTACCTAATTCAAGAATACTAAATTTTCAAATGATTGGAAAAACCACCGAAAACAGTCAGTGATCCATTATTTTTTTCTTCTTCTGTGTGTGAATTTATTTGTCTACCAATGGAGACCATCTCAATCTTATCATAGCACTTCCCCATTACATTGTAAAAGAAGTGCTGTTACATTTAGCACTCAATCACAAGTATTATTATTCCCAATTCACACAATTTATAGAAAGTTTACTAAAAATAGAGAGCTAGTCACCCAGCATTACATATTTTGTACATCATGTATTTACTGAATAATAAGGTATCAACGCTATCAGGTAATTTTTAAATAATTTCATAAAAAGATAACACAGCATTTTAAAACATTTTAAATTCATTCAACACTTTCACTCTATCCCGTAGAAACAAAAAAATATTAAATAAATTCACTTACCTATAAAGGTTTTCCATTTCTCTTTAGGAAAGCGAGGTTCATCACGCAATGGTGGGGGAACATCTATCAGAACCATTCCATTATTTGAACTGCAAACCAATCCACCATTCCGATGAATTGCCAGCCCATCGCCATTTGTATCAACATCATAGTATTCTCTGGGAGGAGAATGGATTCCTCCACTTTTAGCACTTCCTGCCCACAACTCGTTTTTGGTAGGAGGAAGTAACGGCTAAAACAAAAGAGAACCTTATTAAGTTCACATCACACCATTAAGTGTTAAGATAAAATATATTAGTGAGCATGGTAAATGTACTGATACATGTTTAATTTTATTTTATTTCTAATAAAACAAATTTAGTGCCAATGGCAGTGCCAATTTCGTTCAATTTGAGGTACAGAATATTATCCTCCCTGATTTTGCTTAACTCAAAGAAGTTCTTAAATAATATATTTTCAAATTATAATACTTATACTTATACTTTCTTAAAAAGGGTAGATCACTTGGGTAATTCTGGCAAGCTTTGTTTCATTTGGTTAAAAAGGTCAACTTGTATCACAAGAGCCACAGTAGTGATAAGCTCCTCTGCAAGAGGAGAAGGAAATGTGGGCAGCATCACATTCAAATTGTTTTGACTTTCAGGATAGACTAGTGTGCATCAGGCCGAGTAGGTCTGGGAGTCATTCTGGACATTAGAGTAGAGTAAATGACCTCAGAGTACTATGAGTACCCACAACCTCACAGAGATCCAAATCGTCCAGCCAGCAACTCAGCTAACCACAGTACCATGCTGACTCCAGTTCACCTTGATACACTAATATATTTTGAGTAATGCAGTTGCAGAACTAAACAACCATAATAAACAGATCTTATGATAAAAGAAGCTTTGAAAGACTATGAAGAATTAATTGTGGATTTTAAGAAATTCTCTACTTGTAGATTGTGAGTTTTTCAGAACAGTGAACAGAATATATTTGTTCATTCAATTTACAATAAGTCTGTAAATATTCATTAAAATTCAATATGAACAGTAAAATTGACATTAGTATGTCATTACTTTTGCCAGTAGCCCAACAAAAACCTATTAAATAAGTTTCAATGATTTTCAAAGAAATTATGTGATAGTTTACAAAACATTACCAAATAGCATTTTTTACTAATACTTTGGTCATATCTCTAATCGCACTAATATTCTGCAAGAAATGTCATAAGAGTTCATGACTTGCCCATTTGTATTCCAATATATTACATATTGCTTGATCTATAATATATAAACAAATAAAAATATAAAAACAGTAGACTAATTATATAAACTGAACTTCTGCACTATAATGTTTATACAAATGTCAACATAAAAAAAAAATTCTTTTAAGTAAGCGATTCAAATTTCTGGACAGGCTGTCCAATTTCCTGCTAGTCTTAATCATCTGCACTTATAAACAGTTCAGTTGATGAAGTTTTTCCTCACTATTTCTTTTTCCATCGGTCAAGAGTAGAATAACAGCCTTGTACAAGTTGCAGAATTTCTAGCTATACTATTTTTTTTTTTCAACTCTTATGATTTTTAAACACTATACTCAGAATAATCTATAGTTTGATAATAACTTTTACATGTAATTTTTTGCATAAAGTTACAAACATATTGACATTCTATTAGTTTTATAACTCGCAGCTAACTTTTTATCTTATCTAGGAACTTATGCAAAAAAAAATTGAATCCGCCTCTGCCTTAGGGCCCTTGATCAGAATTGATGGGATGGTCCCTTGCTTGCTTCCGGAGAGTAAATTAGTTTATGGTCCTCCACGTGGTCATACGCAGTTTGTACTGTTTTTGACAATAAATTTATTATTATTATTAAACTATAGCTATTCTAAGTGGGAAAAGATTGTACCCATGTACCTAGGTATGAATATTTCTGAAAATTTACCTGAGAATGGCCCAAACATAAAAATTCTCATAATAAATGTATTTTGGGATGAAAAGGTGATCTAAAATTCTCTCTTTCCCACATGATTATTTTAGTGTTTTTTGTTTCTTCTTAGTAAATTCAGTATATATATTTGAAACTTGCAATTGTTAACATCGTATACAGCTAAGTAACTAAAATTTCTGTAAGTTACTGTTGAGTTTCTATCTCAAGTTTTTGAACTTCAAATTGATTGTAATAATTTAGAAATTTGTGGAAGAATTCTTTTGTACACAAGAGAGTTCAATTTCAGTTTAGAATTTTACTCTAATGATAATAAGCTGATAATGGTAATATAATAAAACTCTCTGCAAGATAGCTTCATGATTTAGAAGAGAGGTCTATGAACCAAGTTCCACAAGGGGAAATTTTTTAGATCATTTTTGTCAACATGATCATATGCCTGGTCGTACATAAGTGCAGGGCACAGTGCTCGAGAATTTCGTTAGGGAGTGGGGACGCCCATTTACCCATTCGCGGGGGCACATTCGCACTCCCCCTCCTTCACAGAATCGTCCTGGATCCGCCACTGACCGAAGTGTTTAAGTATTTGTAGGCATGCAAACACGTGTTTGTACATTTTCGTACGGGAGCGTCAAACGATATCCCGCCACATAGAATATAAAATTAAATAAATTATCTTAATGAATTCCACAGTCTCTTAAAGAATTCCTTCTAGTATATATTATCCAAGGGAGCTGGCGAATTAATTTTAATTGGAAAAGTAGATTAGATGAACATGAAATAAATTTTGAACTCATTTTCCTCAACTTGCAATCTCCTCACAAGTGAACAAAGTCACCACCTTGTTAACCACAAATCACAATAGTTACACTATCTTTAAACGGTAGGCTTAAATAAAGCTACGGAGATGAATATTTATTAGTGTACCACCAACCTCGTCATTACATGAAACGTACTTTGTTAAGTGGAGAATATATTCAACCCGCCGGAGCTCCGCAGAAATACTTCTTTACCACAAAGAAACAAACTATGGACCCAAAGCCATCTGAACCATAAATACTCCAGAGAGATCACACTATCGTATCACTATGAGACACCATGCATCGTTCACTTTCAGATGAAGTTTCAATTTTACTTTCAAAAAAACGCGATTGTATCTTAAGAGTACCCAAGGTATTCATTTATGGGCCCCTTTTAGGATACTAGTTCATGAAGCACTTATTTTCACCAATAAACATTGTTACGTCGCATCTGTATTTAATTTTAGGAACATTTCTAATAGGTAATCGGTGTAAAATACATCTGTATCCTCATCTAGGCCCGCCGAAATGGAGGGACGTGCGTTTTTGTCTCTAATTGCATTTCCAACAACTTGCCTGATGGTGTCATTCTTCTCACGTGCATATCCAGCAGAGTCCAACTTTTTTAAGACCTGTATGGTGGTAACGTTGGGACATTGTCTTTTCCGTCTAGTGCATTACTGAGAAATACTGTAATACTGACTATTCACATGAACCACCAACACTATTTTTTATACACGTATTTATATGAATTCCAGCATTGCTATTAGTTTCTCTGTTTTCAGTAATAACTATTTTTAATCTAATAATGATTGACAATTTGTTTAGAATAAGTTTAGAAAATAGATACTGTTTTGAGCTCAATGAAACAATATCGAATGGGTACTCAAACACTTTCATTTCACGAGAAAAATGATATGAACAAATTTAACTAATGAGCTTGAAACAAAATATAAGTTTAAAAAACAGAAGTTACATCAAAATAAATGGTACGATAAGATTCAGACAATCATTTATTATTTACAAACATGAAAAAAAAATTTGAAAACAAAAACATCGGTAACGTATAGTTTAGAGCGGAGTTTCTCGAAAAGCAGTGAGTTTAGTTCTGTGACGTATAATTTTATTCGAAAGAAATTTGTGAAAAATACAAAGGAGTTGTCTTGAATAATTGAAGGGTTTCTCAGGCACCATAGTCTATTTAGTCTCAAAATTATTTTTGGTAAACAACAAATCATATTTTGTTTATGTACTGACAGGATGATTCAAACGCGGACACAAATATCATCCAAACGAATAGATATATGAGCAGATTTCACTGACACATGTGACATGGGAAAAGCCATTTGATTTATTTAACTGCTTTTCTTGTTAGCTTTTTTAAATACAGAGATATTGACTTACTGATTTTTTAAATGAAACTAGTTTATTACGGCTACTCCATATCCAGTGATAAGACTATTACAAAGAAACATTTATTAAATGTTAACGAATAACGGGCAAAAAGTATAGCAAATAATTAAATATTTCCTAATGTAAAATAAGACCAAGAGAATGATCTCGCCTCGTCAAACGTTGTTTCTATGCTATTCTTTCAAACTCCGTTCGTATTATATCTCTCAATTGGTGTTTTCTGGGGCTTTCAAATGCATGAAAATGATTAGAGTTTCATTAAAAAAACAAACAATTAAGGTGGTAGCTTTAAAGCAGATATTTACAATCATTTGAAAAACACTTGTCACGACTTAATTTGGTGTAAACAGCATTCGTTTAGGAGATAAATAAATAAATTTATTGTCAAAACACAGTACAAACTGCGTATGACCACGTGGAGGGAAAAAAACTAATTTACTCTCCGGAAGCAAGCAAGGGACCATCACATCAATTCCGATCAAGGGCGCTAAGGCAGAGGCGGATTCAAAAAAAATTCAGCAAAAATTCCTAGATAAGATAAAAAGTTGGCTGCGAGTTATAATACTAATAGAATGTCAATATGTTTGTAATTTTAAGCAAAAAATTACATGTACAAGTTATTATCGAACTATAGATTATTCTGAGTATAGTGTTTAAAAATCATAAGAATTGAAATAACACTAAATTCACGATTTATTGTTACAATAAACACGCCCCTAGACAAAGCCTAGAGAACCTGTATGATAAATTCGCCTCTACCCGAAGGAAAAACGGAGAAAAACCCGGGCCAGGATGGGGCTACAGAATTTATGTACACAACCGTGCCAAAGTTGAGCACACATAAAACTAAATTAATATGAGCCATAAGACAACACAATCATGCAAGAAAATAGTTTTTGAAATTGTTTTATATTTGGATGTTTGGATGTTCGCTTTTTCCGATTCACCCTGACTTCCTAATGGCGAAATACTAATATTTCACGAATATAGAATGTGTGTATCTCGTTCCCAGATCACTGCAAAGGCGAAACGTCTATGGATCTTAGAAACCGGATGTACGCATCGAACCTTACTCGATTTACACAAATGTAAAGTCTCGGGCACGCTGAAGTCGAGTCATGAGACTGGGTGAAATTTCAGAAGGCAATTAGAATGGTTTCGTTAACGAATGGAGTGGGGAAAGTAAGGAACATGAATACCCAGTTTGCATATACGAGAAAGACTTCCTCAGTAACAAAATGCTTCACCATCAAAATTTTAGGAAAACACATTTTTAACCAGCTTTCATATCTGACACATATAATATTATTTAAAGAAAGAAGAATATGTTAGACTTACTGTCATTCTATGCTTCTGTGAACCAAAATAAAAACAAATCATTTAAAAATACTAAATGATAACTCCCTCATTTCGACTAATGTCAGTGAATTTCGACATTTAGGTGATATTTGAAGGAAATGTTCTAACTTATCCAGTATTAATATTAAATTCCTACATAGTGAATCTCTTGGGTCACGCAAACAGTAGCGTGCCTAGACGATTCGCTCTGGGGGGCTGTCATCCAAATGGGTCAACAAAAATTACATAAAAGCGTAAAATTAAACAAAAATATACTCTAATTTTATTATAACAGTAATAACTAATAGCTGATCTCGTTAAACACGTACATCCTCCATACTATATAAATTTCGTGCAACTCCAATTTCATATTCTTGCTAGTAATCCTTAAGACAGCATGCAAACATGATGCGTGTCTTGAACAGGCCTGCAAACAGACTCCCGCCCCGGGTCTCGTAAGCTGTGGCTACTGCACGTAACTAGAGGTTTTGTTTTGGTCGTCCACGAAAAGAACTCAAGATACTGTAACTCATATGATTGCCTGAGGAAATTGTTCAATATTTCATGGATATTCGACAGTGATATCGGATGTAATTCTTTAGTTTCAAAAAGAAATGAGGGAAAATTTGAAATTCTGCGCTCAGTATCATTTCTTTTCTATACGTCTTTTCTTCTCTAGAATCTTCCAGGTGAACGAATTTTTAAGACGCAATTACAAATTACACAACAGACTTTTCAGAGACGATTAGAGAAACAAACGGACATAACGACAGTATTTTGTATTATTTGAGTAGTGTTGCCGCAACCCGTACGTTGACAAACGCGTACAAAGGGCTCTAATGACCTCGCTGTTGACGAGCCCTAAAGCCCCACACACACACACACAAAAAAAAAAACGCGTACAAGAGCGCACTCTTCAGTAGAGCGAATTTGACATTAAAATCCATGGGGAAAAAGAAATACGTTATTTAAGTGATCAATGGTTTGAATCAGAGAATAAATACAAATACTATTTAATCTTTAAATATAAGTTATTAAACATTTTATTAACCTTTTAAATTTTTTGAAAACTGCTCGAAAGTACCCATCATATTTCATACTGAACCTGAGAATCAATAGGTATGTCTCGTCTTTCTGCAAAGTCTATTGCTCAATGTTATAGAGTACGACACAGTTATCTGCTTGCGTAAAATAACGCTTTAATTTTACGAGACTCCCACGAATTCAGTTTCTTATCTGCAGCTTTTAGAGGAAGTATTGTGTTGTAGAAGACCATTTAAAAATTGTCTGAATCTAGAAGTTTCTCCGCCAGCTATACCTGAACGATGAAATTATGAAATCAGAACAAATCACCCCCTCTCAGGCAGTTTTCCAACTTGGATCGTATCGCGATTCCTAGAATCGTAGTTTCCTTGAACCGTGCTCTCTTAATTATTTTGCAGTCCAAAAACTGATTTGAACAGTCTCGAGGTGCAACTAGGCAAACCCACACGTACCCACGTCATGAGTATTCTAGAGAATAATGATGAGGTGACAGTTATGTTCAGATGAAATGTTGGCAGTGGTTTCCCGTTGCCTTCCACAGGTACAACACATGAAAACACCCGGGATTCGAAACTAGAACTTCCAGCTTCAGGGGAGTCCTCCGCCTAAAACCGACTGAGCCAAAAGGTCTGTCTCACAAGCAGTGGCGGCGATTAGGGAGGGGGGCAGATTCCCCCCCACACCCCGCACTTGTTTTAAGAAAAGATAAAACTTTCATTTTAACCGTCTAAAATTGGGAATTATAAAAAAGAATTACACCNCCAATTGTCTTTCCTTTGATTTATTTCATTATTTAAATCAAATTTAGTGGAAATTTACAGAAAATGACATGTTAATGAAAATTATCAATATTTCCCCTCCCACACACACTTTTGATTCCCAATCGCCGCTACTGCTCACAAGGGGGATATCAAACTTGGGAACCACAGATTCCGATCACTTTTATTCCTGTTATAGAGAAGGGTCTCCTCAATGCATGTGTAAAATGGCAAGACGTAATTCACACCAACATCTTAACCCTTGGTGGCCGGAATGATAATTCTTATTCACCTACTGGATAATTTTTCTTGCAAACGTTTTTTACCTTACAAGAAAAATAGTTTAATTCGGGATGCTGCAAAGAAAAAAGAAAGAAAAGAAAAAATTATACCAAACAACAGCCATTTTTAAGCATTCCAAATGGGTGATATCAGCTGTGTAATCATCTCCGTTCAAAATAAAAGGACAGTGATTGCTACAAAATTGTTTAGTATCATTTTTCTCAGAACTTTGTACCGAACCCAATTTTAAACTAATTTTTTGTTTTTTATTTGTGCGGTTAAAAAAATAATTTGCAATAGGAATTATACAGTAGGTGAATCATTCCTGCCGCTAAGGGTAAGGATGTTGGTATGAGGGAAAGGTAGTGTGTCAGGGAGCATCTTTGGGTCAAGCTGTCTCTGAACGAAGAAATGGTAACAGAATGAGGGAGGTAGCCAGCCGCCTTCCGATACTTTACAACCTATAATTAAGAAATTTGTTGCTGAACGGTAAAAAGAACTTACCATCACTATTCATCGCTACTAAATGGAGAATGAACGAACTGTTCAAACCATGAAACCATGAAATAATGTTAGGTCATAAAATACAAATTCGAAAACCTCAAAATTCATTCGGAAAAAATTTAATCTCCTCAGTTTAAAAAATAAATAATCTTAATTTTTTGTTATTAGTGAACCTGCGTATTAATTTGCTTGATCTACTTTCCATATTTTTATTGAGAACTTATTTCACTCTGACGCCAAATACACTTTATTTAACTAAATTTTTATTTAAACTTTGTAATGTAATTTGTATGGTTTACTATAACGATATACTTCTAATATAAATTAAAAAAGGCAACATTTGATAAATAGGATTTATTAATCATTCATTAGCCCCGATGTGAATAGTGTCTTTGAAATGAAATAAAAGAAACAAATAAGAATTTAGAAGCAATTTTGTTAAACCCCTAACAGTTAATACTTTACCTGATATCACGAAACTATAGGAAAAAGGTCTCGTAAAGATCCGTTGAGATTGACATTTTATATCTGACCATAACTTTTTTTTTTTTTTTTTTTTTTNTACGTTACGCGTAAATGATAGAACCTCCCCTCTGCGACACAGAAGCATTCCTAGCTGATTGCATCTTGGAGGCAGGGACGCACAAATCGTCGAAATTTTACCGTTCTTATAAATTAACAGTTCAGCGACAGAATACTTCATTCAATTTTATTTATAAAATGATTGAAGTTTTATTCACGTTCATTCGTGTCTTCGATCAGATTAATGACATTTTTATTCGGTTCTTCTAAGGTATGTCTCATTACTCGACACCTACACTTTTCTATTCTCGTTTTTTATACAATCAGAGCTGATTTTTATTACATATAAACGTATCTTTTAAAACTCTGGGACCAATGCTGTGTACTCGCCAGAAACGGGCAATTACCATACAATCGTGACAGAAACATTTGCCAATGCCACTATAAGTTTAAGTTCAGATCACTTTGGGGCACGGTACCCTTCGAGCTGGGGTGGAAAAGACGAGAAAAGAAAATATGACGGAAAACTACTAATATTAGGGTCGAAACCAAAGTTTACTGGATTTTTGAGGTGAATAAAGATATTCCCGATGCCGCGATGTAACCGTTCAGAACATTTGAGGTACACGACAACCCTGGAGGTGGGGATTGGGAATAACGCGAAAGAAGAAGATTGGAACGCGAAAATATATAATGGACGAGATTAGTTTCGAACCCTTTTCAGGATGGTTGAGATGCATAATGATGCTTCCGATGTTATATCAGAGTTCAGTCATCATTGGAGAGAGGAGTGTTTAACAAGGGTTTAGTGGTAAGAGTACCATGTAAAAGTATTTAAAAATAAGACTGGTATTTGTGTTTAACCTATAGATTACTGGACCTTCCATACGAATAGTTACATGAACAGTTACATAAACTAAGTAAAAGTTTCACACATATGGGAGGTATTACATCCGCGTTTACTGAAGTCAAGTTGTGAACTATTCAAGTAACTGGGAAATATTCATCGAAGGAGTCTTAATTAACAATTCTCCGTACTGATTTTTACTATTAGACGAGGGCAATTTTTGTGAATTTAAAATTTGATAATAAATTTAGATTTTCGTTCGATTTTTTCTTTCACGAGGATCATATTATTATACTAACTGCTCACCTTAAGATTTATTTATTCTTACTTCTGGAAGTGAAACTAAAAACTATTGTGTATAAACAAGGTTTGTGTTAAATTTGAATATATATGATGTCACTACTTTCAACAATCAACGCATTTGCTTCTAGAACTGTGAATCACTTTTCACTGGGGTGGTTCGGTGGGACACGTCTCTCGTGATGGTGAAGTAAGTTTCGTGTTATGTTTCTCTTTTTCTATTGTGTACACGAAGGGCAACGAGCAACTAAGCCATAAGCTAAATTTTTCGTTTTCTTCACCCTGCACCTTCTCCAGAAAATTAATTCTACATACAAAAGAAAAAGGACGTAGTTAAAATATTCCCACCAATTTTTATTCATATTTTGAAACAGAAATATCAACCAGCTATGAGTGTGCAAGAAGACTGAGCCCTTTACCACTTTTACAGTGTACATACGTAAATATTTTTTAAATAGCTCAGTAGTTTTCAAGGTTCTTAGAAAACAGAATAAACGTCTATATCAGATTTTGTGACCACTTCGCCCCTGACGAGTAAAAAAAACTACGCGCCAAAAACCTCTCAACGATCTCGGGAAGCAGAAATGCGTATCGTCGGCCTCGTCCCATAACACTGATGCATTTTGTGTCGGAAGTGGCAGATTAAGTCCGTTCCTGTTCTGCATGTTTTGCAAGTTTTTTCAAATTACGTTGACACACTACAGTTACACATAACTCTTATCACTCGCATCAAAATCACAGCGAAACATAGTTCGTTCAGAAAACTTATGCTCTCCGTTACATTCGTTCCACTCCATTGTCCTAATACATTCCAGGAGCGCTTAAGAACCTCGCTCCAAAGCGAAACAGAGTAAATTAAGTACAGCACGCGTGTCTAAAATATTATCGTTATCAGCATCCAAACATGTTCTGCCTTAAAACGTCTTCAGAATCAATTTAAAATGCAACAATTCCTCAGAGCAGAATTTTCAAATGAAAAACATCCGAGTCACATTTACGAGGACAGGGTGTTAAGTAAAAAAAAACACATCAAAGAATTTACCAGAAGTTTTTTTCGGGGCGGGCTATTTAATGAGGACCCCGCAAAAAATTATTATTTTCAAGCAAATATTTTTTCAAATACAATCATGAAAGATAAGCCAAAAGTAATAAGAATATTTACTTCAATTTCAGGTATTATATCCGTTAGAGCGACTAGGTTAAAGTACCCCCAAAAATGTGTCGAATGTTTCTCTATTTAGTGGAGATGAATTTTCATACACTTGCGGTGCAAATTTTGAATCATTTGGCAAAGTTACTATGAGCTTATATGGATAAACTTCCGCGGACATATTTTTTTTATATCCTAGCAAAAGTATCAGCTTAAAATAGTGAAAAAAAAAACTACTAAAACAGAACAAATGGAAATAGGAACGTCATGACGTTGAGATTTTCATATTTTACAGGACATTTACAATAACAATTCACCAAAAACTCCGGAAAACACTGATCCAACGGAAGTGGCTGTCGAATCACGTGACTGAAGACAATGTGACCCTTGTCAGAGTGTCAAACGACAATCCAAATCTACTTTCGTTTTAAAATCAACTAATTGTCCGCTCGACAGTAAAAATTAGTACTGCGCATTATTAATTAATTAGATGGGCTCTAATGACCTTGTTGTTGACGAGCCCTTAAAGCCCCACAAAAAAAAAAAAAAATAGAATTCCTTCGATAATATTTCCATGTTTCGTGAATAGTTCGCAACTTGACTTAAGTAAAAGTGGATATGATGCCTTTAAATCATTAGCAATGTTGAAGTATTATTATTGATTTAATTTTTTTACATTTTAGAATTGTTTGTGTGATTTAGACCCGCGGTTCCCAACCTTTATCGCTTGAGCCCCCCCCCCCCCCACGCCGATGAGACTATAGAAGAATGAAGCACCAACCTCCCAATTTTTGTTCAATGTAAAATATGTAATTAGCCTTCATTTGTTTTACTTTCTACAAACATAACTTCCAAAAGAAAAATTTTCAAACTCTAAGAGTTTGAGAATTATTTGTTCTCAACCCTTTTAACGCAGTTTATTTGAAGTAATCGATAGAAACAATTACTACGCTACAAATTCATTATAATGTGTAGTAGCTGAAATTAAATTACACACATTCTAATGAAGAAAATATTGCTAAACATTTAATAATTGAAACTTAGGATATTCTGTATTGTAAGAATATAAATTAATTTTGGAATTTACGAGAATGTTGATACTTGCGCAAAACTTTTATCCCCTCTTGGAACCGTCCCACAGATTGGGAATCGCTGATTCAGACGATACTGTATATACTGGTAGAGAATTCGCATCTGTTCCCGCGAGGCTTTGGAAATATTTTTTTTATTTTATCGGTATTGATATCTAAAAAAGTTGTTATTCAGCAATGGTGTATAGGTTGGATTTTTGTGTAGCGTTCATTAGCATCCGCAATAACCCAAGAAAT
This sequence comes from Laupala kohalensis, assembly GCA_002313205.1. Taxonomy (NCBI): domain Eukaryota; kingdom Metazoa; phylum Arthropoda; class Insecta; order Orthoptera; family Trigonidiidae; genus Laupala; species Laupala kohalensis. Next base: position 446,684 of record NNCF01126297.1, read on the forward strand.
ATTGGCAGGAAAAAAGCTTTACCTCGAAAACAGCAGTTACAGGGTTTCAAAAACAATAAAACATGTCGTTCTGCCCGTCTCTATTACAAATAAGGCATTAAAAAATATGTTTTGTGTAGTTAGACAAATATACAAAAAATTACATCAAAAAAGAATTAATTCAAAGAAAAACTTGTGCTAATAATTGATTCATTTTACCCTACAGTGGATTTTAAAACACCTGTCAACAGGTCTGGATTTTTAAGCTCATTTTGCCCGGTGTTGCCAGGACTTCTATAATATTCTAAATTCATTTGTTGGTTTCCATACTTCTCTACTGTCGTGATACTGAATTTTCTTTTTGTTAATTTCAGAAATAAAACACCACTAACAAAACACACAAAAATACAGAGTTTTCAGTTTTGTATGCTAACGTATGTAGATAAGAATTATTTTAAAATCCAGACGGAAGGGACGTACACATAATTAAAACATAGTTATAGTTAAGGTCATAGTTAAGACCTCTGAATTATTCAGTTTTCAATTCACTTTTAGATTACGAATTAGAAAATAATGTTCTTGACAGTCTCTATATAATTTTGCTTCTACGATTCGGTCATGTAGATTTAACGTCCAGTGGATTGTCTGCCACACGTAACGCAATCGAACTCAGGTAGACACTTAAGCAAGCTTTACAGTCATTAGTTACGCTAGTGAAGATTCACAATCTACTGATTAGCAGCCAATGTTAATTGTTTTTCTGCTCTTATACTTCATCAATATTAACCATACTTTGCATATTAATTGCAATAATCCTTAAGAAATTTCAAATTTTGTTGATTACTTTTTCCGATTTCCATGCAACAGGCTATCCAAATAATTCACTTTTATTAGTATAGATTTATTCATTCCAGACATTTTATAATGTGGCGAGTAAGTCAAATATATTTGCTTTCCCACAAATCACAAGATTTGAGCGAAGGAATTTGGAAGAACTGTTGGGTTGCGGGAGAATTTAAGATTCCGAACAGACATTGGTCTGGAGAGGATGAGGGAAACCCCCACTGCAAATCTCAGCCAGTTCAGCTGAACGAAGTATCGAACTCACGGGTTCCGCTACCAATGCTTAGTTAGCGGCGTAGACGTTACCACTATGCCATGGAAAAATAGTTTTGATGACAATACAAAATATAAATGTCATAAATTTCACTTTCTATTCAATGATCCTGAAAACGCACCATGCTTTGGAAACATAGTTAGTGGCAGAATATAACATGAGCTGTAAGGAATTTGGCAGGAGGAAAGTAAGCAAAATAATTTTTTGAGGTAAAGATATCGAAGAAAAACCAAGTGACACTCTTAGGGTCTCTTTACCGGTCTCTTAAGGAGTAGCCTTGTTGGTCAAACTGTCGGTAAATCCAACTAACCGGTCCACACCGCTCACCATAGTTCCCCCTCACCTACCACTCCTACCATGTACATAAGCAAGCTACAATACTGTCCATTGTATTCCGGTCGTGAGTAGTGTAGGTAACTAACTCCAATAAGTAGCTAGTACAGATAGTCTATATTTACCCATATACGGATAAACCTGCTCTAAAACCCGCAAGTAAGAGCTAGTATCATACTCTCGCATCGCTTCTTGATGGAACTTCCTTATTCTCTACCCATAAAATCTCATTTGCGTAACCTCTTACCCATTCTATTTTCACTAACACCGAGTATTCATTCCTGTCACTGATTGTGGCTATTGCTTACCCGCCGCCACTTGACCACGACCTACCATGAAGTCTGCGAAATGCATCTGAAACTTAAAGCGATACATTATCCATCAACTGTTGTGGTATTTGATAGTTACTTTGGGAACGAAAGATGAAAGTGCATGATATCGCAACAAAAAGAAATCATGTTCAGATCGTATTCGCCGAGAATGGGTGTCGTGACTATACCTCGAACCATCCATAAGAATGGGAACTATCAGGGTTAACTGACATATTGACCGGTTGTTGCGAGAAGGCTGGCATCGGTTATGTAGGACAAAGATGACGCAGAGGTTAGTATCGTAAGGATAGGAATAAGTAATAAGCAATGTTAGGATTTTTAGGTGCGCACCTTTTTTTCTTAGAGTAAATTATAGTTCTTCGGAGAGATATCACGGTGCGCGATTTTGTTTCTTGATGAGCAAGGAGGAATTTTAAGGACTTGTCAGGAATTATCGCTTTTTTACCCTTTGAACTGAAGTTTTCCCATAATCTTCTATAGCATATTTCCTGATTTATAAGAGATATGGCGAGTACATTTCATTCCATTCACACATGGTTTAATCAAGTATTTAAGTTACTTTCAATTTTTGTCTCCTCCGATTGCAACGAACATGCGAATAGTAAGTCTATTTAAATTCAGAAAACGCGTGACTGAAAACACATCTGGCACAATATAAAATACTCGTATTAGAGAGTAAGATTAATTAATTAAAGTAACTGTTCACCTACCCGAGAAAACTAAATATACTCAGCCATTTCGATTTGACAATCAACTGTCTTCGTAAAGAAGTAGTACAAAACAAAACACTACGGGCTTTTCTCCGTTTTTCCTTCGGGTAGAGGCGGATTTCTTATACAGGTTCTCTAGGCTTTGTCTAGGGGCGTGTGTATTGTAACAATAAATCGTGAATTTAGTGTTTTTTCAACTCTTTAGATTATTCTGAGTGTAGTGTTTAAAAATCATTAGTTCGATAAAAACTTGTACATGTAAATTTACAAACATATTTGCGTTAAATTACAAACATATTGACATTCTATTAGTTTTATAACTCGCAGCTAACTTTTTATCTTATCTAGGAACTTATGCAAAAAAAATTGAATCCGCCTCTGCCTTAGGGCCCTTGATCGGAATTGATGGGATGGTCCCTTGCTTGCTTCCGGAGAGTAAATTAGTTTATTGTCCTCCACTTGGTCATACGCAGTTTGTACTGTTTTTTGACAATAAATGTATTATTATTATTATATTCGCTTCACATGAGCTCTTTGTATTTTTCAGTATAATCCTAATTATTTTATTTTTCTCGAGTTTTTGAGATTAAGTTATTGTATTTAGTTGCTACCTTTATTGTAGTGTAAAATTTGTTTGTTTTGTGGGAGTTAAGTGGAAAACCATTAAAAACTTTTCCTAAGGAGTATCAAACCTAACGGATCTAAGTTACTTCGTGTTGTTTTCATTCAAGTGCTTCTCAAAGGTGTGATAAAGTTTACGTAAGAACAAACGGAATCATTAATTTAGTTTCATGGTGCATCAGGAGTAAACATTAGGGAGCATTTAGATTTTCTCGTGCATGTTCTATCACGTAATTAAACTTTCAAAGAAACCCTGCCCCATTGTTACCCAAGCTTTCGTCGTCATAAATCCATAGGATTATTACATCATTTTACAATTCGTTTTTCTTGATTTTTTCGTATTTATTTACATTTTAACTTAATATAGAGTAGTTATTGTCGAATGAATTAACCTCCAGTTGTCGTCCTAAATAATAATTTCAATCATTTTTGTCGCCGGATTGTTTGTGTATTTATTTATTTGTTTAATATCTCATTTAATGAGATATTAAACAAATCTCATTTATATCTCATATAATCTCATTTAATGAGATATTAAGTTCCGTAATAATAAATATATTATTCTACTAATATCCTTCATTCAGCGTTGTCAGTTTTCCTGTGTTCTCATTTGCTTTTGCGTTAAGTTGCTAACTAACTCACAACAATGGACACTATCGAATTCCTCAACTCATTCAAAGCTGACCTTCACAAGGCGTACAATGACTTGGTACATTACATTGACACACGGATCAGTGCGCGGGAAGAGGGCAATAAGAATACGATCGGCGGTAGGACTTGTCAGGAATTATCGCTGTCCTTCCAACTGCTATCACCCTAGACCAACGACACATGCACCACCCCAACTCTCCACTCAGAATAGGTTTAGTGTGTTAGACGACATGTCCTAGTCGTTTCATCCCCTCCCGTCCAGTACCCAAACCTATTCACAAACCACACACTGGTAAGCACAGGCTCCCAAAACCACGTACAGTAGTGCTACCCAGAGATGAAGCTACCACTCCCACGCAGAAATCAAACGAGCTCATATTAGCTGATTCGCACGGTCGTCCGATGTCCTCCGTTTTGCGTGGATTGCTTCCCAAACAGTTCTCAGTCACTGGTTTCTATAAGACAAACGCTCGTTTGGCTCAAGTTATTCGAGAACAGGACACCTACACTAAAAAAACTCAAAGCGGGACACACTAATCATCATAGATGAGCAGAACGATATTAACTTCGGAGGACATTTCAACGCGTCTGAGCATCTACAAAAACTAAAAATGGCCTCTCAGCACACTAAGATAGTACTCTCTAGCCTGTCTCCACGCTTCAACGTTCCACAAATAAACCACGAAACTAACCTGGCAAACATCTCCCTAAAACACCATCTGGCAGACACAAAAATCACATTTTTTTTTAATTTGCAACCATACCTGATTGTCAAGGAGTTTACCCAGCACGGTTTACATCTGAGACCGTCTGGGAAACATCACTTCGGTTCTCTCCTAGCTTTAAATCTGACCTCACATTATCTACATGCCCCTTTACACGCTCCTGCCTCATCTCTTCCTCCTCCACCACCCTCTGCACCAACCTCATCACCACCTCCTCCAATCTCCACACCCATTTCTTCTCCCGTCCCCGTTCTTTCATATATTGCTTCATCTCCCACGTCATCTATTCTTCCATCTTCATCTACAGCCGCCCCGATACACAGTTACAACTTGCGCTCAGGAGTACGATATGATACTCACAGGTGACATTCGCGTTAGGGTGCAGAGTGCGGGCTTGATACAGAACTAGAAAGCTGTACCAAATTCAAATTTCTCTCCACAATCCAACATCGATTCCATTTCAATTACAAACTCTTTGCGAAAATAAAATTATTATATTTCATCATATTGTCCAATCCCTTTCAAATACATTGAGACATTGAAATTCTGGTACACGAAAATCGATTTGATTTGCTATGCTTCACAGAGCATTGGCTTTCAACTAACAACACCAACGATACTGCTATTTCTAATTATTATTTAGCAAGTTCTTACTGTCGGCAAAATTTTAAAGGAAAAAATCCCCACGGAGGTATGTGTATCTACGTTCGTTATGATATTTTATCTACTCCACTGCGAGGCTACGTGAACTTCTGCGGAGATAGTGTGTTCGAATTTTCTGCAGTTAATCTGACCGACACCGGTATTAATGTTTTCTGTATTTAGAGACCTCAATCAGATCTTGACATATTTTTTAGGAACTTCGAAATTGTTTTAAAACATATCACACAAAATACTACTTCGTAATATGTGGTGATTTGAACATCGATTTCCTGAGTGCATCCGACTCCGCACATTCACCAATTAATCGATTCAAGAATCTTATCGACTCCTTCAACCTTATTACTACGATAAACGACCCCACTCGCCTCTCCAGTTCATCTCAAACATTGCTAGACTCAGATTATCGTCAACAATGGAATCTCGTATTTCTCTGGAGTGTTTAACGCTGATGACACTAATTAAATATGTAAATACGGCAACGCTCAATAAGTTTTGTCTAATTTTTTCAACTTGGTTCCATGCGAATCGTCTCATTGTAAACACTGAGAAAACAGTGCAAGTCATTTCAGAATAGTATCACAAAATATTTACCCCATGTTTATCTTTCTTTAAACGGAACACAATTAAAAACTGTTACGAATACAAAATTCTTAGGTCTCCATTTTCAAAAGACAACCTCATATGGAATTGTCACGTTGACAATCTTAATTCTCAATTAAGCAAATTGTGTTACGCATATCGAATCTTAGTTAACGCAGATAGTCCACGTATTTACCGTTACGTATATTTTGCAAACGATTACTCCCATTTACGTTACGGCATTACCTTCTGGGGTAATTCCGGTCAGAGTATTCAAACCTTCAGAATTCAGAAGAGGATAGTTCGGATAATTTGTAAATCTCACCCCCGAAACTCTTGTAAACCTTTATTCAAGGAATTAAATAGCTTAACACTTCCCTGCATTTATATTTATGAAACGGTCGTGTTTGTTACGACCGAATTACTGAAGTGCCACCCTTGCTTCATAGGAAATAGTCTCGTTCACGAACACAATACTCGCAATAGTAATAATATTCATCGCCCTAGAGTGTCAACGACTCTTTGCCAAAACGGACCATATCATTCGGGAATCGTTCTATATAATTCTCTGCCCAAGAATATAAAAGATATTATGAAATTAAATTTCTTCAAATCCGCGGTTAAAAACTACCTCCTGCACCAGTGCTTCTACAATGTAAAAGAATTGATTGATTTTTAAAAGTTAAAAACAGTCTTGTACTTTATCACGCCATTGCTGTGGTACTTTTAAAATAACTTATAACAAATTCAAAAAACTATTTTCTTGCATGATTGTTGTGTCTTATGATTCATAATAATTTAGTTTTATGTGTACTCAACTTTGGCACGGTTGTGGTCGTATCATTGTCAGTAGTGTTGAGCTAAAATTAATTTTCCTTTATCTTACGTGCGTTACTGTGTTCAAGTTTCATGAAGATCTCAAATAATTCAAAATGATTGTATCTATAGATTTCTGATTCACCAAGATGATTCTATAGTTACTCTAATGCGTCATGCGCTATGATCTCTGGTAATCGGACGCGTGCACCGTGATCTTTTCTTCCCCAAAAATAAGGTGTTTGGTAATTATATGAAGGAAATTTATCTCAATAATGCCTTCCAGAGTATATTGTAAGCTATTAATTAGGCAGCACTAGTGCCAACAAGTGAGGTATGTAATGTCTCCCAGTAGCACCAATTTTTGCCGGTGCCAAAAATTACAAAAAGTTAGGGAAATAAGAAAATTGTGATTTATAGTCCAAGGCACGCTATAGCTTCTATTATTATGAGAAATAAATTTAGAGTATTCTCAGACATCTCCCACCCCCAGTGCCGCCCAGTGAAGAAACTTAAATTACGCTCTGATATTTCTCAACATAACTCAATAGATATACATTCAGATAGTTAATTTTTAACGTGCTCGGAAATATCGAAATTTAATACAATTTTGCGCTTCTCAGTCCGAAAGTTGTCACTGTCACCGGAAGTAACTATTTGATACATTTACCAGAATGTTCTCTTTTCTTTGAGTACTTATTCACAAAGATCGACTCACCATTATCACGCAACAGTCGTACTTATATAACCCGGGTACTAGAAACTAAGCCCGAGGAGCAAAGTGCGAGAATATTTATACTTCAGGTCTTTATTCTTTCCATTTAAAAAATCCAGGTTTATGTAATTTTTGCAAGGTAAAATCCTATTTTTCCTGAGCTAGAATCCCCTGGTTCTTCCTTAAATAATACAGGACAGTATTTATTTTCTGAGTTACTAACTCACAAGATATGGGCTTAATCATCGAAAGATAGCCTTATTTCTGATGTCATAAGGAGGTTCACATAATTGATTTTCCTGACGAGCTCCAAAACCTTTCAGTTCCCTTCTCTTTCGTTCTCCGCAAAAGGCAAGTGACCAAGGCTGCCGACCAATGCAAATTGTCCCACAGGACCATATTGTCTGCAAGTCCCCCAATGCGTTCTTCAAAGAGTCACCATGTTGTGATTTGAAATGAACAAAATTCAATACGGCATTATTTGGAGAACGGTTAACGGAAATTCAATCAAAATTCTTTACGTTTTGTGACCTAGTTCTTGATATATACGTAAAAAATCTACTGTTCTCATTTTCCGTACACTTTTGTTTGGACTTGGATATGCTAGAAACCTCTCGGTAACAATTTATGTCCTTACATAAAATACTAAATTTTTCATAAGATTTTGAGATCTGGCCAATGTATTTATTGAGATATTAGACTACTGAATTGTATCACTAGCTGAGTCTAGTAAAAGCATTTCAAGCTATCATTTCGGGTCAGTCCCGAAAGTATGTATAGAGAACCTCAAATCTGTCAATCTCTCGCCTTAATCTAATTACTGATGCTGAACCAATTATCAGTGTTGTACCTCTAACATTTTCGTTGTGTGTAGTGTCTTGTAAATAAGGTAAGTATATTTACGTGAATGTTAATAACAATGCGGGACTACGTAGTGTTTACAGCCTATTAACGATAAGAAATAAAAATCAGTTTGTGAACGTTCGCAACTTTTGTGGATCTATGTGCATTTATAATCGAAAACTTTTTTACTATACTGTGAAGTATTGAATCTAGCGTCGATGTGAAAAGTGGTGAAAAAAGAAAATAAAGGTAAATTGTTACGTGGTCTTTACGAATTTGTTGTGGTATTTCAATTTGTATTTACTCTGGTGGCTCAGGAGGTAGTGTTCTTGCTCTTCACCCAGTCATCCCGGGTTCAATTCCCGATGGGGCCAGAAAATTTGTAACTTTTCATATGAATGCCCCAGTTCATATAGCTGAAAAGCGAACCCTCCTTCCTCTATCCACCTAATGCGAGTATCAATAACTAACTACTACTACTAACCACGTAGGCCAAGTTGTTGGTACACCCAGCTAACCGGCCTACCTACTAACAATAGCCTACCACCCACCTCCTATCGCTCCATGTAGGTAAGTTTCAATAGACGCTACATTTCCCATTTACAAATACAATGGAAAAAACTTGTATTTTGTGCTTATCAATCATAGAATTTAATAAGTACTTTTTATTCTGAAAGTAATTTTTAATCTTTCAAAATTTGAATTAATAGAAATTACGGCAAATTCTTTTTAACGAATTAATTTAACATCGACAAAAATCTTTCGAAAAACGAAAAGTCGTCCAAAATTTGAAAGTGAAAATATGGTTATCCTAATATTCACTTTAGAGCATTCCATTAGGGCACTTCTGATTACTTCGACAATCCCTGGCGCGTGGCCGTCGGTGGGGGGAAGACAAAGGCGCATCACAACCATTTCGCTCACCTGGCGCTGATACAAATCGGACTGCGCCATGTCGGAGGCCAAGCGCGTGCCCTCCGCAACATGCAGATTGCCGCCACCGCCACCCCCACCGCCGTCACCGTCGTCGTCGTCGTCGTCTTCGTCAGGCGGCAATGCCGCGCCCGTGATTTCTACAGCACGGTGATGCGTGCTGGCACCCACATCCGCTGACTGAAAGCTTCCATAGTCGTTATGTGCGGTCTTGGGGTCCAAGACCATCCTGCGAACACATTAATTCGAAAATTAGTCCTGTAGGCACAAACAAAACATTAAGTTCTAGATATACAAAGCAAATCACAAAAAATACTATAATCGATACAGAATATCCTTTGAACACTCATTATTTGTATGACAAATACAGTGTAACTTCCTTTCACGGGCACTCCTCAATAGTGGGCATTTTTTTTCAAACCTCGTCCCATTCCTATTGAATTTAAGTCACTATACACTTCCGGAAAGTGAATGCGAGGGTTTATTTTTATCTTAAAAAGCTACCACAGACAAGCAGGCGATAATAGAGCTTCATTAAATCATGGTGTATGTAAACAGGTGATACGGTACTGAGTATGCGAAGCGGAAACCAATCAATCGAGAGACTTGTTAAATATGTTCTACAGATCAAATTTTTCTTCTATGTATTAACTTTTATCTCCATAGTTGGCACAGCATTACAATAAAAAATTCATAATTAGATATTTCGGTTCAACGAATCATTTTAATACTGTTAAGAACAAGAGACTTATTTGAATAATATTTGTATATCAGCCTCGTAGCATCTACTATTACCGATACCTTTAGTATCGAAATAACCTCCGTCGAAAGACTTTGATAGTAGTGGAACATTGTCTTAGCGCTGCTTTCCCTTCCATTTCGATGTGCACCGTGTCACCTACACTATACGAAAGTGGCGTCCCTCTCCCCTAATGAACACACCGCTCGGCCTTTCCAGGGTTCTACAGGACCTAAAAAATGGAAATGTTACCTTTTCTATTTAACGTTCTATTATCATTTTAATGTTATTTTTGCAATTATATATAATCAGACAAAATGGATCTAAACACTTATGACAATGGCGTCAGGTTCTTACTTCCATTTGTTGATCCTTTAATATAATTACGATGAAATTAAAATGATACTTTGACTCATTTTATTCACAGTTTAAGAATAAAAAATTCCAAATTTCGGATCCAGAAGGTGACTAAGGGCTTAACCCCGTAGAGGCCAAGCTGTGTGCTCATTGGGGTTGAGGGACCAGTTGAGGTCGAAAAAAATTGTAAGCTGCCAGCCGCCACTTTTGTTTGCAAATAGTGTAAAACACAAACTATCCAGGAAATCTGTGCAATAAACAGAGGAAACTGATACCGACGAACCACCACTGAAGAAAAAAATTAATTCATTGCGTTTAATATTTAGTGTCCAGAAAATTGAGTTGTTTCAAATATGAGTGGTTCCCAGCATAGTGAGGTAGAAAATATTTTAAGTTCCAACAACAACAACAACAACAACGTCATATTTTCTTTATTTTGGTTGAAGTAATTTGTTTCCTTCCCGTTTTAGGACATGTCCAATAAAAATTTCATTCATTTTGAATTTTTGAAAATTCATAGCTACTATAAATTTCACTAACTCCTTTGTATTTATGTACACTTCTTTGCACATTATTTCGTCATTTCTCAACAGTAGAAATTTTTTAAGGCTCTGTGAATGTTATTTATGAAGTAGTTTATCTGTATCTCAGTCCTTACAATGAGAGAAAACGTTCCAACTCAAATTTCTGTCAGTAAAAAGTTTATGTTAATCCTTTGTATGGTAATTAGGTAATTAAAAAGTTTTCAATGCCCATCAAACACAATCTTGAAAAACAGTCCGATTAGCAAAATGGTCAACCGAAAATAGCAATGAAATCTATTGGTAGAATTGCAAGAGGCAAAAAGCATGGCAGGAGCTAGGGTAATGTGTCTGAACATATTATACAACTTTCTATCCAGTACTTCATATCCCACATTACAATAAATATTCATAAATTTCTGTGTTCATTGTATTGAAACTTGGCTGAGTGGTATAGATTTTCCACAATAAGTCGCACAAATCACAGGAGTCAAGTTAAATATCAAAACCACATTACGAAAAAAAAAGTATGATTCAACATTATCAACTACAAGACTAATTATTAATTTACTAGACGTATTGTTTATCTCGTACAGACATTGCTCTGGCTACTGACGTAGTAAATTAGTTATTAGTCGCATCTACCTTTAGAATTCACTTCTTTTTAAGATTAAACTATATTCTATCTGATATAATCTTTTTAAAGGAATGGTTTTGGCTCATATCTTATAAGATGGTATATTGCTGTATATACTATTCCTGCTAATTTTTCTAAATTTTTATAATAGAGTTCAATGTTAATTCACCCTTTATTACGAGCTACAAATATAGTTTCCCGTTTCTATTTTTCCTCTACGAGTGTCTCAATGCATAGTATGGAAAATTTCAGTTTCATCGAATTATTGCAACATGCATTGGCCTTTTGATGAGAGTGAGGAATTCACCGAAAAGATGTAGGAAGTATATGAACATGAACTTATAAAATGATTCCGTTAAGAGTTCAGAGGTCTAGCAATGGTGTGAATTTAGGCAGTTTGTATCCGGGCTATATTACGAGGAGTCAAAACGCACGAAATGTTTCCCGTGTATGGAGTAGGATGTGTACTGCCATACATCCTCGAACTCTCAGGTTCGAACTCGGCGGGGCACTGCTATTCTGCAGATATTCTTAGTTGCACATTATTTTTTTTATATTTACAAGACGAGATCTTCTCACAGAATTGTGATGCAGGAGATTTTTTTAATGTCTACAATGTCAACTGTAGTTTCTACTCTGATAAAAGATTACAAAAACTATGTAATGAACATATTAAAACACGTGATTACTGCAACCATGAATAGGGCCGTATGAACGTAACAATGTACCGTTACGCCATTTCCTATCATAAAAAATTTCAAAAACTCAGTGCCGGATCCAAGCCCATCGCCCCCACGAATAAGGAGCGCATTCAACTCTTTAAATACTTTTTCCATTAGATTTACAATATTCAGAACAGTTAATATCACCGGGATTTACATCACTTGTCATTACTTTCCAGGACATTTCGTTTCGTATGGTAAAGGATTTTTATATGCAGCGCAATGATATTGTTGAAGCCCTCCGTGGCTTAGGTGGTAGCGTTCTACCTCCAAGTTATTCCGGATTCAATTCGCGGTGAGGCCAGAAAAAAAATTGTAGCTCTTCACATTAATGACCCAGTTCATATAGCTGTGACTACTGAAAAGCGAATTCCCCTTCCTCTATCTACCTTCTAGTATCAATAAATCTTAACTATTATTTACAACTCCTAATATCGTAATAAATTTATTGTCAAAAACACAGTACAAACTGCGTATGACCACGTGGAGGAAAAAAACTAATTTACTCTCCGGAAGCAAGCAAGAGACCATCCCATCAATTCCGATCAAGGGCCCTAAGGCAGAGGCGGATTCAAAAATTTCAGCAAAAGTTCCTAGATAAGATAAAAAGTTAGCTGCGAGTTATAATACATATATAATGTCAATATGTTTGTAATTTAACGCAAATATGTTTGTAAATTTACATGTACAAGTTATTATCGAACTATAGATTATTCTGAGTATAGTGTTTAAAAATCATAAGAATTGAAATAACACTAAATTCACGATTTATTGTTACAATAAACATTCCCCTAGACTTAGTTAACCTGTATGATAAATCCGCCTCTACCCGAAGGAAAAACGGAGAAAAACCCGGGCCAGGATGGGGCTACAGAATTTATGTACACAAACGTGCCAA
>NNCF01126297.1:460376-536738 GCA_002313205.1 Laupala kohalensis
TACTATTGTGAAATGACATGGACACTATTTTGTCAGTGTTTACAATGAGACGATTTGTATGGAACCAAGTCGAAAGGTTACACAAAACTTTTTGAGCATTGGCGTGTTTACATAGTAAATTAGTGTCATCAGCAAAAAGAACCATTTTGCAATCTGATGTGGATGATGACATGTCGTTCACATACAATAAAAAGAGTATAGGGCCGAGAATTGATCCTTGGGGTACTCCGCAAGTAAGTGGCTTTGTTTCTGAAAGACAACGCTCAAGTATTTTATTTTTAGTATAGGATATTTCTACCTGTTGATATCTATCTTTTAAATAAGAAGTTAGCCATTGATGTGGAAGTCCACGAATGCCTAAAGAATGCAATTTGGAAAGGAGAATTCCGTGATCGATGACATCGAATGCTTTGGATAAGTCAAGAAAAACACCCTGAGGATTTTCTCCACGGTCTAGAGATGTGGTAACATCGTTTAAGAAGGAAAATATGGCGCTTGTAGTGGAAAAGGATTTCCTAAAACCGTGTTGATCGTCAGAGAGAATGTTATATTTTGATAAAAAATCTAGAAGACGCTTATAGAACAATTTTTCTAGGATTTTTGAGAAAGTGGGTAGTAGAGATATTGGTCGGTAATTTCCAATATTAAGTTTGTTTCCTTTCTTGTGTAAAGGTTTCACTTTAGCTCTCTTAAATATGTTGGGAAACACCCCTTCCGATAAAGAACTATTAAAAATATTTACGAGTGGATTTAATATAGCGTGGGACGAAGATTTAACAATAAACTCAGGTATATCATCTATGCCTCGTGAGAAGTAAGAATTTGCCATCGTTTAGTAAAGAAACATTTTCTTCGCGATTTTCAGAAGTTGACGTGTAATTGTTTACAATATTCCACATGGCTTTCATCCGGTTGTTCGATTTTAGTACTAACCCACGTGGGCCAAGTTGTTGGTAAACAGAACTAACAAGCCCACCTACTAACAAAAGTCTACCACGCAACTCTTACCTCCTATTGCTAATGTACACAAGCTTCAATAGCACGCTACATATATTTAAGAACACTACAATAAAAAATGTTATTGTATACAGAAGTGCATTTCAAAAGAACCACGCAAATGCAAGTACAAGAATGAAAACAAAAAAATACTTCCGCCGAAATAAAAGTATTTTATTTCCATTCGGGGGGCGGGGAGCAAAGTTGGTAAATTTTCGTCCCCCACCCACCAAAGATCACTTGCTGGATCCGCCCCTGCAAGGACTTGATATTTGTCTTATAACTTGAAACAATTTAATTTGAAGAAATAACTACGCTAATGACCAGATTTTTTATACAGCAAATTTTTTGTTCTTAAAAATCACAACAGACATAAATGAAGAAACTTCCTAATTATATAACAGCACTAATGTATGACTTGTCTTACTTTCCCACCAGCTTGCGTCGTCTTGCGCTAGATTCTTCGACTTCAGCTGTACTATTTTTGGTACCTCTTCGCATTTACATCGAATTCTGCGCGTTTATATTTTCTTTTAGGAATAATGTGGTATTAAGTGAAGTTTAAATGCGTTCGGTACGTTTGAACGTGATGCATCGCTTGAAATTTTCTCTCCTCCGGTCTCGAGGAATTTTCAATTCCATTGTTAGACAATGCTTCGCTCATGCAAAACCTACGACAGTACACACTACTACTATTGTATTGTATTGGTTTTTAAGGAGACTGACAGTCTGAATTTCGGACCAAATGGAGGTCTACGAGTGGGTTCGATCGTGGTTGTATTTTTTAAATATTCAGAAGATAATTTTGAACAAACCGTAGCAATCTTTTTTTTAGGCGTGACATCGAAGAATGCTGAACATAAAAATGATAGAGGTTTAGATTTTTTCACCAAGTCGTGAATTTTCTAGTAAAGATAGTTTCTTCTCCAATAATACAAAATGTTTACAAACACTAAATTACGTACAAACGCACGAGCGGAAAATTTGAATCATATTGCTACCAAAAGCTTTGAACTACGCACAGAAAACTTCATACGGAAAAACGATAAATTCAAATAACAAAATTCTTCACGAAAAAAACTTGTCAAAAAATCTGTGGCAAACTGCGTGTAACCGCGTGGGGGATAAAAAACTAAGTTTCTCGGGGTCCGCACATTTCATCTCACGCACGATTCAACTTTTCTACCTGCGCGGCCTTGCATGAAACGAAATGTGCCCAACTCACGTTACTCTCCGGAAACAAGCAAGGGGCCATCCCATCCATTCCGATCAAGGGCAGTGGCGGATTTAATACTTATATAAAAATATTTCATAAAATACGTAGTTATCCATTAATTATTCCATCGTAGACGTAATGTGCAGTGAAAATTCGAGATTAACAACAAAAGTTTTAAAGGACGTTCCCGCCTATGGAAAATCCGCCACTACCCGAAAAAAAAAACTGAGAAAAACCCGGGACCGAATAATTAACATTTGATATTACAATTAATTATACACAAATGAAGAATATACCGTCTAAATATGTTACTTGTAAGTAACCAACTTTTTACCAAGAGCCACCAGTTTACAGTTTTTAAAACGAAGACAGACAACTAGAATTTTTCGCAACTCCGAGAAAGGCAAGACTTTGGAAATATTAACATCAATGTATCTATTTTATCTTCAATCATTCATTAATATATTTACCACAATTGTCGAAATCCGTAAAAACATTAAATTCTTAGGTATTTAATAACACGAAGGGAAAATCCCAGAAGATGAATTAGCTTTTAGTAACAGTGTTCGATAGTAAACTAGTTTTCAAAACTAGTGAAATATTTTTCTTCCTTGCCAGAACACGAGGGAGATCTCTTCACACCCCTTCCCTATTCCACTACCACCTGGCGGACGACCTAGATTCACTGGAACTTCCTTTCATTACGAAATAAGATAGTTGGTTCTGTAGGCTCGGAGAACGAGCAGTCCCTTGTTACGGCATAAGGATAAATAAACCGGAGGGCAAAGGAAGAGAGACTAATAGCTACAGGCACGATCTCCAGCGACAGACATAAAATTTTCCACACATTTTATTCACATGCACTCATTTCTATTTCGACTCGCGGGAGCTGCGAGCCACTTCGCTTCAGAGATTTGCTGAGTTTGGAAGAATCCCAAAAGTCGATCCCCTGACTGCTGCCTGTTCTTTTACAATCTAGTATACAAGAAACTGATGGCAAAAAGTGGTATCTTTGTTTATGGCTACCGCACTGTGAGATAAGCATGCGAATGACAATGAGCCGTATGTCTCCATTTGCAACATGACTTATACCTCTTTGCTCTAAACGGAACTGAACGAGTCGAGGTACTGACGTGTGGGAGAGGTTGGCATGCGTTGCTATAAAAGGAACAGCGAGTCACTTCTGACTAGGTAAAATAACGCTTCACACTCGGCAAACTTCCCCGAACTGCTGCTTTATTCACAATACGAGAACCATTACCAGTTTTGTCTTCGTTCACAGCAGCGCGTTCAACAAGCGAAAAGAATCAACTTCCTTTAGTCCTCGTTTCCAAATAATTTTCTTTACAAAATGCACTGAACTTTTCCACGACTGGATTACCGATTATCTATCCATCATAATAAAGACTACTAGTGTCTTCTGATTATTATAATACTCAAAATAGAATTGTAAAAGAGACAACGTTAATGAAAGGAAAAATATATTGAATAGAATTCTGGATTAAGATTGATTACGTAGTATTTATAAGAAAATATGCGTAAACCTCGTTATGCTACGTTTCGTTCAGTCGGATTCGTTCGAAAGTGCTTCCAGTAATAAAATACACATTAAGTAAATCAATTTTAGGACGAACAAAAGAATTGTTTCTACAGACAAGTATTAGTCCCCCTGAACTTGCCATCAAAGAAAATATTTTAGAATTTCTCTTTCCCGTTCTACTATAAAGGCAAATTAAGATGCATTCCTCACAAAGCAAATGAGGTTTAATCGCAAAATTAAAATCATAAAATTCATGACATCAAACATGTGATTACGTAGTATTTATAAGAAAATATGCGTAAACCTCGTTATGCTACGTTTCGTTCAGTCGGATTCGTTCGAAAGTGCTTCCAGTAATAAAATACACATTAAGTAAATCAATTTTAGGACGAACAAAAGAATTGTTTCTACAGACAAGTATTAGTCCCCCTGAACTTGCCATCAAAGAAAATATTTTAGAATTTCTCTTTCCCGTTCTACTATAAAGGCAAATTAAGATGCATTCCTCACAAAGCAAATGAGGTTTAATCGCAAAATTAAAATCATAAAATTCATGACATCAAACATGTGATTACGTAGTATTTATAAGAAAATATGCGTAAACCTCGTTATGCTACGTTTCGTTCAGTCGGATTCGTTCGAAAGTGCTTCCAGTAATAAAATACACATTAAGTAAATCAATTTTAGGACGAACAAAAGAATTGTTTCTACAGACAAGTATTAGTCCCCCTGAACTTGCCATCAAAGAAAATATTTTAGAATTTCTCTTTCCCGTTCTACTATAAAGGCAAATTAAGATGCATTCCTCACAAAGCAAATGAGGTTTAATCGCAAAATTAAAATCATAAAATTCATGACATCAAACATGCTGATTCGCTACCTTAAAATCTTTTTAAATAGATAATCTTGAATGATTTAGTCGGTGAAAGCAAATACGGAAAATATTTATACGTAAACAAGTTTTTAAACCAATTCGTTATAAGAAGGAAAGTAACAAGTCCCCGGTTTGCCAAGTAAATACAAGACTGGATGGCTTTCGGAAAATTGGGTAGTAATTCCTAATATTAATGATTTATTTAAAAAACTCAACACTATTTAACTCAAACATTTAGGAAAGAACTAAGTGTTTAAATAAATATAAAAATAAGCGAAAATTTTAAAACATTCGTTTCCCTCTAATTCCGTCAAGATTTTAAGAATTGATCATTTCTAAGGTGTACTTTTTGAAGTAGAATGCAATGAGAAATGATTTAAGTCCATAAACCAATACCCATAAAATGATTTGAAAAAGAAAAATAATATTTCCCAAAGAGATTTTCAGCAACAGTTATTTTTAATTAAACCACCTTAAAAATCGATTTAATAAAGTTCATATTTGTGTATACATAAACCAAAGCATAACAGATTTGACTCATAAGTTGTCAATCATAAAAATTCATAAAACAATTTTTAAAAACGTAAAACTAACCGCAGATAAGCTAGTGAGAATATATACAGGTATCTATAAGAAAGGTCGAATGAGTTAGCTGAATGAAGTAATGAAATCGTGAGAATATATTCCAAGAGTGTAGAGTATGAATAACAGATTTGTTTTCACGGAAAAGTTTGGAATATTTAACACAATACAGTATATTTCGAGACGCCACCGCGACGAAGAATATTTAATGGCATGTCCCAATCATAACCTCAATTAAAAATCAGTGCGTATATTGTAATGCCGTTGATCTAACATTCCATGTAAAGCATCCATTTTAAAAAGCAGTTAACTTGTCATTTACATGCGAAACAAGAAAGGGCATCATATATGGCAACAAAACAGTTGAACCTCCTTAAAATTTTGAAATTTACTAAGCTTTTCCTCATAAATGTGTTGCCTGTTTAAGTTAAAATAATACAACCATAATAGCCCTGAAAAAGAAAAATTTGAACAATAGCTTTCAAGATATCAAACGTTTAAGAAAAATGTATAAGAAATCACAAATAATTCAACTACAAAATGAATAATTAATAATCAAAAATTTTAACCAAACAAAACTTGTAAACAGAAAAACTTTCGTTTCAAGGAGAAAACAGAGTCAATTCTGTTAGATCGCCGTTTGTAGCTAAAGGTTCAGCTCTAAGCACGCATTATCGATCCAAGATGTAGATTTGCAACCTGTAGCATGTTTACGCTAAACGCGTCACACGTGTGCATGAACGTGAAAAACGGGGGGGGGGGNGTGGGGAACAGGGGGAGGAAAGAGTCGCGAAAATCCGAAACTTACTTGCTGGCTCACATTCTCTGCCGCGGGACTTTTTTTCAACAAGTATGCCTTCGTTTAAACACAATATTATTACCTCTGCAACAAAATACGAATTTGTATGAAATTAGTACAAGATATTCCATGGAATACGCAGGCACATAGATGTTAATGTGAAAAATCATGGACTTCTACTGAAAAACGGCAGTGTTACTAAGAGAATTCGGAAAGCTTTCTAATCCTACGGCATTCCATTAGCTACACGAACTTTCCATGCAAATCTGTAACACTGATTTCGTTTCAGAGCTTAACTTGGAAACAAATATCGCAGGTCAGAAGTCTGAACTGATTCCGCAACATTGAAATATATCGAACTGAAGAATTCGAACTTGAAAGCCAAGGAGGACGAGGTAGCATTCCGAGCGTATTCGACTATCTCCCCAGTCCACCCAACGTGTCTCCTAACGGATTTGATCAACGTTGCAATTTCCCGAGGGCACACGCGGTAAATGACCCGTCGCCCATGCGTTAGAAGCAACTCGGAGGGAGAGCGAAGCGATTTGCGACACCACACGCCGTCGTCACCACCACCTCCGCCGCCGCGAGGGCGCGTGCACCGAGAGGACCATCGCACTTGTTGCACCACCACAGCCGGCGTCCCCACGGTCTTTCTCGTCGCGCTTTCTGCTCCCCGGCGCAACCACCGTCACCTCCGTTGCCACCGCACAATTGCTTCCAGAAAATTACATACCTCCAAAGGACCGATGGCAGGAAGACTTTCACGGGTAGGCGCGGGAGCCGCATAGGTGCGCGGACTAAGGAGCAGGGTTCACGGACTAACCGGAGCCCCGTATCACGCGCATCCCGCTGCTCCTTCCTTCACCCCTCTTCCTGCACACTATCTCGCCACCGCGGTCCGCATGTTAGTAAACACCACATAAGGCACTTTGAGGGATGAACACTAACGTTGCACGATCTCTTTTCGTTCACTTGGCACTCGATCCGTTGAAAACAATAGTACAAAACCCGCACGCTACGCGAGAGGTTGTCCTGTTCACGAGCTTCAGCGCTGCCTCCGACTGAGCGCGGCACTGCACGACTCGTCAAGTAGGCTGCGCTGCCTGACGGAGCGGCAGCGGCGCGTCGGAGGTTGCCTCCCCACTCTGTGCTAACGGCGCGTTCCCCTCTCCTCACTCCCCACCACGACCCAGAACCTAGAAGTGGCGCGTAGCGGCAACCGGTGTGCGCGAGGGGAGAGACGAGGTGAGTAGGGTGCGCGGCGGTAGAGGGAAGGGAGAGAGAAAGAGGTCTCTGTCGGCGCGGCGGCTGACTAGCCAACGGCCTTCCTCTCTTGCCTTGCTTAGCGTCTGGTCTAGCGCCGGTGACCGCCGATGAAGTCACGCCACGGTCTACTACCATGACCGACACAGAGATTTCGTTGGGTCGCATCCTCCGACCACCACGGGCCTCGAAGACACCACAAGGTTGAGGTGTAAGACCCGCGGACGACCGACCTTCCGGTCGCAGCCTCTGACGTCATCGTCTATTCGGGCGCGAATGGGTGCGCACGCACTGGAGGATCGTGCGCGTCCATTACGTAATCTACCCAGAAGTTATGAGTTTCCATGACAGGATGTTGGACTATCGATTTTCAAGAACGATAAATTGATGAATTCTGTTTTAAACAACTTTAAATTAAAAATCTTAATCCACCGATTATTCTTACTGCAAAGCTTGAACTATTCTTGTCACAATAATTGATGCATTAGTTTTCAATTTTTGGTCAATACGGGATAAATTTTCATTAAATCCCGTTGAACCCCACCGGTGGCGCAGGGGATCGTGTTGCGCTCATCACCAAGTCATCCCGAGTCGCTCATCACCAAGGGATTCATCACCATTCGATTCCCGATGGGGCCAAAAATTTGTAGCTTTTTCACATTAATGTCCCAGTTCATATAGCTGTGACTACTGAAAAGCAAACCTTCCTTCCTCTATCCAGCTCCTCCTAGTATCAATAACTATTACTATTGGGAATCAAAAGTGGGGGGGGGGGGCAGGTACTACAGGTGGTACTTGATATCACATACCATGATAGATATACGAGGTATTTCGCTCCTTAATAGATGGGATATATCAGAATAAAGAAGCACTAAAAATGTAGTGGAGTACCTACGCGGGACTATTGAGTAGACTCAAAAACATTAGGTGGCTGAAAGAGAATGTAGGATTTACAAAACGATAGTCATGTATTGTCTCTTATGATGTAAACATGATTACATAGATCAATAAATGAAAAATAACGTCAACAAAATTTTCAAAAACAGATTTAATACGGTAAGATTTTTATACTTCACGGAAATTTACATTGAAGTATAAGTTACCCGTTTACCAACTTATCTGCTTCAATAATAGTGCTCACATTTTGAGTATTACTAAAAACGTAGGTTTCAAAGGAATTGCTTGTTTAAAATAAAAATCACAAGCGATAATTCAAATACGCTTACTCAAGGGTGTTTCGTACCCTATTACATTACGCGATACGTAATGAAAAATAAATATTGAGACATATAGAAATTAAATGTAGAAAATAAGCTTCTTATAGTCATTTATTTACTTACAGTTTTAAAACAAGGTTAAGTGTCTTTGCTTTCACCTGGCGTACACTTCCCCACAGTCATCCAAGTTGAGATCCATTTTATCAACGGCCAACATTGACAAGTGCGCTAGATGTTCTTGAAGCATCATATTCCTCAAATAATTTTTCACTCTTTTCAAGACATTGTTCGTTCTACCGATGTAGTGGATACTGGGACAATTAAAAATAATCTCAAAAGCTGGAAAAGGTTTGGAAATACATTGTGATTGTGAATGTTTTCAGACTTTAATTGTAGCACTAACTTCGAAATAAGTTTACGATCTGTTTCTTCAGGATCTTTTCGAGAGAACACATCAATTTCTGCAGATTAAGTTTCACTGCCAATACCAAATGTTTCACTCACAGCTGAACAAGCTTCTTTGATAATGTCACTACAAACCTTATTGTTCTTCATTGAAGCAGTCAGTGATGTTTCTATATGGCACAGTAAAATCAGATGATTTCGTTTTTTCAAAACTCGACTTGATGTTCTCAGAGAGGGTGTCTAGTAGAGGGAAGTAAAATGTTCTTGACCAAAAGACTTGAGGTGAACCATAATTAGGGTGAACATCTCCTCCGCCAATTTTCTGCGTAACTTTCCGTTTGCGAGGAACAGTAGGCCCCTCGAAGCTGAGTTTCACAAAAGGTAAGCGCTTCAAACCAAAGTTTCTTGAATTCACATTCATTTCCATAATCAGCTGAAGACCTTATTGTTTTATTGGCAATATCAACTACTTCATGAACTGATACAACATGATTTTGTATGTATTTTGAAAGAATGTTCGTATTTTCAAACGTTTCATGCGAAAATGAACTCAAACTTACAGATACACATTATCAAACCGTGAGCTTCACCACCAATTTTTGGGTCCGTAACTTTAATTTCTTCCAAAGTAAGTACTATGTCTACTAGGTGCTGTTGAACGGCACGCAAGCTATCGTACCTGCTGCTGAATCTTGTGTCGTTCAGTGCTTTGAGAGACAAATCATTACCTTCCGCTCTGGCTGCACTAGCTAAATTCTTCACATTTGTAAACACTGCATGTTGTTTGGGAGAAGCTTAAAAGAAACAGTACAATTGTTGTGTTGTACTGAAAACATTGCGTACAGAAACATATAATATATGTATTATATGTACAGAAACATATAATATATGTACATAATATATGTATTATTACTCGCAGCTAACTTTTTATCTTATCTAGGAACGTTTGCTGAAATTTTTGAATCCGCCTCTGCCTTAGGGCCCTTGATCGGAATTGATAGGATGGTCCCTTGCTTGCTTCCGGAGAGTAAATTAGTTTTTTTCCCTCCACGTGGTCATACGCAGTTTGTACTGTTTTTTGACAATAAATTTATTATTATTATTTATTAAACAATGCTCTTAGAGGCATCTGTAAGTGCAAGATTTAGAGAACGCATGTAGCAATGTACTTACTTTATGTGGGGATTGCTTTCTTTCATTCTCGCTACCACTCCTTTGTAAATACCGCTCATATTACCTGCTCCGTCGTAACATTGAGCAATTATATTTCGAAAACGAATACCAAATTTTTCGAAAATATAGAGAAGCAACTTGTACAGTTTCAAATCTGTTTTGAAAAAACAAAGAAATAGTTCTTCGATTTCCAGTTCCTCAGTGACATATCTTATTATAAGAGTTAACTGCTCATTATGTGAAACGTCTGGCGTTTCATCGACAATTATGGACAAAATTATGAAAATACTTTTCTTAGCACAATTAAGTATACTGTCTGGCGTTTGATTTACCAATTCCTAGCATTTCATTTTGTATATCGTGATGAACATAATTTAAAAACTTTTCCCTATCTAAAACATTTTTTTCAATAGCACATTAATAATTTAGCTCAGCTTTAATAATTCCACATAATTACTTCTGTTAGCTGAACTCTCACTTTCCCTGTGTCCTCTTAGTGCTAAACATTGCTTTGCCAGGAAAAGCGAAGTATGAAAGAGAATTTTCAAATTATCGCGATTTTTATTGACTTCTTCGTTATGTTGCGTCTTACTCACAACCCTTTCCTTGGCTTTTAATGCCTCGTGCCAACGATGCAAAGCATTAAGGTGAGATGAGGATCTTTCATGTTCTTTAAAGCGTTGGACGGCTTTTTTTTCTTCCATTTTTGTTCAATTGAAACAAATGTCTTCAATGCCGCTTAAGTCCACGATCAACCTCCAAACAGTACTAGCTCCCCTAGGGTACAGGATGGCATTAAAAAATCACTAATATCATAGATAATCGTGTTGAAACTATTATTTTCCAGGTGACTACAATAAATAGTGATACTCTCGATGCTACTTAAATCCACAATCTGCTCCATGCACCCTAACACCCTTAGGGAATGGGATAACATGTAACAATTATCGGAAATGAGACGAATTCACGGACGCCTGAGACGAATTCACGGTATTCGGTGTTATTATTTTAACCATTCGTATTTCCGTGATAATATTGATTGAGGAATGAAGTTCTCTCGCAGAATATCAAGTTCATCAAATTTCATTGTTTGTGCAAAGTATCAGGTTCTAACAACACATAACAAGGGATATCCTTTTCCTGGTCTTTATATTTTGATTCATGGATACTTCAGCAAATAGATAAACAAAACTCTTTATTAAAACTTTTGAATACTTAAAAAATTTGATGTTTTTAATTGGTAATTAAAAAAGTATGAAATGAAGGGTCATATTACTGGAAAATTTTCCTCGTCGTTAAATTATCATGACGATCGTCGGGTATATCGTTTTCTGTAGATTCACTTAATTATCTCACAATCAATGTCGTGTGATAAATACGTCGAAATAACAGACGTTGTTAAATTTTTACACATGGTTCATTGATAGAAAGCTTCTTCGGCAGTATGGCTGTCATAATTCAATTTAATTTCAAAGAAATTTATTATAATTATTTTTATTGTATTTAGTTCGCTTTTGTTTATTCTGATTTCAATTTATTTCTGTTCATATTTTTCCATTTATTATTTTATTTTTTCTATAACTAGCTGAGTACCCGGGTTATTTAGTAGTAAGATTAAAGTAATTTTACTTACTGGTTTTAAAAAACACACGAACAGCATACTAAAGTTGCCCGCGAGAGAAACAAATCAATCGAAGAGTCACTAATAAAGCCTGGCACACCACTTCACCCTTAGGAGAGTTAGGGGTATTTAACTCCATAAGTGGTATGTCCTGAACAAGTATTTATACGGCATCATGTCACTGTTTATCGGAAAGGCCTCGAAATCTATGAATTAAATATTATATATCTTCCTTCCCACTCCAACCATGGGACTTCTAGGGCTACCCTCCTTATTCCCATTGGTGGCTCAACTCTACATAATATAAGGAGTGTCTATTCATCTCAGGTACAACGAACCAGTAACTCGCCGGGAGTCACGCCGGTCGAATTTTCGCTTCTGTTGCAAGACAACGGAGGCATTTGCTACTGCACCATTTCATTAAAACGCTTGTAAAATCTAAACTATTCGTTCAAATTTTACGATTTAAACAATTTTTATCTTTGTTATATGTACAAAACAATGAACACATTAAATTGCATGATGATTGATTTTTTTCTTTTTAAATTATTTTCTTATACTGAAATAGTTTAACACTTCTTTTATCAATAACCCTTTTTCGATTATTTAGGTTAACCTTTGTAGATAGACGTATGCGGTCGCGGACTTTTAGAACTCTTCGAGGCAAAAAATATTTGCCACCTATCTCTAACCGTTGAGGTACCGTAGACAAGTATAGCGGATTTTCCCCCGACTTCATTGACTTTTATCGTCAAATATCATTTTCTATCTTTTCATTACCTTTCTTTTAACACATTTAAAAAATGAAATTTAATATATGTTCTTATTAAATATCTAAACTATCTCCTTGCCAAATCACGATCAGCTCAGTGGTTTAGTCGCGAAAAGGTAGCAAACAAACACACATTTTCGCAATATTAGTATGGATTTATATGAATTGATGGCGATAGTTTCAACATGATAAGGTTAACTAATATGTCATACTTGACTGATACGTTTGCTGATATGATCAGCTTATACGGGATAATTTTTTATATTTTAAAGTTCAACTTAAAAATACTTTTCTTGAGAACATGATGTTTAATAATATACTTAATATTTTTCTTGCTAAGTAAACTAACCGTTATAGTGTCCAAAAAAGGAAGTAAAAGGCAGCAGCGTATCTCTTGCTGCCTTCTGAGTACACTTTAATGGATCAAAAACATTCGTTATAAGAAAAATATTAAGTGTATTAATATTAGTAATTAATAATATAACTTAATAATATTAATAGTAGTATATTAATAATATAACTTAGCAAGAAAAATATTAAGTATAATAATAAACATGTTCTCAAGAAAAGTATTTTTAGGTTGAACTTTAAAATATAAAAAATGCTCCTGTATAAGCTGTTCATACCGTCAAACGTATCAGTCAAATACATTTTAGTTAACCTTTGTTGAAACTATCGCATTCGCACTGTCGAATTTAAGAAATTATATTCATTCCTGTTGTACGTCCTAAACCCCATTGTTTGAAGGTCGAATGAGGGCAAACTCTATTTCCAATGCTTTCATAGGATTTTTTTTTTTTGGGGGGGGGGGGGCTTTAGGGTTTTCATAGGTTTGCCGTCAATTTTACTTTTGGTACCAGTTTCAAGATTTTCTTTAAATTTAATACTTTTTCAAATAATTCGAACTGAATGCGAAACAAGTTATGCCACAATAAGAATATCAAAGGTCCACATTGAAAAGTTACAAATACCCGTCCACCCAACTTGGTCGTCTGACTCACCATGTTCAAGAGAGTGTTGAGCGTCTGAAGAGAGTTTAGTGGTTGATGTTTGATACGACTGAAGATAAAAATCTTTGCATACTTGGTAAGCCTGATTTTGGCGATATTCGTTGTTGTGACTGAGGAAGTTGACATGATTGGGAGCATTATCATTTGCGACTGCACGTTGCCCTTGGGTTCGTTCTTGTTTTATAATTTTATGTGCAATAACTGCTAGTTGGAAACGAGTCTACCAATGTTCAAATTTATGTGAGGCCCGAGCTGTGCAAAGTCTTGTCAGAGATTTTTAAGGATTGAAACTAAAATAATGCATAGAAAAAATTTCTAAATATTCACAATAAAATACAACCAAATGCAAATTTTGACAATACAGAGATATAAGAATATGTTACATACAGGAAACAAAACTGATAAAGTAGAAAAATGAAAAAGAAAATGTTTAATCCTCGAAGTTTTGCTGGCTTGCTAAAATCCTCACGGTTGTGCCCTTATAGTCGCTCATTGGCAGTATAAGCACTTCTCATGTTTATGTCCGTATCAATAGAAGGTCAACCCCTCTGGTGGCCCAGGTGGTACCTCTGGTAGCGTTCTTGCTTCTCACCAAGTCATTCCGGGTTCATTTCCAGATGGGGTCAGAAAAATTTGTAGCTCTTCACATTAATGACCCAGTCCTTCTGAAAAGCGAACCCTCCTTCCTCTATCCACCTCATGATAGTATCAATAACACTTAACTATTACTAACCACTTCTTCTAACCCCTCCACGCGGGCCAAGTTGCTGGTACACCCAGGTAAGTGGCTCACCTAATAACAACAACCTACCACACAACTCCTACCTCCTATCGCTCCATGTACATAAGCTTCAATAACACGCTAAATTTCCCGTTTAGCGATACTACAATGGAAAAATAGCAAGTCGCACTTTATGCAACAATTCATCATAGGTTGTTCCGTTCAGTATTAGAAGTTATTGACATCAATTGCAGTAATACGTGACACTCAAACACTCATTAGATTGGACTGAGTAAACGACACTGCTCTAATGCATTTTTTTAAAGGGGTAAATCTCATCTTCACACTTGCTTAAAAATCAAATTAACAACGAACACTCATTCACTTTTCTCTTACAAAGCTATACGTCGTACCATAACATCCAATATAACGAAAAAGAAAAAAAAAACAGCAACTCATCACCCAGCAAATAAAGTCTCGAAAATATTTTTTTTTAGATTGGTTTCCAACATTTTGCTTTGTCTGTGACAATAATGACGAGGTTAACCACAATGTTGACGACAAAGTTGATTGTCTATGGACCCTTCAAAACGTAAGGAGTCCTGGTGATAGAGATTTATTCTTTGAGAGCTTCACTTTCGAGCAGGTCTTCTTGTTCTCAGGAGATATCTGAATAGCACCCCAGCGTATGATGCATCTTAAGAGTTCGACTTAGGACTTCGTATAATATTCTTCATGAATAACTTTATCTAAAGAGAACATTCACTCTGGTAAGAATCACAACTGTTCATATTTACTATTATT
Organism: Laupala kohalensis; assembly: GCA_002313205.1. NCBI lineage: Eukaryota > Metazoa > Arthropoda > Insecta > Orthoptera > Trigonidiidae > Laupala > Laupala kohalensis. Next base: position 475,373 of record NNCF01126297.1, read on the forward strand.
CATCCTACCTATTTACAAAGATATTTCTCTATTGCTGCCATTTTATTTGTCAGTCTTCCTAAGGTGACCGTTTCGGCAGGGTTCAGTGATCTTGCTAAATATTTGCTCCCCTTGAAACCTTTTCGAGCTTTCTCTCGACTCTCGTAAGTATCTCACATAAATTATATTGAATTTTATTCTCTTACTTTTATTGTTATAATTCAATACCTGGTTCAGCGAACCGCCATTCTTCGGTGTTGTATTAAACACATGTTGTCTTCTACCACAAACAATAATTCCTGTCGTTTTCTCCCAATACGCGATGAACTAAGTAATTCCTTTTCGGTCAAGTTTCCTCCGCTTTTCCTCCACTCCATATGTGTCAGTTCCCTCAAATTTTGAGCATTTTGGGAAAACGAGTTGTCGGTAATGTGGGTTCGCCTCCAAAATAATTTTCAAGTCCGACCGACTAAATAAAATTAAATGGATGAAATTTTATCCCGCACCTCATATTAATCAATGTATCCCCAGAAAAAGCTGAATCTACGATGCATGATCTGAATTTTTTTCCCAAAAAATTTTCTTTTTTGTCTGCTGTATTGTATATGGGTTCCCGTTTGGGATTATGTTTGAGACTGCTGTTAAGAGACTTGCCGTAAACTTTCCTCTTAACATTTTTTCAAATTTCATCAAAGGTATTCTCGTACTTATACACTTAGTTTAATCCCTCTTTCAGAATTTATGTAAGCTCTGCAGCTTCTCAGAACAGAGATTATGATCCACTTTCTCAGAACTTGCAGATTCTCTTCAGAAAAGTCATCCTAAGTTCAGTCGTGGGCATGGTGGTATTTGGACTCTTTAGACTACCTAACGGATCCTTAAACCTTCTCAAATCAGATAAAGTTCCTCGCAATCCCCTTGACTGTGAGAGTATTCTCATATTGATGATAATATTCTAATTTATCTAACTAATAGTGAATTATGAATCGTCCAGTAGCTTACTTATCAGAGGAAACGATTTTAATTTTTGTATCCAACAAATCATCGTGTTATACTTGGTGTTATATTTATATCAAATGAGATTCAAGCCACAAAACCTTCTCATTTCCCTGCCACATAAAAAAGGGTTTCTTGGGAAACGCAAATTGAGAGCAAGATGGGGAGCTTGAGATATTTTTTTACAGCAGATGAAGGAAAGCCATGCTGGAAACTTAATACTACTGAACAGGAAAAAGGACCAGCGCTCTTTCCAGTACAACTACGAGACCCGATAATTTAAGTATTTGTTATGATATTCATAGCATAAATATAATTACAATATCATTATTTATGTTACCTTCATTGGTCAATATCCTTTCTTCCTCAGAATTATTGAAAATGTATCAAACAACCCAACGGTCTTCGCAATAACATGTACAACGCAGTTCGCTGGTAAAGTTAATTTTTGCATTCGTAACTACATTTTAAAATAATAAAACATTAGTCACAGTCGAATCTAAGTATTCTCGTATCATCTTTAACAGACTTATTTGCATTGAAATCTTTGATCGTGCTGCTAACTCTATCATTCGTACATTTACTTTATCCTTAGTTTAGTTATTTCAATGATTTTAAATCTTTAACTATGTCATGGGGAAGTTTCCAATTCGCAATGGTCGACTTCATTCGACAAATTCAAATGCATCTGACATCATCCATAATAGTATTTTCTCTGGTTGTCCCCGCGTTCGCAAACACGAATTCATAATTATACACACCTCACCCTCACGCAATGTAGTCGCAAAACTCTTTAACATGACTAATGCGTCTCCATTGGCGTCACATTAGTCCGTGTTCAGACACATAACATGTCTTAATCACCTCCCATTCTAAAGAAGCTACATTAAGGGAAGCTGACAGCTGTCACAATTGTGAGGTAGACGGTGCTCCTGAAAAATTTTCTCGGTGTTTTGTATAACCCACTGTTCAAAGAATACGAATTATCTCAACAAGAACTCTTATTTTCACTTTAACTAGAGTCTCTGGGATAATAAAAGAGCACAATTATTTGCCCTCCCTTCCCCCTCCTATGACATTATTTTCTTTCTACGGGAAAAGCAACCACAATGCATATGGACAATTTTAAAGTAAAGTATAAACAGTAAACATGTCCGGTTCTACATAATGCTGGAGAACAACGATAGTTTCAAATAATTGTTAAATTTCCGATCATATTGTAAAAGGAGAGAAAACAGCCAAATCAGGTCCCATCAAATTCCGTCACTATTAAATTGATATTATAATATACCTACTTTTAATATGATTTTCTTGATGAACATTTTTATTTGTGATTTGATAATGTCATCAACTTACTAGATGCGTAGGTACCCATTTTTCTACCGTGGAAAATCAATCATGACTTGAAAAAACTGAAAATGGTACGAGTTATGATTTTTTATAATAAACAAAGGATATACGTAGATATATACTTGTTAAACACACACACTCAAAAAGAAACAATGCAATGAAATTATTAATTACATTACGAAATTTTACAAAACACAAAAAAGTGTAGAAATTATCGATAACAGCTCTCGCTGGACGCGAGAGGATTTAATTGAACTATCGGAAACTATCAATAGTTGGCTATTAACAATCGATGGCGTCGGATAGTCGAAACTATCGATGGTTTTCGGCCACTAGTTCTACAAAATAGCTACCCGCCGTCCTCGATAAAATAAGGCATTTAAAGTATTAATTTATATCATTAAAAATTCATTATACAGAGTAAATCGAATTCACCCACACATTATTTTGTGAAAAATTCACGTCGTAGTATTCAGGGATGAACTAAGTTTCGAAATTTAGTAAATAGCTAACCATTTATCATCATTACGCAGACGTCATGGTCAGTGAAGATGGGAAGAGAACATACGTGTATTTGACGCGCGAGTGAACTTACTCTGAAGTCTTCGCAGGTACAACGAAATTAATCTTTTCTTTCCTCTCTATCTCTGCGTCATATCTAGGAAAGCTTATGGCCTCCACGTACTTTCTTTTTTCGAAAAGTATATGAAAGAGGTATTTATGTTATTTCAAGTAAAACGTTCAGCAATGAAAATACTATTACAATTTATTTTACATTCGTCAACACCATATTGTAAATATTAATTTGTATAGCTATAGATACAATGAGTGTATAAACTGAAAGTGAACTTCCATTAAGTATAAAGTTTTTAAAAAAATAAGACTTATCACTCATAAATATTAAACGTACCTGTATTGCCTTTTTCCAAAAGTAAAGCTCTATTCACATTGAAAACTAAGACTCGCTCAATTTGTCAAATAATGTACACGAGATTAAAATATGACAGTGTAGTTGTTAGGTGCGATATGAAACGGTAATTTTACTTTTCTAGAAAGAATGATTTGTTTCAAGCGGAATGAGAACGTCAAGTGGGTTATACTATATTCTTTTCTGATACTTTTACGTAGTAGATCGGCTTTCATGGATTCTTTTTCTTGACTGTTCGATCGGAATTATTTTTATTCATGTTTCTCCTAAGATGCACACTGACATTATCAATTTTGTTTTGAAGTTATGTTTTCTACTTCAATATATGATTCAATATTGTTGTCAATTTAATGTTCTATGATGCTAACTCTTTTTCAAATCAAATTAAATCGTAAAAGGATTTAATATTACCATTACAACTGCAATACAAAATTACGAAAGTACTCTTTCCCCGCACTGAGAAGTATACTTCACACTTTTTTCTTCCTACACCGTAAATGCAACTTATCATTACTCAACAAGTACAATTCAAACATCTGTACTTTGATATTCACGTTTTTACCTTTAAATTATTTTATGCTCCTTTCACTTGGAAGTTAAATAAATTTTCAAGGTGACAGCAATGTCCGATGAATTATAATGTACGACATAATTTTTAATTATTACCGTTATGAATCATAAAAAAGAACGAACACTTGTCGGGAAATATCTCATGTTCTCTTTGAAGATTTTGTCGCAAAATTCCAATTTTTTTCGCAATGTTTATTAGAACGCTTATTCTCAAATTTTAAATAACTCATCAAATATTTTACTTTGTATTAATTTCATATACGATTCGTAATATAATGGTGAATGAGAATGTTTGACATGCCTGTGTTTCATCTATCCCTTCTTCTAAAAAGTTAATCCTTACCTGATATAGCTGAATCTTATTTTCCAGATGTCATAATCTACGAAACTGAATGAGGAAATAGCTGTGCACGCTTTGTTCAGAACAGAAAGCAGAATTGAGACCAATGAAAAGTGATAAACGGAAAACGGTGCTGGTATTTCCAATCTATAAACTTACAGTATTATTTCAAAGGAAAAGTTCGCAAGTGTCGTACTTTTTCCTCGATATATTTTTTTAAATTCAGGGTGATTATCCATCGATCAACCGATACGTTTTACAGGTGGTAGGACGCCATTTGAACGCAACAAATGAGGAAACTGATGGGCACCTCCAAATATACAATACACAAACTCACACGAACTAGACAGAAGAAATAAAGGAGCTTTTCTCTTCTTGAATGGAACAATACGAGATTGAGAACGTAAACTCCCTGCAGTGCGCGAGGTGAAAGTTTAGCGTAATCTTCATAAAACGTTCAACATGTAACTTCATTTAACAATGGATCTCTTTCAAGTAATGATCAAATAACATCACGCCCCACCTGTGGCTCAGGTGGTAGTATTGACGCTCATACCGGGTTCGATACCCGATGGGGCCAGACAATTTGTAGCTTTTCACATTAATGTCCCAGTTCATAACTACTGAAACTACTGAAAAGCCAACCTTCCTTCCTCTATCCAGCTCCTCCTAGTATCAATAACTCTATTACTAACTACTCCTACTAACACCACGTGGGCCAAGTTGTTGGTAAACCCAGCTAACCAGACCACCTACTAACAATAGCCTTCCACCCAACTCCTAACTCCTATCGCTCCATGTAGATTAGCTTCAATAGCACATTTACAAATGCTATTTCCCATTTACAAATGCAACAAAATAAGTAAGTCCATTCGAATCCAAACCAGGAACAAATCAGAGTCAACATTATTTCTTATGAAAGATTAAATGTAAAACGGTTGTAAATATTAAATTAAATGTAAAACGGTTGTAAATGTAAAGATACAAATAAGAAAATGAACGGAAACCAGACATCTTATTTCATCAGTCCAGGAGTGAACCCGACTTAGCAAGTAATATTGAAATCATTTGTTATTCAATTTGTATTGTATATCAATCTATTCCAGCTTACAACAATGCGGAGGATCAAATTTCGACTTGAAACATAAATGTAAGAAATTATAGAACCATTTTTCAGTACTTCAGACAGGAACTGAACCCTGCGTTTAAAACGGGCGAGCTGTTTCAAAAGGATTTGTATTTAACACAGCTAAATGAGAGCATCCAACTATTATAACAGCAATAGTAACAAAAATATTAATAATAACAACTATTAATACGTAAAAAGCAGCTTCCGCTTGTAAATGTATGAAACAATAGGACTTACATAACAACCGAGGAGCAATTTAAGTATTAGGCGATTCTTGTTACAATGCAGTAAATAAAGGACATGTATATCAGGATGAAGGAAGGTACTACACTGATGTAGATGCCCCAGGAAAATCGAAGTTGATTTGGTTATCTACACCAGTTGTATAGTTTTAGCAACCGGACAGATCAGTTAGCTTCGCAGAAGTAAATAACATGTGCTTACCGCTTTCATGACTCCTCTAAAGCCCTACCTTATGAAGTACCTGCGATGTAACCAGAACTCTCACGCATTCTTTATGCAGATCTGTATCAAGAAATTCTCTCTCTGCAATTAACGCGCAGCGTACTCCCGCGACATTACAGTAAAGGCATGATCCTAGTAGTAGTCTCGTAGAAACATGAAGTAATTGCATTGCAAATATTTGCTCCATTGTCGGCCTAGTTCAGCCAACTTGGTAAAATACTCCTTTTAAGCCAGCCAAATAACAATAGAATTTCCTTCATGGGTTTCAACAATAACATTTAGTTGACTAGTGAATTTTCTAAAAAAACTCCTAATAATTTTCGTGAGCTTCCGTAATTTTTTAATGATTCAAACATCGCAACTTTTATCAGAGCAAGGTACCAGGCCGCCTTATATGAAATGCGACACCTGCCCAAAAATGCCGGAATCCAAATAGCGCAACTAGCGGCAGATCTTTGATTTACAGACAGCTAAACAAGGAACTGAATATGTCAATTAAAAGAGACAGTGTAGTAACAAACTTCAGTTGTGTATAACTTTAGTCAGAATTTATTTTTATTCTCATAATACGATTTATTTTATTAAATTCTCTGATTATATCTGTTTATAAATATATATGATCTTATACAAATTCATATCTTATATAAATATATGATAATACTAATTATAAAATACAAATTGCTGGAATTGAAAATTCTACTGTTCTATAAACGATTAACAAAATTATCATCAATTATACTTGTATTATTAAACTTATATTTTTTGTCACAGATAAACTTCGCAGGAAGACGAACGCTCACAAATTAAAACATCACATTGTTAGAAAATTCGATAGACCATTTATAGGATCTCTACGTCGTTAAAGTAAATGAAAAATATTTTTGGGTTTGACATTATTCCCCTTATTTCCGTTGATGTACATGAATGAACGGTCTCTGTGTAAGGAAAAATATTTAAAAATCAATAAAAGTCTGTGCAGCTCAGTACTGCAAATTTCCTTCATTAACATAATTTATTTTTTCACATCAATGTTAATACGCCTCATCACGTTGCTCAGAATGTTTTATTTTCTTTCCACAGAAATTCAGATAGATATTGTAAGTATAATGAGCACACACAATTTTCATACTTTAATTTTGTGTAAAGTAGAACGAATGAGCATACAAGTTTGATTTCCACGCGATCATCATCAAATTGAATTCAAACATATAAAAAAGAAAGTACATTTTAAACCACGTTTCAGACCTTGTAAACTGCATGTAAATACATGCAAGTAAATTTAATAGCCTAAGTAATTTTACATGTAAAATTTCCATGGATGCTAAGTCAACAATTACATTCAATGCGTTGTATTGGGGAAATAAAATGCTACTTTTGGATAAATACAAGATATAGAGCTAATAACTGCAGCTCTAATGAAACAGATGACAATTCACTTCGTATATAAGATTGTAATATGCGATAAGTCGAAATTTAGATAACGGCTAAGGCTAACAAATATATAGCTTTATATGCCTAATTATTTACTCATATGTTTTTAATGTATTCAAGGAAAACAGTTTAAATTTACACCCGTTGCACGTTTGATGCAATATTTAATTACAATGATATTGGAATATACCGGTGGGCCATATACATTTTTAAAGTATGAAAATCTATAATCAGCAATGTATCGACAACAAATGACTAGCATATATCAATATATTCACGGATTTTAATGGAGAAAATACATATAAGCACGTAAAACATAAAAATTATTATTATTAAGAGTTTTGAACTCCAAATATCCAATTATTACATGTGCAGTGTTTTACTAAAAATTGATTCTCGGCTGAACGAAACAAGATAATTAAATGATTTTTGACCCACCCAAAAGCTAATAAAATTTACTAAATTTTGTATGTGTTGCAATTTTTCACGTCAGATCAAACCATATAAAATAATTACTTTTTTCTTAAAAAATTGTCCTTTTTTCAGTTTTTTTATTTTAATGTGATTTTAACTGCCGTCGTAGCTTTGAAAAAATCTGGAAATTATTACTATGTTGTTAATAATAGCGTTTGTTACTTAAAGTTGAGATAGAGTGTGGTTTTCCGCAAAAAAAATTCTTTATTACAGGCATGTCAAAGAAACATCATTTTAGAGATTATGTCTCAGTTTGGCGAATTGGCGACCCAAAAACCAAGCCAAACATGTTTCTTTTACACATAGAGTACGGCCATAGCATTGGTTTAGTCGGCACCCATGGGGGCCGCCACATCTACCTTATTCCGCTATCCGCTTTATTATTCCAAAAATATCGATAATGTAAAATGTACAATAAACTTTAATGTAAAACTATAACTGTTATATTGCAATGTGAGGTGGAGATTCCTTTAAAACATTATGATCTACGTCAAAAATCTCTCAATATACGCAACTGTTTTAAATGTGCACTCTGAATCGATCATCATCTCAGTCTCTGGTCACAGAGTAGAGTTGAGTATAACCTCATGATCGAAACGTGCCAAGGCATTGTAGTAACCTGAACTCCAACATTCCTCAAATACGAAGATCAAATGTAAGTGATAGAGGCATTACTCACAATCTCGTATGCTCGGGTCAATGTCAAATGATGTTTCCACATGTATCTTTATCAAAATGATTCATAACATTGGTCTCTAGAATAAGCAATAAAAAAGGTTGATGAACCCACATCAGGAAAATATATAAAACTACTACGATATAATGCATAAAAAATAGCGTGTTCAATTAGGAGCAAATAAATACTTCATATACAGAACGATGTAAGTTTTGAACTTCAAAGATTGTTCAAAACAGAAAAATTAAAATTAAAAATTATTACTTCAATCAAACATAATTTCTTCTTCAGTTGAAAATAGTTTATTTCCACTATTATATCTGATTGCTTCATACACATGATAAAATTCTTGTTTTGACCACAAATTACACTTGTGAGTCTAATTTCGATCCTTGGTTCGCTTAAATGTACAATAATATTATATCCTACTTTTGAAAGAAATTAGACAAATCCACTGTCGTTAGTACAGTCGTTTGATAAGTATGTTTCACAAGTGCATAAAGAAATATAAATTTAACAAAATTAAAATAATAATTTACTTTCAAATTAATTTTGGGTAAAAATTTTAACAACACAGTCTTAGTCCCTCGGGTACAGATTTTTTCAACACTAGTTTGTGATCGAACCAACAAAACTATTGTGCCAGGGAGACCTTACCTCTCTAATGGAAAACTCTCCGTGGACCTGACACCATGTAACGGATGACGTAAGGTTATACGAATGAAACAGAAAGAAAGCTATAAGATTTTTTTATAAAAATGAATACAAAAACCTGGAGTTTACACAGATAAACAACGGACAGAATATATTAAAAATAAAGAATTGTACATGGCCTTCGAAGATTATGTGCAACAAGCAATGACAATAAAAACAAATGTATGGACTAACAGCTTGGTAAAGAGAAAGAAGAAATAGAGAAAAATAGAGAAACAAAAGATTAATTTAAAAGTGGGAAAATGGCGAAATAAAAATAGCTAAACAGAAACCCAGGTAATGGCCTACGGTCGCGGCACTGGGTAAGAATAATAATAATAAAAAATACAAATTTCAGTCTAATAAAAATTAAATTGTTTATTTCAAAAACTGTATTTTTTTTTAATTCCTTAGCAGTATTGACCTTCATCATTATATCATTCATTATTTATCAATCGTCTTCATATATAGAGACCGATTGGAAATTCACGGTTACCAGACCCAAGGTGACTTGGTTTTCTTTTGTAATCGATTTCTCATACCCACATTGTGACCGAAAAATTATAAAATTTCCCAAAAATTATCATTTTGTTTTTTTTACTCACGGGGGAGGTTTTTAATCAAGGAAAATTCGGTCCGAATCGTGGCTTGTTTCATTTGATTCTCCGTGTCAAGAACTAGGGAAATATAAATTGACGGGCGATGATGTATTTTTATCCTTAAATTTATGAGAGTAGAAAAATCGGAGCAGTGCACGGAATGTCACGTCCAGATGCCCTGTAAAGATGAAGTCTCACATGTATGCACCTTTGTTTTTATTTTTTAATGGGGCTTTAGTGCACGCCAACATCAAGGTCATTAGAGCCTTTTGGACTTGTGCTAATGCAATGCACGAGAAAGTGCAAATTTATGCGTTATAAAAGGTTTTTTCTATTATTCACGAAATTTCAATTGCAGATCTTTTTAATACACATTTTCTTCTAATAAAAAAGTACAGATTCTACTTCACAACTATAAATTCGTTCATTAGTTTGTAAAATTTTCTGTTTGCTGTTTGAAAAGTTTGAAAAATTTGAATTTTTCTACTAGTAAGGGACGGTATTTGTATAAAAGACTATAAAATTATGGCATGATTCACTGGTCAAAAACAAAACAATATAAAATTTCAGTTTGTTTAAAGGGCTTAGAAGAATTTGTATTACATATAAATTAAAAAGCACGGCGCCCTTGACATTCTTTGCGTAATTGAAGTACAATTTGGGAACCACGTCTATCGATTCAGGATTTGTTGAACTGATTCAATGTATGGCTCAGAAGGGACAAATGGTTGCATATTTAAAAAAATGACACCAGAATTTGCAAAAGAATGGTCTTTTATTTTTAAAAAAATTGAATAAATTCAAAAAATTATGGAATCGCAAGGTTTAGAGACGAAAGCACCCTAATGTATTCACCATAAGAGGCGAAAGCACCCTCATATTCCAATATTCGCTTGAGAGTTCAGTGTATAATTTATCTACGCCCACGTGCGGTCTCATCATTAATGGAATGCTCCTGTTTGAATAAAGTAATAGTTTATCAGGTCGTCATCAATCGTGATCATGTTTTGTTAGCTCTGCAAAATCATAGTCATACCACTCACACACCTTAGCTTTCCATTCATTATAAATTATTACAGAACTTTCAAATATCGGTACTGAACATTCTAAAAAAAATTATATACAATTGACGTATTGTCTCATGTAATATAAAGCAATTGTAACTTGGCTAATGTTGAAGAATTGCAAGAAGAGTTACTACAAAGATATAAAAATTAGTAAAAACACAAGGTATTAAAACATACAAGCGTAAAGATATAATACAAAATAACAAAAAATTAATAACCATACAACGATTATGTATCCATTTTATGTGCTAATTCGCGTGGTCTCTGTGCGCCCTTATAGCATAAGGGAAATGTTTAGTCAATTATAACAACCCTGCACATTCGCTATATTCATGTCCATTTTTCTATAACGGAAAGAAATTCTAAGTTTAGTTCCGAAGTTGTGAATGAGAAAAGAATATGGGAGAAGTGAATGCAGACAAGCATGAAAACATTCTATTAAAATTAAAAAATTCTACAAACGACAATGACCCTTGAGAAATCACTTAATGAAGCTTCTAAAAACATGGAGTAAAACGTCAATTGTTGGGAAACAACGCCTTTGAACATTGTTTACTTCTTGAACATTCTATGTACTGAACAACTTTAGACATGTAGTTAGAAAAGAAAAGACTTAACGTAATTGTTGAAAATGCAATGGAGCACCAAAAAGTAAGCAGAATGAGTTTTTGCAAAGACATGGTTTTATTATCATAACCATAAGACAATTATTGTTTAAACTTCCGAAAAAAAAATTCCACGCGCTTCGCGATGGTTCTGTTGACGCAGTTTTATCGCGACCTTGTGTTCAAACGTTTTTTTCTATGGGTAGCCGAGGAAGGCAATTGTGTGTGCCGTCGCGGTTCGGGCACAAGTTGACGCGAGGATTCGATTGTTCTTTGTACGCAACGGGTAACGGGTAATACGCTTCGAACATCCACACAATTTGTGAATCGTCTCAATTCCTGGAAAAGTTGCGCGGTGATACTTTCCTTTAATGCCTCCCTATCGACGTCTTACAGAAATTATTACCAATTCGATTTGGTTGTATGTCTTGCTCTCGACTGCATCTGACAAGATAAAAGGGACCGCGCTACGGATTACAAAGCTCGTTTCTAATGTAAAAATCAGGACAAGCTTTTCTCGCTCTTATCTAATGCAGAGAAGGTATTTAGTTCTATGTAATCTCTGTCCAGAACACAACTCGTATATTCACTGTGCCCAACAATAATTTGCAGGAGTCAGTTAAAATACTGGGCCGAGTTTTAAATCCTACCTAAATGCATTATATTAAAATAGGAAGTACAGTACATTTAATAAATACATAAATAAATCTTTATAAATAGAAAATAATACATTTATTATTTAAGTTCTCACAAATTAAATGTACTACTTTTCTCTTTTCCTTGAATTTCCGATTGTCTGGAATTACAGCCAGCAAACAAGCAACATTCACATAGATAAGTTGTATTTTGCTCAAATTTTTTGCGTCATTTTCTGATATTGTAAATTACGACACAGATTAAAGACACTAACCAGATAATTTTTACACGTATTTACGAAAAAGTAATAAATAACAATAAATTTATCGTTGAAAAAAGATTTAATAATTATTTATATTGATCAAGTTCATTTGTTTCAAATCAACCTGTTGGAAATTCTTCCGCACTTTTGATTAGGTGCAACATTAGAAACGTAGATATTCCAAGGACGAATAACTATCAATGGTGCTTTTAAATTTCCTTTAACACATGTTATATTTACTCCAACTCCAATATTTAGTAATTTGTTTGCTTTGATATGCAGGTTAAAATAAATCTTTGCGCACATTCAGAAACATTTTCTAAATATCTAAAAAAAAATGTAATTCAAAATTATTAGTTATTTTGTACGTTAGTTACACCACAAATTGTTGTTTAAAATTCGTTCTTATTTAATCTAGCATAGGCCATGAAATGACACAGCGTATCTACGTTTCCAAACATTAATATTGAATTTAACTTTTAAATATTAAATAATTGCAAATTATTTAATATTTAAAATCAGAATAATGAAACGACAAGCTACTCACATTGTGCTGCATTTAAGTGCTTTTAATACAGTCAAACTATAAACAAATGGAACTAATTCTACTAGAATTAACGTCCATTACATAATCTAGTTAATGAAACGACAAGCTACTCACATTGTATTGCACTTAAGTGCTTTTAATACCGTCAAACTATATACAAATGGAACTAATTCTACTACAATTAACATCCATTACATAATCTAGTTAAATAAATAATTTAAGACTTAAGTCGTCTCTCATTATCTACAAACAAATGGATTCATCGTTTCCCTTACTTTAAATTTGTGTATCATTATGGTTTTATTTATATCCGGTACTGTGTACCACGTTAAAAATAGGAAATAACACAAAGTTAATCCATAAGAAAGCATTGATTTGCAAATAGCGTGACGTCGATGCCTGGGTCTGTATTCACACTTTGAGCCTGTATGGACGCCCCAAGATTGTCTAGGAGTGAAACCACCATCAAATTTGTTGCAGTGAATCCCAAATAGGGATCTTTATTAAATTAAATAAAATCCAATCAACAATAAAAGGTCATATCCTCAATAAAAAAATCAATACAAACAAAAGTTTATTTTTTCCCGACTATTTTATCTATAAAAAGAAAAGAATACTTTCAAACATTATATTAGTATGAGTATTTCAAACTTACTCAAGAACATTTGGTCATGGCAAATTTCAAATTAAATATTTGTGCATTGTACAGTAATAATTAATTTAACATTATTATGCGGAAGGATCACTATCGATGAAAATAAATTTAAAATTGGAAAGTTTAATAGAAGAATATTCGCTCTGTATTCTCAGTACACTCTACGGAGAAAGTAATTTAGAGTTTTTGAATAAATTATTATTTTGAGTAAATGTTTATCAAACACAAAATGGGAATTTGGTACTCTCTTCTTCGTACAGAGTAGTTGGGCCAATGTCATTCATTCTTCGTATTTGTAATTTAAATTCATTGACTCACAGCGAGGAAATCGATATCCAATACGACTATGATACAAATTAGTATCCAGTAAGACTTCATCATCAACTGACTTACAAGTTTAGTACAAGCGCCATTAAAATGCACGTCTTTCATGTAGACTATCACCACAAGAGTCCGCATTACTCTGAATAATCTCACTTTTGTGTTTTCGACTTATCTGTTATTGTTACAACAGAAAGATATTGATCATATATTTTTTTCTTGAAAATTTCACTTATAATTCGTAGAGTTATTAAACACCGTCTCAAATAAGTCTCAAATAAGAAAAAGATCAGGGACACGGACGTGATCTCGTACTTCAATCATGATTTTACTTATCTCTCTTCCGACCTGGCCGTATGAGATGGGGTCATCCATAAAATACATTCGCCAAAATGAGCAATTTTTTACCCTTTCCCCCCTTCCCGTTCTAAAATGTCACGAAGACGAGACCTCCAACCCCGTCAGTGAACGTTTGAAATTTATCAAGTACCCTCAGGGTTTTGTGAAGAAATAAAGATACAATATTTTTGAAATTAGTAGAAACATTTATTAAATTTAAACATTAATTTTAATGGGGTTTTCAAAACAATGCAATATTTTATTTTATTTGTTTAAATATTTCTTATATTTATAATTAAACTTGATTATTGTAATTTTCGTGATCTTGAATGTCATGAAACTCCATGAACGTACAAATCTTTGTGATCCCCTATGATTTATCGAACATTCGGACCCCTCCCCCCTCCCCCCAACTCAATGTGAACGTATTTTGTGGGTAACCCAACATATAGTTCAACTCAAATTTGATTTGTAATTATTTCTGGGCTCGTTAGACGAAAATTGTAAGAAGAGAAGTAGAAAACGTGTACTTTTTAATCCGAAGTTGTATTTCAATCTTTGCTCTTAGACTATTTTCTCACCATCTTCCAATTATGACAGAGAATGTTCCAGACTATTATAATGTGTTGCAGAAATCTACCAAGAAGGAAATTATTTGGTGGAATTCTTCCATTGGCAGTTACGGACAGCAACGACCCTCTCGGTCTAGAAGCTTCCGAGATAAGCGACGAGGTCAAATGTTAGATAATGATAATGAACGTTAGCTAATATTCCTGTTTGAATAGACACGAGTCACTGTTGTTCACTTCATAGAAATTTCGTCAAGTGGGTCATGGTTGTATATACAAGTAATAAAAATGAAGGAATAGTTCAAAATGATCTCAGTAGACTGTATGTCTAAAAAAGAAAAAAAAAACGCCCAAATTTCCAGCCCTCGGAAACTTCCTTCTCATCACTTTATTTGTCTCAATAATCCTTTCATTTCCTCTCAAATGAGAAATAATCCAGAAAAATGTTTCAAATATATTTTCCTAATTTGAAATTTTGCGAGTAATCGAAATATTGTACCAAACTGAACGAATTCTTCTGTGAGAAATTTAAAAAATCAAGATAAAATTACTATCTCAAAATATGCACATCGCTTTCTTTCTTCTTTCATCTCAAACTATTTTTTAGAATTAAAATAATTTTTGGGGGGTCTCTTTATGTTTCAAGTCGAATATGCAATAAAACTAAAATTTAGAAATTTAAAACATCATTAATTATTACTGTTTGTAATTTCGCGACACGAGCTATCTGCAACAGAAAATTTATATCAAGATTCAAATGAGATTTCACGAAAGGAAACTATTTACGCATTTGTTTCAGGTACGATGGTTTTTAATTTCAATGAATTCCTCACTTCCAAGTGTTTAAAAATTAAGAAGGAAATGCGCATATTTTAACAATTTTTTTCCTGGTACCCATCCGTTTTGTTTATTTTTATTCTATTTAGAAATCACATGTGTTTTCGGAGACATAGAAATCAGAATAAGAGATAAAAGTATATTAGTAAGTCTTGAATAAAGCAGAAACAGTGAGTTACATAGCACCTTCATACAGCACATGTTGGAAGAAAAGCTAAGTAAATCAAGAGTTGAAAGTACGTTGTAAATTTCTTTCCTAAGAAAGACATTTAATATCCGATGTTATAAATAGTTAACATTCTATTAACTTTCTGATATATATATATATATATATATATATATATATATATATATATATATAAAAATTAGAAAATGATGAAGTCAGAAGGCTGATGAAGTGACTGATGATTTTCTACGTAACTGATGAAGGCTGGAAGCTCAAATTGTTCGTCGAATATGCGGATTTTTCGATTTTCATTAACTTTAAAATTATTTAATTTATGGGAGACAGCAGTGTCGCTTCATTTTCAAGATTTCCGTAATTCAAATAAATGTATTGATATATCGGTCCGAGAAGTTATAAAATTAAATAAGGTAATAATTCAAAACCAGATTTATGAGAATTTGAAACGAATTTAAAAGTTAAAAATATTCTTAACGTTAGAAAGAATTTTAATCTGATTTTACCTCTGTATTCTTTTGGAGCAAGCAATAGCTCATATAAATGACTCCAAATATCAGTACAATTTTCTAAAAAATAATTATTTAATTTTTTTTACACCCGTCACCTAATCATATAGACATTACCCGGGGTGATTTCTCTTTTATAAAGTCTTTCTCTCTTGCTACTCACACTATCAGTGTAAGGAGATGTTATCTGAACATATATCAAATCGAGGAAATTAAAATATAAACTTTACAAGTTGTATGATTTTATTACAAAAAACCATCGCAATGACAATAAAATCACGGTTTAAAAGAAAGAAAAGTTGATGGTGCGGTGCAAGTAATGCAGTTTGATAGTCACATTCTGAAAGATACATTGAAACTAGTGAACATTTACGATCCAGACCATAAGGCCAACATTTCTTTATCAATTATGAAAATTTTCCTTTTCGTTTCATCCTCTGGGGGAAATAATCTTCGAATGTTCGTAAAAGTTCTCGTTCACAAAAAATTAATAAAACAATCGTAAAAAGTGTACAAGACCATTTTATGAAGTTTCGTATTTTTTGCACAGTTATCCAAGATTTACTAAGAGGAGAAAGGTGATTCTAATTTATAATTTTTTAAGTCACTGAAGATACGAACGAGTTAAAAAATACAAACATACTTTTAAGAAGTGTACGAGATAGTAAATATCTGATCAAAGAAGATGGTGACTATTGTATAAAATATCAAAAGGTTTCCAAGCTCCATCATTAATTTTTCTTCTTTGTTACTACTAACAAGTCTCTGACAAGTTTGTAGTTACTCTAGTAATAAAACAAAGTAATGCGGAGACGGTATAAAAGCCAAGTAACATATGAATATTTAACTCGAATGGAATAAATGTATCAACAAGAGCTTTAGAATGAATTTGGAACAAAATGTTGTCTGTGTACTCAGAAGCTCTTTGAAACTGCAAAGCCAAGTATTTTTTGAAGAGAAAATTGAAAAGATCCTTGTTAATGTATATGTCGTGCAGCTATTTAAGAATATTGCATCATGAGTGTGCTAACCCATATAAATAACTGCAGTAGCTAATTTTTGCCGGAGGTCCCATGGATTCTCAATTATTACTAAAAATGTGTTTATTTATTTCTGTACTTTGCAATGTGACTTCTTTATCATTTTGTTCGTTTTAGAACTAAGATAACAATTAACGAAGAAAACGTACGAAATACATATAGTTCCTATAATTGTAAACGACTTTGTCCATAACTACGAGTAATTTCAAAATACAGGTCTAAGACACTTCATAAGCAAAACAGAACGATCAATAAACAAAGCGCATCGTTATGATCTATAAATTCTAGTGTTTCAATTCATTTTTAGGTTATGTGAAAACAACGTCATAGCTTTTGTTAAATCATTATAAATGTCACATAGATCCAAATATACTGGAAAGCAACAAAGTTTAATTGTTCTTTCGCTCTTGTGTTCCATCTATATTAACTATACATTGCCCTGTATTTGCAACAATTCTGAAGAAAAACCGTACCAAATTTTGTATCAATTTATTCAGAACTTTCCTCGATTTCGTCGTTACAGACACTCCGACACTCGTTACAGACACAGGAATTCACTTTTATAACTATTAATTTGTTGACATGCTGTATTAGTGACTATCACAACATTTCAAACACTATTTCCTCGATTCATTTATCTAGAGTGACTAATTGTATATACATTTTCATGGACTCTAATGACCTCGATGTTGACGAGCCCTAAAGCCCCATTTATATATAAGTGTTGCATAAGATAGATATCAGTATTATATTCATCTTCATTAGCCTGTAACTTGCTTCTACATGGAAGAAATATAATTACATTTCATGCTTATTACATGTTCAGCTTTTAATGAGTTGTTTATACGTTACAAAAGAAAATTGACGCCCATAGTATTTTTTATATTGACAAGGGAATTAAAACGAAATGAGAGCAAAAGTTCTTTCAAGTTAAATTAATGTTTATTTGGTAAAATGTGGGAGTTAAATTATAGATTTCATGTACAATGAATTGTCAGCGTCATTTTATTACTTTAAAAGTCGTAGAAATAAAAAATAACGCCTATTGAATAACGCTATACTGGAAAAGCCTTGGCGAATTTTGGGTTTCGTGAACGTCAGTTTTTTTTTTGGGGGGGGGGGCNTCGACATCGAGGTCATTAGAGCCCTAAAAAACTTGTACAGGTAGGGAAAATGCAGTTACGCACTAGGGAGAGCCAACTGACTCTCCCCGCGTGTGGGACTCGCCGAATGACTCAACCACACTCACTATATACCTTCCTGAATTACAACTCAAAACTCAAATATCAACATCTCAAAACATTACATATATCTTTTTTTTTTAGGAAAAGGAAGAAAGATGAAAGATACCCTAGCGTCGGGATCGAAAAGAACAAGAGATGACCAAGGAAGGTCAGAAAAGAGAAAGGAAGGAGCGTTAAACAAGTAAGTGGAAGTAATGCCAGACTCAGCTCGGGGCCCCATGTTTACCAAACACGTACTTACTAGGTATAAGTCCCCTGGAGGGAACGTCAGTTTGGGTCTAAAACATACTTCGTCGTATCTTTAGTATTTGTGTACTCAAGATCGCGTGATCCACGTTTCGTGATCATTGCAGGTGTATGAAAGATTACTTTCTTTGATAATTCAAGAACAACAACACTTCCAAACATGATTTAGGAGTCGATGTCATAATACTGTTGGTGGGGACTGTCGCTTTGTATTGCTAACAGAAGACTTTTACATGTAAGTAAGCAATTATTGGGTTTAAACTATACACATAGAGATAAAAATGTTTGTTATCAACTCCACTGAGAATATCTGGCGTACACATAATTTTAAATACTCGAACACATACGATGGCAAGGAAACATTACTGTTCTCCGGAAGTTAATTTCTGAATGAAAATCTACAGAACAACATCCCATTACACCTGACTTAGCTACTCAAAGTTGATGAACAGTTACTTCAGGAGGGTTAATTACAGTAGTCAAATTAACAGTTTGATAAACTAATGGTGCAGTGAAGTACGCCTTCACTTTTCATAAGCTTTATATTGGATTGAAGATTTTGAAAATCTCACTACCATTGCTGTCGGAAAAGTCCTTCTCTAACATAGGGAAATGGGTTTAGATATGCCGAACAAATTATGAAATCGCTCTTACCGAACATTTAAGGAGGTCATTACGCTGATACATATCATTTTTCTGTAACTAATAAAAAATTAAAAGAATCTGTCGTTCCTAGAAATAATTGTTGGATAAAGTTCAGCTTTATACACAATATTCTTTAGATTGCATTAATTATATTTTTAAAGAACGGTTTCGAATATAAGCAAGAGTTGCTCCAATAACGTGAATTATGTTTCGAGCTAATAAAATTGGATCTAGTCATACTTAACTGTTACCATTGACAGTTGTAATTAAAAACTCTTAATTCCTAAAGTAGTCTTAAAAATAAAGAAGAAACGCATTTTCAATAGGTTTTCTTTCATTAGAACTATATAAATACACTGGTATATAGGATTTTCTCTTCAATGTCTCTCAAGTCCTCCGTATCGCGTCCCGTGGGTCGTAAATGCGGCGTGGAAGCGCTTCATCGTGTTCGAGGTGTTGGGGGCCCCATGTCCTCCACATCCCGCACTGTGTCCTCGAATGGAAGGCTCTCACCGACCGTGGCCTTCGCCACTCGCATAAAACCATCGCGCGCGTTCCGCACTCATGACGACATTCGCGACGTCATTCCATGACGACACGCTCTGTTGACCAATGTATCTCTCTCTGCTGGAGTAGGTAAGCTGCGGATTCTCTATTGCATTTTACGTGGTTTTCTATTGATTTTTACGCGCAGAGTATTTATACACTTATTCACATGTGTGTGAACGTTTTATTGTTTATTTAAGTATTATTATTTTATTTTTCATTAACTTTAAAACTTTTTAATTTATCTAAAATTAATATTTCTCTATATAACGTATACATACATCTACTTAGATATACATACATATGTGTATGTATATGATACATTACGTGGGTAATCCCCCCTCCCAGAGAGTATATCCTAGATACGCTCCTGCGTGGCGGAGTCCAATACTTATACATATTGCTTTATTTATCCGTCAAGTAGCAATTACTGTTTTTGAAAACATTCTAATTAATAAAACTTAGCCAAATAATACTATATATTAAAAAAGACTTTCTCTCCATGAAGTCTCTTCAATTATATAAGATTCCATAAAACTTTTCCGCAAAAAACAAATGTCTGATCAAGAATGTGGAGGTATATTAGGAAACGTCATTTTCAAAATATTTAGTATCGTATGACACTACTACAACCATATTTAGAGAGTGTACATTATCGGGGTTAGAAAAACAATTACACGTTGCATTTCTGATAGATAAACCCGTTCGAACATATTTAGTAGAATAACCAGTGATTCAAGCTGTTTAAAGTACCAAATAACTAAATATACTCTTCCTAAATTAAAAGGGGGGGGTCAATGGGCTGATATGGCGCAGGTGGGATACACAATGCCTATAAGTGTATACCGTTAAGTGCCTGCATGCTGTCCCGTTAAATAGAGCTCTGTCAGTCAAGTCTGATTCTCACCTCCTAGTGGGGACCCCTGGGCAACACAACATGTGGCTCTCAGAACCTTAGCTTAAGATTCTGAGATGCTGGTGGCCATGGGTACCTTCTCGACTCTGCGCCATCTCATCGGAGATGGCAGCGGATGCGAGTCGGTTGCCTAAGCCAAATTGTGTTGTGGCTAACGAGAACAGGCGAAAGGCGAGTCTCCGGCGCCTTCAAACGGGAGCCATAGGCTAAGGGAAGGAAACCCTGACAGAAAACCAAGGGGGAGGGGGGCCTCTGTAGGTGTAGTGGAACCAACCGCCCTAGGGGAGTAAACCTCGACCAAAAATCATTGGTCCTCCGGATCTCAGGGGGTTAGGTTTAGGTTGACACCCTATCTCTGTAAAAAATGTTAAGGTTAGGAAAACTCAGAAGCCTCGGAAATGGAATCCCAAGTATGACGGAAATAGGCAATTGAATAAGGTAATGAATATTGGAACCTGGAACGTTAAAACATTATACAGAAAGGGGGCGGTAAAGGAACTAGAAAAGCAAATGACAGAGTTTAAAATGGATATATGTGCACTGCAAGAGATTAGGTGGATCGGGAAGGGTGTGGAATCTAAAGGAAAATACACAATTGTATATAGTGGGAAAGAAGAAGGAAAACATGAATTTGGCACAGGGTTCTATTTAAGTGGTAGGGTACAACACAGTTTGATAGATTATAGGTTAATAAATGAAAGAATTTGTCTCATTAGACTTAGGATGAAATTTTATAATGTTACATTTGTATCTGTACATGCTCCTACAGAGGAGAAGGAGGATGATGTAAAGGAGATTTTCTACGCTGAATTAGAGAGAGTCATCGACACTATACCATCATATGACATGAGAGTCATATTGGGGGATTTCAATGCCCAGGTGGGCAAGGAAAGTTATGTGCTACCAGCATGTGGACCGTATACCATACACGAAAATACTAACAATAACGGAAGAAGGTTAGTGGATCTAGCCAATGGTAAAAACCTTGCGGTCTCAGATACATGGTATCCACACAAAAGATGTCACAAGGGTACTTGGAGATCACCTGACGGCCGATATTTGAATCAGATAGATCATGTAGTGGTAGACAGGAGGCACTGTAAGAATATAAATGATGTAAGAAGTATGAGGGGAGCAAAGATAGAAACGGACCATTTTCTAGTAAGGGCCAAAGTTAATTTGAAAGTTAGTAAGACACCAAAAATAAAGAAAAGTGAAATGGGGAAATGGGATGTTAAAAAATTAGAAAATAAGGAATACAAGGAGAAATATTGTAAAGAGCTAGAAAATGCACTCCTGAAAATCAATGAGAATGATTCAAATGTAGAAAAGGTGTGGAAAAATGTAAGAGGAAGCATAGTAGAGATATCGGGGAAGGTGCTAGGGAAGGAGGGAAGACCGAAAAGAAATGAGTGGTTTGATGAAGAATGTGGAAAGGCTCTCCATGAAAGGAATATGGCGTGTGAAAAGTACAGGAGAAGACCGACAAGACAAAACGAACAAACATATAAAGGAAAAAGAAAGGAGTGTAACAAGCTGTATAGGAAGAAAAAGAGACAAATGTGGGATAGTAAGATGGAAAATATTAAGGAAAAGTACAATTGCGGAGAAGCTAGAGAATGGTACAGGGAAGTCAAATACATCAAGAATGGATTCAAACCTAGAGCAGTAATCATTAGAGCGCATAATGGAACAATTCTAACGGAGGGAAACAAAATTTCGAGTAGATGGGCAGAGTACTACGCGAATCATTTTCAGTACAAAGAGGATGGAAGTATGAGGGGATATGAGAAACATGGGGAATACCAAACAGCGGAACCAGACGTAGCTCCACCATCGGTACAAGAAATTAAAAAAGCTGTAGCAAGCTTGAATAGTGGTAAAGCGCCAGGATGCGATGGAATTCAGAGTGAATTATATAAATGTGGTGGGGATGCGATGATGAAAATTATGCACCAACTGATTACGAAAGTTTGGGAAATGGAAGTAATACCGAGGGAATGGAAATGTGGAATTATTAATCCAATACACAAAAAAGGGGATGAAACGTTGTGTGACAATTATAGAGCCATCACCTTACTCTGCACAGGCTACAAAGTGTTGTCTAAAATAGTGTGTTATAGACTCAAACCATATGTAGATGAGCTGATTGGAGAGTATCAGTGTGGATTTCGGTCGGATAGATCAACAATAGACCAGATATGTATTATGAGACAGACATTGGACAAATGTTGGGAAAGAAATATTACTACACACCATCTATTTCTCGATTTTACGTCCGCCTACGACTGTATTTGGAGAGAAGAAATGTGGGATCAGATGCATGAGATGGGAATACCTAAAAAGTTGGTAGGGATGTGCAAGCTAATGAATGAAGAGAACCAAGCCAAAGTTAAAACAGGTGTAAATATATCGGAAGAAATAAGCCTTGAAACAGGATTTAGACAAGGAGATAGTGTAGCCCCGATGTTGTTTAACGTAGCATTGGAAATAGCGTTTCGGATGGCTGGAATAGACTACCGTGGGAACATTCTGTATAGAACACACCAAATACTAGCGTATGCGGATGATATAGTGATATCAGGGAGGAGAGTGGAGGATGTGAAGGAGAAATTCATCCAGTTGGAAGAATATACCTCTAGGCTTGGTCTGAAAGTAAATGAAGCAAAAACAAAATTTATGACAGTCTCCAGAAGGAAAAATATCAAAGATACCAAAATTATCATTGGTAAACATAAATTTGATGTAGTACAAGAATTTATTTATCTGGGAACGTTGCTTACAGCTAGAAATGAAATAAATATGGAGATAGATAGAAGAATTACAAATGCTAATAAAGCATATTTTGCTCTACTTCCATTAATTAAAAACCATATCGTGCCACGCCAAACCAAAATTAGGATATACAAAACACTAATAAGACCGGTGATTATGTACGGTGCTGAGACATGGACATTAACAAAAGGAGTATGTGAAAGATTGAAAATCTTTGAAAGGAAAATTCTCAGGAGAATCTATGGAGGGGTTAAGGAGAATGGTCAGTGGAGAGTACGGTATAATAACGAAATAGCGCAGTTGTACCAAGATACTGACGTTGTCACGTACATAAGAGTAAGTAGATTGAAATGGCTGGGTCATGTTAATAGGATGGATGAGAGCAGAACTGTAAAGAAGGTGGTAAATGGCCAACTGGATGGAGTGAGGACAAGAGGAAGACCAAGAAGTAGATGGTGGGATTGTGTGGAGGAAGATTTGAAGAAAGCCAGGATTATGAACTGGAAGTTGGCGTCAAAAGACAGGGAAAAATGGAGGAGGCTTGTCGAGGAGGCGAAGGTCCATTTGGGACTGTAGAGCCAACTGAAGAAGAAGAAATTAAAAGGAACGCCTTCTAACAAGTTTTCTTTTTGAGTTTAGTAACTTGTTAACACAGAGGATAAAAAATATTTAAATGAATAGGAAAACTCTTATCTTTTGCATCGGTCTAGTGTTATTAAATTGTTAAAAGTAAAGATAAAATTAGACACAAATCATACGTTCAAGTGTTTTAAAGTTGAATTTAATGTTTGAAATGCATATTTAATGATCGTAATTAGTGCGTAAACATTATAAGGACTTAAAGAAAAATGGGATGAGGTACTTCTGTTTACAGAGAACTCGAACACTTTTATATTTATTAAAATCTCTCGCTGTCTCTCTCTCTCTCTCTCTCTCTGTACTTCTCATCAATTGCGCTGTCGAGTTTATGACGCCATCGACATCGTCAGACCATGACGTAGCCATGTCGTGGGACACTCTTCTGTTTAAAGGCACCCGTAAATGGCAATGCTGAGCCTGCCTTTCCGACCCAGGCGACGTCAAAAGTTCATGGGGGCCGCACATCTAGCGCACCGCACTGACCTTTCGCCTCATCGCCCCACTTCTCAAAACTGTAAACTTCCACGATTCTGTGACTTCCTCTTTCATATAACAATAAAATATTTGTTTCCTTATTTCATTTTCCTTATACCCATTTATTTAATGTATACCCATACGAAATTGTAGAAAGATCGATTTTTTTACGACAAAAATATTGAGCATCCTTGATTTGTAGTAATTTACCGGTATTCTACGTATTAATACGCATTATTGTAATGGTCGTGAAACCAACATTAACGACTAAAATGTACAAGTATAATTACATTTGCAGCGAAACAAGCT
The DNA here is from genome assembly GCA_002313205.1 of Laupala kohalensis. Lineage (NCBI taxonomy): Eukaryota > Metazoa > Arthropoda > Insecta > Orthoptera > Trigonidiidae > Laupala > Laupala kohalensis. The sequence continues at coordinate 500,365 of NNCF01126297.1, forward strand.
TCTTGTTTTCCTAGCGTCTTCCGAGATATCGTGGTCATAGTCAAGGCGATCTGAGGTCAGTAACGTTAGAATATTTTTTTTGTGGGACTTTAGGGTTCGTCAACGACAAGGTTATTAGAGCCCTTCGTTAGAATACATGCGATCTAAAACTTTAAGAATATTTTAAGTATACAAAGGTATAGTATTACTCGAAAATCATTTTAATTACGTGCAAAAATGTTAAAGGATACTTTTTCATCCAATAGGTATTTATTGTCTTAAAATGCTGAATCAATTTTTATGGGAATTTTTTGGATGAATTTTACATTTTAATAATAATTTTGATAATGTCTCGAAAATGGAAATTAATATCTAATAATAAAAGAGAAACCTGGACATGTAAGGATATACTAAATGGCCAAATGTGTGAGTGGTCACCGCGTCTCGTATGTCGACCAGTAAGCTTTGAAGAGGTTAGTACGCTGTATTTCGATTCATAGCTGCATTTTACTCTTCATCTACTCATAGATCACGAAGATTATTTTATCATACATTTGATAAATGTAAAATGTTACAAAATTTTCCAAACACAACACAGATTATTTCTTATTTTTGAAATCCCATGTACTGTGTACGAAGGAAAAATTGTGAAAAAAGATTATCAAAATGTTAGAGATTTCACTGTGTCAATCATATCACAGTTTTCCAGACTTTTAGACCAATGTCGTGGTTTTTATTATTCGCTACGCTTTAGTCCCGCGCACTGAAATACTCCAGAAACATTTTCCATCTGAACATAAAAAGACCAAGTTTACTAGTATAATATTTTGCTTATTGAGTAACAAAAAAATATAAAAACAATTAAATATTTAAGACTTTTTTTACGGAAGTCTGAGAAGCATCTTTAACAAACGTCTGTCTTCTTTTGTCTTTCCTCAGATCGCATACGGTCCACGATTCGTAACGGCGCGTGATCAAGACATTCTACCCTAGATTAGAACCAAGGACCCTAAGATTACGCTTCAACGAACTGCGCTTCTAGGTCGACGACTCTCTAAACGTGGTCGACGGGATAGAACAGGGGTTTCCAACTGGCGGCCCGTGGGTCACATGCGGTCCGCGAGGCAAATTTTCGCGGCCAGTAAAAGCTTTTAGAAAAACACACGTTAATTTTTTTTAAGTTTTGAAACAATATTATTTATTTCAGAACGGTAAAAATGAACAAAGTAAGTTGATAAAGAATTAATAGTGAACAGATATTTTCTTGTTATAAAAGTGTTTAATTTTTAATTTCACTCCTTCATGTAATTGTAAAATAGTTTTTATTCAAAATTGATCAAGCCTTTGTTCAAATTAAAAGATTTACGTTACTTAATACTTGCTCCTCTCATCAACTTGCAGATTTTTATAATAATTAGCTTTATTACAGTGCTGTCCGCAGTCACGCCCTAAGTTTCCAATTTGGCTCTCAAGTCCTCACAAGTTGGATATTCCTAGTATAAAAGGTTCTAATACTATGTAGGCCCCTTTTAAAGTATCAAACTATGTGGTATCCGTGTTTCAGCATCATTTACGATTAACTTAAATCGGAGTGTTCCAGCAAGCGAAGGAAGCAGAAGCACATTTCCAGGTTTTTGCATTTCTTTCTCGGTTTTAAATATGGATAGTCTGTTTAAACCATTGTCCCGGGAGGATATAGATGTGCAAACTAACCACTGCACTACGTTCCTCAGTAGGCCAACAAGAAATGATGAAATGAAGTTTCTGTTAAAATAGGAGACGCGTTTATAATCACTGCTCTAAAACCGATATACTACCGTATTGTAAATCATCAGATCTATTTCCAACCCTTGAGTTTACTCATTAATGGCCATACATTCCGAATGAAAATTGTTTTCTGCTCGAGCAGTTCTTCCCACGTTCCATAATAACAGACGCTTCAATTACGCCTTAAGAAGTAGGTCGGGTGCGAGATGGTCTCTGAGCGAAGACATTTCTCCGCGAATAATACCCCATCATGACGATAAGTGAACGAATGATATAATTCAATTGGATGTCTCAACATTCCATAGTAATTGTTCCCAGACGCCAGAGTTCTGGTGTTTGAAACCTCGCAATTACGGTGAGTGAAATATTTTAAGAGGAGCTATGAAACGACATTTCATTCCTTAATTCGTCGTGAGATCGAAATTTTGCGGAAAAGTTGGTGTAAATTTATGAAGTGGGGTAATAAAGTGGAGGACGAGAACATTGTAATGCATTTCTTGAATTAATGGATTCTTGTATATCGATAAAGTCGGATATCAAAGTGATTGACGAGAGACATTAACACTCTCTTAAAACGAAAATTGAGCCGTAAACAATTTTTTTTTGCAAAGGACATTACAGTTCAGTAAGTTTACACGAAAATAAAATAAAAAATAAATAAGCAAGCAACATTCGTTTCATCAACATCGACTGAAATATACAAGTACATAGTAGACGGATAGTAGAATGAATGGGAAAGAAGGAAATGGAGAGGGAAGAGGGTGGAAAAGAAGGAAATGGAAAGGGAAGAGGGTGGAAAAGAAGGAAATGGAGAGGGAAGAGGGTGGAAAAGAAGGAAATGGAGAGGGAAGAGGGTGGAAAAGAAGGAAATGGAGAGGGAAGAGGGTGGAAAGAGGGAAATGGAGAGGAAAGAGGGTGGAAAGAGGGAAATGGAGAGGGAAGAGGGTGGAAAGAGGGAAATGGAGAGGGAAGAGGGTGGAAAAGAGGGAAATGGAGAGGGAAGAGGGTGGAAAAGAAGGAAATAGAGAGGGAAGAGGGTGGAAAAGAGGGAAATGGAGAGGGAAGAGGGTGGAAAAGAAGGAAATAGAGAGGGAAGAGGGTGGAAAAGAAGGAAATAGAGAGGGAAGAGAATGGAAAAGAAGGAAATAGAGAGGGAAGAGAACGGAAAAGAAGGAAATAGAGAGGGAAGAGAATGGAAAAGAAGGAAATAGAGAGGGAAGAGAATGGAAAAGAAGGAAATAGAGAGGGAAGAGAATGGAAAATAAGGAAATAGAGAGGGAATGATAAATTAAATATCGTTGGTTTGTCGATCATAGTTTTATTGCTAAAAAGCATTTTCGGCTGCATAGCAGCCATCGTCAGTAGCATACACTAAGTAAGCAGGAAAAATGTTTGGCAAGTGAACAATTACCAAGTTGTAACTCAGTTTTTGGTGTTTCTTATGAAGAGTTAGATTAAATAAAACGCATCAAAGGAAAATAAACTTTCAGGTAACAGTTTCAGAAGATTTGAAGGCGGTTGATAATTATGCAATAATTGATGATTGGTAATCGGTGAATACGATTAAAAGAAATAAATTATTTCATTCATTTCAATTTGTTTAATAGTTTAATTAATTTAGGGGTTGTAAATGTCAATGTATGATGACGAACAATCGACACAGTTTCAACGTTTGCAGAATTTTTCAGTGCTCAGTAAAATCGGTTAATGCTAATGGTGACTAAGAGCACCCGAATGCAGTAGCGAAGATTTCGACATTCAGCAACAATTTGAGATTGCTGAATGTAAGGCATTAACTGCGCACGAGCTATTACACGAAAAAGTGAACTGAAGTACGCATGAATAAGGTAGCTCCGGATTCTGAACTGAAGAAACACGTAATTTGAGCCGCACAGGAGAAAATAAAAATAAAGATTAAATCTCTCACTACATCTTTGGTTGTATAACAAATTTGCTCATAAGCTGTGTTATTTTGTAACTCGCTATTTTGAATTCAAGGTGTATCAGTTCTTGTTATTCATACTCATTACACAACGCTGTCCTTCTCTAAATATAAATACACTGCGGCTACGCAGGAGAGTTTTTCTCTATTCACCACAATGCATTATTTTTTCGACATAAAGCCGCTACTAAAATCCTACAAATTAAAAAGCTCAACATAAAATAATGAATAATCTGGAGTTGGTATCATTTTAAAGGAGGATCTTATTCTGGACGCGGAAAGAGTTAGTCATACGACCCTTTCATGACAACTATGCGAATATAACTTAGGAACAGAAACCTTAGAGGAGATGCGAAGGGTAACCATGAGCGGATTCCTTCCCCGTTCACAAGAAAACATTAAAGTGCGGCTTTCCACAATCGCCATGTTCAAAGTATATCATATGAATGGACATTTAGAGGGTTTCTCAACTTCATTCATTGTTAACTAAACGCGTCACAAATCAAGAAACAGAATGAGTTGGATAAAGCTACGTAGTTTCTGAATATTGCTTGATGATCTATTCAGTGTTGTTATTTTCCTTCATTTCCGTAAGTGAAAAAGTTTCTTACGTAATCAACATAATACAATATCCAATTAACTTTCGTATGGATTATTAGCCATTTATTGAAAATATTAAACGTCCTCGTGAGAAAGCTTTTTTCTTACTTATAATGATACATCAAGAACAACACGCTACTTTATGCGAAAGAGTCAATACCATTCTTGATCCTATAAATTAAGATCGACGTAATTGAAGAATGTGATGTATCATCATCTGAATGCAAGCAAGTACGCAGTAGATAAAGAAGTTACATAACAAAACTAGACAGCGTTACTTTGTGCTTGCTTGTGAAATATCTTTTACACAAACTTCCGTGTCATAAAAGTACCATAGTTTGGTCCATAGTTTGGTCGAAGTGGGTGAGGTTTTCTTTTGGGGTTTACCATCGACTACTCTAGACAAATGTCTGTTAGGCACTTTCATTTTCCAGTAACCCCAACATTTCTCCTTTCCAAATCCATTCTCTAGAAAATTTGTTTAAGTGGAAGAGCATCCAATAATAAACTGAAGACTGGTCGGAACCATCTATTAGCCTGACTGAACAACTCAGGATGTTATTCTTCGAATAATGAGAATAAGATGATTGTATTGCATTGATGCACCTCGTGGTTTTCAGTTCCCTTACGACAATAGTAACCATACCTTTCAGTTCAGAGTAGAACAGATGATGGAAACACTCGTACCTTACATTGGATTCGAAACCATAACCCTAAGATTCAGGAAAGAATTCAGCCCAAAACTGATGGTGACATGGTGAATAAGTTTTCATTTTTATTTTTTCATTTTTATTACAATCTCTTTGGACATTACCCATCGTGAAGATATAAACTGGTCAAGACGATGGAAAATGTCTAAAGAGATTATAATAAAAATGATAATTTAACATCGTCTAGAATTTCATACAGAGAAGACATGATAAATAAATAAACAATAAAAATTAGTTATCTTTCAAGATACAGTATCGGTTGTTAAATCAATAAACCCGGTAGCCTTACATTTAACATGAACGAAGAATCAATTTATTTCTATATTTGAAAAATGAAAAAGAGGGAAAAAGCTTTGACAAGGCGGCTGCAAACTGCACAGAACACGGTGCTCTTTGTAGCACAACGAAATGTATGCTTTCAGGAAAACAGATGTGTAAGATGATAAAATGATTACCCTTTCAATGGCTCCGAACAAAGAGCTTGATATTATATTATACGACAAAGATTGCATCACTATATTACCACTTGTGGGAAAGTGTTGGAAAACAAAAAAACAGAGGTATGGTTACTATTGTCGTAAATATGTTGTTAAGCAAACTTATTTAATGGCCTTTTAATAACACAAAGATACCTTTGTCAACGATGTAACGCGCATATAGAAATAAAGTGTGACCCTCATATAGAATAACTGGATCAATGAAACTAACTAACTATATATATTATTTGAAAATCAACTTATTATCAATAAAGAACCCTAAAAATGTGTTAAGAAAAGGAATTCAGGCTTTTGTTTCTTTCTTAATGATTGATTCAATTATCAGATAATGAATGATGAAAATGAATGCATATTAGATGAGAATTCTAATGATACTAAAAGTTTATTGACGAAGAATGATTAATTAAAAAACTAATCACTCTATAATTATTGCTTTTTCAGCTTTCTTTTAAAGATTAAATGATATATTTTTATAATGAAACTGCTTAATGTTAATTAAGTTTGGCGACAAATTTTTATTGAAAACAGACGTGTGTTAATGATTAGGTAAAATAGATCAATAAACATTTTTTTAAATCTTATTAAAGGGAAATAACGATCGAAGAACTAATTAAATATAATTCTTTTATCTGTGATAGTGTCAGATTACACAGATGATGCTCACTTCGTGAAATAAATGTTTGTCGGGAGGTTCTCGACCTCTCCTTTCTCCTTCTCCAAACAAGGTATAGGCTCGCGTCTGGTGATCCGGAGGGAGGAGAGAGACAGAGCTGTAGTCAGAGTACGACGAATAATGATGGGGTGGCTCTTAGATGGCCCTCTTCCCGCCCGCACTCCGCCCCATGCTCTATATCGACCCGACGCTCTGACGTCACATTGACGTAATGACTGTCTAGTGGGGGCGGCGAAGGTGCGGGGAGTAGTAGATGAGGGTCGGGAGTTGAAGCAGTCCATCTTTCTCTTTCTCCCGTGAGAGCATCCCATTGCCTCCTCTCGACTCCCTACGACCACGTTGCCTTCTGCTTCAGCTCAAGCCGACGAAGAGCCTGTTGCTGTTGAGGATGTTTTTTCCCTGTCTAGGACATTTCCAAAACTGCACTACCATTCGCATAACGAGCAGTTACGATTCTATCGTGGGAACAGCTGATAGTGTACTGTCACGGAAGTACTGTCGTAACTGGGAGAGCGTTGATTAGATTTATGTAGTAGTTCATAGTACAATGTCGCTATGAAAAATTTGCTGAAACTAGCTGTTCAGGTTTAACAATGACGTATCAATTGTGCATGGTACAACAATAAAGTTCAACCATACAACGCAATCAATAGAACACGTGATAAAAAGAGATCCAGTCAAGAAAATATTTCAAAAACATTTGATAGAATGCAAGTCTATGTATAGAAATTAATTACAACGGGACAATTGGTGGAAAAAGAAACCAATCGTTTAATTATAGCTAACTCAAGTGCTTGAAGAACAGAACTTATATTATCTAGTACAGCAATGTATTGTTAATAAATTCGTTAACTTGAAAAATATACATAACTTGTGTAAAATAACGGCGTGGTGAAATTTACTTATTCAAATTTCTAGAGAATATCACGAAACTGGTTTCATTATTATGGACAACGTATTAATCACATGAGAGTTCAAGAATAGGTCTGTCAAATACATCATCTAATACAATCAAAGTAAACCCGATACGATACAGGACATTGCTCCGTCCAAAAAATTTCTACCTCCTATATCCGGCATCTCGTGGTGAAACTGATACATACTCAATTAAACAACGGTGAAATAAGAAATTTAAACAAAAGCAATTAGCAATAGCAATAGATAGAATCTCTTCAATACACCTCTTTTAGGTTTTGGTAAAATCCTTGAAAAACTTATTTGATCTAGATCAATTAATTATCAAAATTGCAATGACTTCTACATTTCAGATCAATTTGGATATAAAAAAATTATGAAGGTGAAACGATATATATTTATGATGGGATTAATAACAATAAAAAAGTAAGAAATTTTTTCCTTGATATTATAAAGGTTTAAGATGACGATATTTTACTACATAATTCTGAGATAAGAAGGGCATATTTTGATTGGTAAGAGTTTGCTAATTGACAGGACGCAAGTTAAAATGCGCAACACCCTGAGTACACATGAGGTAGTCATATGTGGGGGACCTGAGGTCAGCGTACTCGATTGAGTTGTTCCTGATATTTGTGGGGAGGTACGAATGCTCAAACGATCAGTTACAACATTTACGACGACACAGTGATTAATTGTACGGCTGAAAGCAGAGAGTAAATGGCTGAATTAGAGAGGATTTAAATGCTCGTGGTTACAAATGCATGCTTGAAATTTAAAGTATGTATACAAATTAATTGGTTAGAATGTGGATATTCAGGTACCTAATGCCTCAAGCGGCATGGTGAAATTTACTTGTGGTAGATTGAGAAAGCTACTCTTGCAAAATATCTGGGATTTTTATTATTTTCAATATGATATAACTAGACTCATGGTAAATAGACGGATGTATAGATTCTACTCATGCAAAGCATAAGTAACAGCTTTTCACAACTTTATGTCAAATGTGACTTGTGTTGGAATGATACAAGAGATTTCAGTACCTTCAATTGAAATTAGTTTCCATCAACAGTAAAGAAGAGTTCTGTGCAAAGTTACAACCGAGATAAATTCATTTCTATGAACGCAAATGACATCAAACATTTACACTTGACTCCGATGACGCGAATTCCCAGGGTAATAAATTTGACACACTGTTGGTGACTCAGGGGACTCTGACGATGAGTTCATAGCGAGGAACTCTTCTTGACACACCGTTGGCAGTGTTTCAGAATTTCAGAGCTCGAGTGGAGAAAGTCTACTTATCTGTGATTAATTGGTCCCTTCATCGCTGTATGTGATAGCCAAGCACCATTGCTAATTGGTGGGTTCTTTTTTTTTTTTTTTTTTGAAAGGTTCTCAGCGTATTTTAAAAGAGCAGAAATTAAAATCATAGTAAAATTAATAAGAATAAATATAATTTAAATCAATGTCATTCAACGTAATTGACAACGACCGTCATATTAGGAGCAGTTAGCGCTTTACCACCAGGATTGGCAATTTAGGTATTAAGAAATATAAAACAGGAAACAGAAAACAAAATAAAAAAGCCCGAAGAGACAAGTAGACCTCTCTGATTGCTAATAATAGTCTGTATGCTGAAAATAAATGAAGTTAATATAAATGAAATCTACCATTTCTCTTCCTGATATTTCTGATATACGACCCTTTCGTTGATTCAATATTTACTTCGTGATATTTACCTACCACTAATATAAAAATTCCCATTAGAAAATTTAAAGAATTGTTTTGTAATATAAGATCTCTCAATCTGAATAATTTGTGGACTTAGACGTTTCTCATGGCTTGAAATTTGGAAATTATGTCTGAAATTATTTCGGAACAATCTGGACATTAAAAATGGAGTGGCTCCGGATTTTGTTCCTTAAGAATGATTTTCATCACTGACAACACTACCATGATAAGAGACGATGAGCTTGGCAATGCCTCTCCAACAAGGTCATTGCCCAGGTCACGTTGCCAGCCACTTTCACCCGCCAACAGAACTTGATGTGAGTCAGAACTACGTGAGACCAGCTCTGTGACTCATACATGGAAAACGAGTCACTATCCACTTCTGTCAATCGAGAATCGGGAATCCTTGAACGAATTACGATGGTCTAAATTATGACTTATGCAAACCGATAACCAAATCTTCACGAAGCAATAAGCCTACGGAACAAATAAGTGCTGCTTATCGACACTAAGAGCAAATACATGTACGAGGTAGGTCTTAACTTTAGTAAAAAAACCAAATGCAAATTAAGTGTGCTAATGGTGCAAGTAAAAGAAAAGAAATCATAAAAACCTAATCGGAAAAGAGAAATAACACATTTGACTAACATCAAAAAGCGCAGTGAATGCAAAAATACAACAGAAAATAAAACCTTGGAAATGTTACTTCACAGAAAATAAAACCTTGGAAAATAATAGTAAAAAAATGTTTTATGAAACGTATTTAATTCTGATTAACTATCCCAATTCAGGGAAAGATTATGCGGGAGAAGAGTGTCCTATAAAAATAAAGAAAATCCAATAACATTCATTGTAGGGAGGTAATAAACGTTTTCATATTATTGGAGGTGAATTAAGAAGGGAAAATTAATTCTCTGTAACGTTTCAGTATTTTGTATGTGGGTGAAGAGATAATTTTTTAAAAAATATTCGTGATAACTCACTCTCGCAACAAGAAACACCTCCAAGTAGTTGCTATTTTTCAAAAATTAATTTTCGTGAAATATTGAATAGTTTTTCGACTTATAACTATAAGAGCATAGCTACAAAAATGTAACAGACTTAAAAATTATAACTGCAAATGATTTAAACGCAAGAGATGAAAACATTATGGAATGATTAAATGAGACGAAATTAAGAACGAGGTAAACCTCTCACTGTGTGAAACTATTTTTTATTGAAACTTCAGTTACAAGATATCAAAATTTTGGCAACACTAGATTTATGGAATACAGAGAAGCTATTTCAAGAGAATACTATTCGCGAATAACTCAGTTCACATTATAGACAATTTTACGTTACGAAACTGTTCTCAGCAAATTCTTCGTAAATTTAAGAAAAATTTCACAAGAGTTGATAAATTATTGCATAATATAATCGATAGAATTTCGTAGATGAAAAGAAAAGTTTCGCATGAAACAGAACTTATCATTGATTTCTGAATAAGCAATTGAAGAAAGCAATTGCTTCGAACTCTCTATTAATATTAGAGAAGTGAACTTCGTCGCATGAAGGTGACTGAAAGTTGATTCGCGAAAGGTGTTTGCTCTCCTTTAAGGAAACCTGCTGAACTCATTGCAACAGATTCTGCCCCACCAAACTTCGCCTTCATACCGACCAACTTTCAGAAAGGAAAGAGATACACATGACATGCAAAGTCGTTAAGAAAAGTGCTTTTCATTTTTATCATCCAGAGATTTAAGTCCAGTAAGAGCATTTTTATTCATTCGCAGATAAAAGGCAAGCAGGAGGGCTTGCTTACATTACTGGAAACGAGAAAAAATTAATGACGAAATTATCTGATTCTTATCTTTATTTACATGTGAGAGAACTTATTACTATCGTTTAGTCGATTTTTAGCCACCCCTTTGAAGCTTTCGTGAAGATGAAGTAACATTTCATTCTACAGTAAAATTCAATTGAATATAATATTTTTTAGAGAATAAATTGAGGAAATATTTATCAAAAAACGTTCCTAACATGACTGTATCCTCATTACGAAAAATGAATGTTCCAAATAAATTAATACAATCACATTAAAAGTTATACAGATGGCGATATTAAAGGAGAAGATTAGGAGAAAAATTCTGATTTAACATATCAATATATTCCTTACATACAAATTATGATTCTCAATTCAATCTGAACTACGATATATGTCACGAAGTTAAATATTGTATCGCAAAATACACACCTAGAAGCACGTTCTAGGAGGTCACGCGAAGCAAAGTCAACTTTTACGAGTCGAGGTCGAGTTCAACGTGAAAGAAGCGTGAGGATAACGTCCCTTAGCGTGCACGTGTGTTCGTTCCTACCTCAACAATGCCCTGCGCCATTGTTCTCCTGTCTCCACCACGATGAGTTGCAACCGCATGGCGCCCGACGCACACGTCTCGCGTGGCTTAGCCACCGCCGTCGACGCCGCCGCCGCCGCCACCGGGACGCCCCCGGTCGCTGCCTCCACTCCGCTCGCCACCCGCTTGCTCACCGTCCTTTCCAAGGGGAGCTCACGCGCGCACTGAACCCTCTCAGCTCGAAGCTAGCGAAAACGGGCGGGGGTTGTAAGAGTAGGGAGACACGACGGGGTGCGCCAGAGCTAACGTCGGCGGGGGCGACCAGCGCGAGGGGTTGGGGTTCGCAACGCGCCTGCGCAACAGCGCTCTGGCAACTCGCCGCCACCCCCGCGACCAACTTGTTGCTTCGTGGGCCACCTGCCGGTCGCGCCCTGAATGAAGCAGCGCACTCAGGTCGACGCGTGTGGCTTCCGCGTCCGCCCACGGAGCTTCCTGTTTCAACCCACTCGCTCACGGGCACGATCTCTCCAAGGGTGTCCAACTCCTCTCTGTTCCTTTCCTCACAACTCCAAGTATAATTCACTATTATACTTATATCATGTCTTACTGATGGGAAGGCTGACAAAACTACACCCGGAGATACAAGAGGTAATGAAAGTGAGACTTATGAAACTTTCAATTATGTTATCTATTCTGTTCATTTTAATAACAATCATTATAAAAATAATTCGTGATGTAGGTGTAAACTACAGCCCCACAAATGCCAAACCTTGCCCTAGAGTCATCGACAAATATTTGCGAACGTAACATATACAGAGTATTTATTTGAAATATTTTGAAACTTGTATCGTCTCCGTTAAATGTGTTCATATTTAGTTTTGTTCAATCAAAAATCAATATTTTTAAAAAAAGGAGAAGCCGGCACTGTTCCCTTTTTGTTGAAAATGAAATTCGTGGAACACGTATTTAACCTATAATTCTTCGAAGCTTATTGTAATTAAATTTGGTATTAATAATATACAGCTACATGTCCTATATATTATATACTACCTAATGTAACAACAATAGTGCCATGTAATAGTGACATTAATAACTTAAACACACGCGGTTACCGAGTTAAAAAAGAATTATGATAAAAATGATTGATTAATTTGTTAATATTACAATAGGTTATAATCGTAATAAAAACGTCAATGTAATTTATGTTCATATATCTGTTATAATTTTATACTTTTTGCTCGAATTATATCCGCACATATTTCCTTATATCCAGACTTGATTGAATTATGAGATAATTTACGCGTACTATTGGCGTTCTTCGACGAGTGTGTAGCGGGATCGACAAAGGCGGCGGCTCCTTTTACTAGGAGTCCCAACTGCCTTCCAGCGCCTTCCAGTATCGAATATTTGAAGGTGAAGCCAATTGTGAAGCGGTCACACCACTCGCCAATGATCAACTTTAAAAAGTACTTGTGAATGACCGCCATGTGTATGACCTACGTCGTATGAAAACCTGTGAATCATTAATTATACCCTTTAAACTGAAACACTGTTTTTGATATTACTTACGTCAAGAGACACTATACCGACGATTTGATTGGCAGCGTTTAAATAAGAATGGTGCGCAAATGAAAGAGAAATTAGAACAAGAGATGTCGAAAATGCCAACATTATAGGAGAAAATAGATGCGTATCAAATAGACATGCTGAGAGAATGCGCAAAACGTGTGAAACAACGGACAACACGAATGAGGAGAGGGAGAAGTGGTGGAATAAAGAATTAACACGAAGGAAAACCGAAATAAATAGAGTACGCCATGCTTTGCAAAGGGCACGACGGTGAGAATGTAGAATGTTATCGGCAAGAATATAGAAATAGGTGACATGACTTTCGAGAAGCAGTGATTAAAGCAAAAAGGGAACACTGGGAATAGTTTGTGCAAAAGTCACAGGAAAAATCAATTTGGGGTATACCATACATGCTTAGCACAGATAAGACACGACGTCGAGAAATTTGGGAAACGCAGATGAAGGCGGCTCATCAATACATCCATAGTTGGCGTGACATGGGAGAATATGGTTACTTCGATATTTGTCACCGATCGGAAACAGGAGTGGGAATTCAAGGAGCAAATTAGAGGATAAAGAAAAGATAATACAACAGGAATTGATGGAGGCAACTCAACGGTTGAAACAAAAGGCGATGGGATATGACGTAATATAGATGAAATGGCGCAGAACACATTGCAATACACAAAAGAAATACTCGTCGAGGTGCATAATAAATGCTTACAACACCATTGATACCCTATGTGTTGGAAGATAGCAAATATCAAACTCTTCTTTAAGAGAAATGATAAGCAAGCAAGTAAACCCAAGTCATACAAACCGATTTCTTTGCTCCCAAAGAATGGGATAGTGTTCGATCGTATCATCATAAAGAGAATACAGTATTTGTATGATAATGGGGAATGCATAAACAGCAATTCGGTTTTACGCCTGGAAGGAGTACAACAGATGCTCTTCACTCATTCATTAAAATGGTTGGGGAAATAGAGAAATACTGCACCTGAATATTTATGGATATATGTGGAGCATTTGATCATATACGATGTAAAGATATTATTGAAACATTGGAAGAAAATAATACACCTAAATACTTGGTTAATATCGAAAAGTCGTATTTCAAAGATCGCTACATGATGCTGGAAATAGGAGGCGAAACCATTGTACAATCGATCGTTCCTCTCTTCTAGAGAGCATCTCTTGCTGTTTTTATATCTTGCGTGACCGTTAGTATGTGCCGAACCCTCTGCGGTGCTCAAAGTGCCACAGGTTCGGTCACTATTTCGATCGGTAAAAATTGTCGTGCGATTTTTGCGTGACTTGCGGTCATCCATTACACGAGTCGTCACCTTGCTCGTCACCTCCGTGCTGTGTCAATTGCAAGGAGAGTCATCCCTCCAATTCAAACGCATACACGTAGTATCTGATGCAGAATGAGTTCCAAAGGATACGAGTTGCGGATAGTCTCTTTCCCTGCCACTAAGCACCGCTACCTGATTAATCATCCGGTCAGCATGCTTAAAACGTTTGCGTCAGCGATGAACTCTTCGAAACGACCTACAGCCTCGTTTAGGTGTCAGATGTATTTCGAAGAAATGCACAAACCAGCGAAGTGCGACTCTGGAAGTGTGTAGATGATCCTCCCAGTTTCAAAGAAGAACTTCTGGGTGTAAGTAATTATGACAACCAAGTATAAAATTACTCAGCCAAAATCAATATGTCTCAATCTCTAAATCCACATTTGTCTCAACCTCTACATTCACATCTGTCTCAACCTATACTGGTACTATCTCAACCTACACAGAAACCGAAGTCTGCCGATCCACGATCCCTCCGACGTCCATCTCGGCGTCGCTCTCGCCAGAGAACTTCTCACACCAAAATATTCCGTAAACCTGACCCTTGAAAGTCAGATTCCAATGTTGTTGGCTCAACTTCCCGTAGTCGTCGACGCTCGAGGAGCATAAATACTAGACTTATGTCCGAGAGTGATCCTTCCACCTGTGATTACGGCGACTCTCCCGGGTACGGAACCAAGACATGGTCTGGCTTTATGATCGTGAAAGGTAAAAAATCTCGACATCGAAGAAAGAGCAGATGAACACCATACTATGGCTCTTCTTTCCTGGAATCTGAATGGCATACATGTCCGTTCGGATGACCTCAAGCTTTTACTGTTCCTTAATGCTCCTAAAATATTTTGTCTTCAGGAAACACATCTCTTACCAAAACAGTTCTTCTCTCGTGGCTATACCTGTTATAGGGCGCACTTAGAAGACGACCTACATGCACACGGTGGCGTCGCTGTGCTCATAGACGCCTCAGTTTATGCCAAAAAAGTCTCTATAACTAGCGTCTTTCAGACCATATGTATGAGGGTGACTCTTCAATCCCTTACATTTAGGGTGTAATATTTATATCCCCCCTAGGTAGTCACGAAGGAATCTTGCTGACCTGATGGACCAATTGCCTTCCCACTTTCTTATCGTCGAAGATTTCAATTCCCATAACCCGATGTAGGGTTCTTCACACAACTGCCCAAAGGGTGACACAATTAAAAAACTGTTAGATAGCCGAGATATAGCGCTCCTTAACACACGCCACTCCACCCACTTCTGTACAGCTTCCCGATATTTCTCGGTGCTCGATTTAGCCATCCCCAGTTCCTCTCTTTCTCCAATTTTAGACTGGACAGTTCTTGACGATCTGTATGAGGGACGACTACCCGATTCTTATCCATTTGAACGGTTTTTGCCACTCTGTTTCACGCCCCTCTCAATGGATATTGAAAAATGCAGACCTGGATGTGTTTAAATGAAACATCAACCTTTGCGATGAATCTTTCGCTGATGTGATATCCCATTGCTATGGCATCCCATTTCACCAACCTGGTTCGCAAAGCCACTGATGTTACCATCCTTAAATTATCATGTAATCCAAGGTATTACCCTGTTCCATGTTGGAATTCGGATTGCGCAAATGCGGTCAGCACTAGAAAGAAAGTTTTATCGCGGCTTAACAATTATCCCACTGTTGAAAATCTCATTGAGTTTGAAAGGTGCAGAGCCAGAGCAAAACGAACACTTCGAGAAAGTAAGTCGTCTTCCTGGAAGGCTTAAAATCCATCTCTTACAAACCGTACTCCATCATCAGTCATATGCCAGAAAGTTTGTAAGATTCACAGTTCGTGGTCCTCTTCTATTATCTGTGGTCTCAATGCAAATGGACATATTGAAACCTCACCTGAAGTCATCGTTGTGGAACTTGCATTGCACTATGAGAGAGTCTTTAACTCCTCTGGATTTTCTCCATCGCTTCTTCAACAAAAGCTTGCGCAGAAAAGTGTTGCTTGGATTTATCCAGTTGCAGTGACGAGGAATATAACATTTCTTTCTTAATGATGAAGCTGACCTCTCCTCTTGCGTCTTCAAAAGATACAACCCCTGGTCCTGAAGAAATACATTACGCGATGCTAAAACATCTTCCAGAGATGGGCATGAAATTCCTTCTTAGTTTATTTAACTAAATTTGGAATGAGCATACCATCCCTGCTCAATGGCGTGGTGCCATATATTCCACTTCCAAAGAGGAAAAGATCGTTCTAATCCGTCGCACTTTCGACCGATGTCTCTGACAAGCTGCGTTAGCAAATTGTTAGAAAGAATGATCAATCGTGGCCTTGTTTGGTTCCAGAATCGCGAAACTTTCTGACCAATATCCAATGTGAGTTCAGAAAAAAGCAGTCAACGCTGGACCCCCGTGTGGCGTTGTCATCCACCATCTCATCATATCATATATGACACATCCTGGATGTACGGAATCCTACGCACATTGCACTCGTGGGGATTCCGAGGTTGTCTTCCTCTGTTCCTCGAGAGCTTCCTCTCTCAATGCTTTTTCCGCGTTTGCCTCGGTACTCATTTATCATATAATTATCCTATGGAAAACCATGTCCCACAGGGCTCAATCTTGAGCGTCACTCTCTTTGCCATAGCCATAAATAGCCTGCGTCAGTGGTTCGAAAACCGGTTCATGCATCTCTCTTCGTTGACGACTTCGACATTATTGTTCGTTTAGCAGCATCTGTCATCGAGAGGCAACTGCAATTGGTTTTAAACCGTTTACTTAAATGGAACATGTCTATCGGTTTTAATTTTTGTGTATCCGATTCATGCTCTACGCATTTCTGTAGGATATACCATCTCCACAATGATCCAGATCTTTTTCTAGGGGTCAACGTCTTCCTTTCGTTGACTCCGCAAAATTCCTGGGTCTCATATTCGACCGCACACTAACTTGGCGCTATCACATCCGAAAACTACAATCCCGTTGTAATTCTTCCCTAAACCTCCTTCGCTTCCTAAGCGCATCATCATGGGGCGCAGAACGTACTTGCCGTCTTCGCCTGTTTTATATTATGTCAGTATCACTGGCGAACCATTTCTTAAGAGAAGACGTAATATTTTACTTGGACCTTAAGGAGTGAAACTGATGGGAGTTTCAGAACACCCTACTCGCCATCACATTCATTGACCAAAATTTTGTTCATCTTCGTTACACCGTCTTTATACAGCTGCTGGAGCAAAACGTTATCACACTACTCCAGTGAAATACCCACACTCTCTCACATCACCTTGGTCCTTCATCCAACCAACCATCGACTTTCGGCTGTCTAAATTTTCAAAGGAAGACACTCCTGCTGTTGTGTACCAACAGCACTTCGAAGAACTAAAAAACCTCTTTTTGGATCAAATGTTTATGTACACTGATGGCTCAGTAATGAATAATTCCGTTGGCGCTGCTGTCCACTGCAATAGTTCTTTTCGCCTCCATTCCTTTCGCAGCGTGCACACTGCTGAAAAATTTGCAATCCTTGAGGCGCTGAAGTTCATTCAGCTATCTTCAATACGGCGTGTGGTTCTCTGCAGTGACGCTATTAGTGCTCTGTGGTCTGTATCTTCACTGTACTCTTCTGACATTCTTACACTGACTATTCAGAATCTAATAAACCATCTAGTAGTTTAAAATTTTGAAATAGTCATTTGATGGGTTCCTGCGCACGTGGGTATTATGGGTAACGAACAAACCGATGAGGCAGCGAAGCGGGGAACACAGAAGGCAGTCCTTGACCTTTCAACTGTTCCTACGTCAGATTCAAAGGTTGCCATAAGATCGTGTATTCTTAAGTAATGACAAGTCGAATGGCGAAACTTGCGCCTTGAAGCTGAGGAAGATAAGAGACTCCGTTAAAACCTGGTCGTCATCAACCCGTGCCAACAAACGTAAAGAAGTGATCCTTACACGTCTTCGTATTGACCACTGCTATCTTACCCATGGTCATCTCATACGCGGTGAACCTCCCCCTATTTGCAACACAACACTTACTGTGGAACACTTTCTTCTGGAGTGACTCAAATATAGTATCAGCCGACAGCGACACAATCTACCTAACAGTTTGCATGTTACGCTTGGGCAAAATGAGCCCATTTTGATACGACTTTTTAGATTCTTTCAAGAATACGGCCTCTGGAACCGTATCTGATCTTTATTTGTATGACATTACTCAGATCCATGAACGACACGGGGCTCTTCCCACAAGTTTTTGGGAGGGTTTGAATTTAAATCTCTTTCCCCTCCCTTTTCTTTAAATTTACATTTTTCTATTTCTAAATTTACTTCCTTCTTTGTTTTCGGTTTTTATAATGTTTGCGAAAACTGTTGCTTTTCTTTATTCGCCTTTTTATTTTTGGATATATTGTATGTCAGGATGGGTTTTTGTGGGTGTGGTTGAGTCATTCGGCGAGTCCCACACGCGAGGAGAGTCATGTTGGCTCTCCTTAATGCGTAACAGCATTTTCCCAACCTGTGCAAAAATTTTAGGGCTCTAATAACCTCTAAGTCGGCGAGCCATAAAACTCCAATAAAAAAGCGAAGAGGTCGAAACCAATGGAAAAAAATTACTACGAGAGTGCTCGTTTTCCATTGTCTTGGTTCATCCAGACTGGTGGCAGCGAAGAACCTATCCCGATGTTATTATAATGGAACTCTAATATACAACAAGGCAGAGGATTATATCAGCAATGGCGTTGTCAAGGAGAACGTTTTTCGCGAAAACATTTTTTTGGCATTTATAACCTTTATCATTTACATGTCTTAATTTTGTACTACTCTCTTCTTTACACAAAAAATTAAATATTTTTTTCTGTTACATGTAACACTTGAGATTGTTTTATACATCGATTCCATTAGATATTAAATGGGAATTTATTTGAAAACCGTCCCTTCCCAGGTATTATCCCTAAAAGCATGTTCGACTTCAAGATGATTTTATTCAAATATTGGTCTTAGAAGTGCCAAATTTTATTTAACGGGTAGATAGAAACGGGTTAATCAAAAATTCAAAAACAACCGCCAGGTTCCTCATGCTACCTTAAGCGTTTCATGCATCTATGTCCTAGGGATCTAGATTTATCATGGTTCTTGTAACGAGGAACAACGGGTAGGAAAGACAAATCACATAAGGTCTGCGACCCCTCAATTTAGATTTAGTTATTAACAGGCCAACGATTTTGATACCCTTTTTTACTGAAATTTGATCTTACGTTTCACCGAAATCAATCCTTTAAATAAATGTGCCTCATTAATCGTTAATGAGCAGTTCATATGGCTACTATATATTAAAACTGATGTCACATGATCTGGACAGTGAACGTAGGATTACATCGGAGTGAAGTTTGCTGCACCATACGGTCTTCAGGTGACGAATGCAAGTGAATCAGTCGCCGACGGTGACTCATTTCATTAGCTATCCGGTATTTCGTTCCACAAGATAAGTTATAGTATATGGTAGATCATATATCTACACACTATCAAGTTTCATTCAAGTTTATAATACAGAAGCGACCTTATAAACGTAAAAATAGAGAATTAGTGAACAATTTTTGATACATAGATATTCATACATAACTGTGAAACTAATTTACTATTATATGTGACTTAAATTCTTTCCATCATTCTTACACGTCTTCAATTGATATGAATTTATCTGAGATATAACTAAACATGTTGACTTTGTGATATCAAGCGCTTCAATTACAATGACACTGATTGAGTGACGTCACTCGTTTGTGTACACAGTGACATGACTTTCTGACACT
Organism: Laupala kohalensis; assembly: GCA_002313205.1. Classification (NCBI taxonomy): domain Eukaryota; kingdom Metazoa; phylum Arthropoda; class Insecta; order Orthoptera; family Trigonidiidae; genus Laupala; species Laupala kohalensis. Next base: position 520,238 of record NNCF01126297.1, read on the forward strand.
CCGCGATCAACTACAAATCTGTCTCATGGCGCAAATTCATTGGATTGAATATGTATGATTAAGGTTTCACAAGCAGTTGGTTTACTGTGATCATCATTTACTGGAACTTCTACTCTTGTTATAACTCTACAAAAAATATAGGGGATTTTAAAATTTTGATTCCGTATTTTGTATTTATTTTTAGTAGTTGATGCTCGCTAAACGAGCGAAAAAGCTTTTTACGTATCAGACTATTTTTACAGAGTATAATATTGTGTTGTATTATATAATTTTTAATGGTATAACCTCACCTTATATTATTCTATATATAGAATATATAGAGAAGAACGCGTTAAACATACGATTAGGAGTTCGTATCAAAATAATAAATGCCATATTTATGAAATAATTATAACATTTTGTGAGAAATTTAAAAGTGCAAAAAACAAAATCCCTGCTACTCTCGGTCGTACACTGGCAAAAACTCGTATAAATAAAGGGAAACAAAATATCGTAATTTGAAACAACTTCACGAAGCAAGAATCCATTACATTTGTGGAATTACGAATACTGTATAATTGATGTATAAATTTTACATTTCATATAAACCAAAATGTATAATCCCCCTTACATGTTCAGAAAAGGTATTTAAGATTTAGTCCCAGTAAATGTGAACAAGTTAGAAGTTTCAAGAAATAGTAGAAGATTTTCCTTTAGCGCCTGACACAAGATATGAACATTCACGAGACCCACGCATATATTAAAAAATATCACCAGTCGATCTCTTGTGTCACGTGAAAAGAACGGGTTAGAGAGATAACATGATGTATTAAAGCAATTTTGGGACGCATTAAACTAAAAAAAGTACATTAATTTATTAATGATAAATTAAACGACGTTTGTATGTTGCTCATTGTTTTAATGTTATAAAGCTTTTTCGGTTCCATAGCAGACATCGTTAGTAACGTACATCGAATATAAATGACAATAATTGAAACAAAAGCATAACATGAAAGTACACAATAATTGAGCTGTAAAAACAGTATCGAAAGAAATGTAAAAATTATTGAAATAAAGAAAAAAACAATGAAAAATGAATAGAAGAAAACAAATACAGAGTGAGCAAACCGACAAAATTACTTACCTGATTATTAAAGAAAATGTTTTGGCAAGTGCGCCGGCCGGAGGTCATTATATGGAAAGTGAAGGAGGGTTGCTGAGATGGGGGGGGGGNTGTCGGAGTTTTCCAGGAACTGGCGGCACAAGGTGGAAAGAATTCTCAGGGTTTTAACTGTTGGGAGTAGGATGCAGTGTCCTGGAGAGTTGGGGGGTGGGAGAGAAGGATTTGAAGGTTAGTTTCATGAGAGGGAAATGAAGTTCAGAGATTTGTTCATTTAATAGGGAAATGTTGTTTTTTAGAATAAATAAATTTTAGAATATGTAAAATTTCTAATTTGATCCGGGGCCAAAATCTATTTTCTACTTCTAAAATATAAAAATTCTTCTCAATGTTGTGTGTTTTCTACTACGTAGTTGGCGAAGTGAAAGACTTTAGTGTCATTTTTCCACGCATTTATGTGTTCTTGTACCCTTTGTTTGAACATTCGTCCAGACACGGAGGAACAATCACTACGTGAGAGAGCATACACTCCACTTCGGAGTAGGTGGGGGGGATCCTTAGTGTATAATAAGTTTGAGTTGAGTATTTGTGGAGAGAAGATGGTAGTGTGAATGTTGAAATGTTTTAATGAATTAGCGATTTTCAGTGAGAGAGGGCCTATGAAAGGGATTGCATATCTGATTTGAATATTATTGTTTGGAGTAAGTGATGTGAGGTTCTTTGTGTGATATAATCTATCTTTCTTAGTAATTATATTATCAATTAGAGAGGTAATGTAGCCATTGTTTGATGCTAAAAGTTTTATTGTGTCTATTTCTGTTTTGATCTTATCTGGTGTGAGTGGAATGGTGAAGAGACGATGNTTAATGAATTAGCGATTTTAAGTGAAAGAGGGCCTATGAAAGTGATTGCATGTCTTGTTTGAATATTAATGTTTGGAGTAAGTGATGTGAGGTTCTTTGTGTGATATAATCTAACTTTCTTAGTAATTATATTATTAATGAGAGAGGTAGTGTAGCCATTGTTTGATGCTAAAAGTTTTATTGTGTCTATTTCTGTTTTGATCTTATCTGGTGTGAGTGGAATGGTGAAGAGACGATGGACCATGGAGTGGAAGGCAGCGTGTTTGTGGGAAGGAGGATGTAGTGAGGAATTGTGAATGGTTGTGTCTGAAAATGTGTCTTTCCTGAATATGTCAAACTGGTGGCGGTTGTTTACTAAAGAAATAGAGAGGTCTAGGAAATTGAGTGTTCTATTGTCATTTTCTATTTCTGTGGTGAAGTTTATGTTAGGGTGAAGTGAGTAAAAATGTCAAGTTGTCTGTGTGTCCCTGTCCAAAGAGCGATTACATCATCTACGTAGTGGTACCAATAAATGATGTTAGGTAGAAGAAAATGTCCAGAGTCAAAAATTTGTTTTTCAAGATGGTCCATAAATATGTCTGCAAGTAATGGAGAGAGGGGGAACCCATTAGCCTGAGTTCTGTTGATAGAATTTATTATCAAATTTAAAATAATTCACATCCAAGCAAAGAGAGATTACGTTAAAAAGTTCTTTTTTTACAAAGAGGAGGTTGTCTAGGGTGTCACGTAAACGTTTTACAATCAGATGGAGGGATCATGGAAGAAATATTTTTGACATCGCAAGAGATTAATTTAGCTTTAGGAGGAACAGGAATATTTTTAATTTTGTTGGCCAGGTCCGTTCTGTTCTTAACGGTGTGTGGACAGAAATTGATGTGTTGGTGAAAGTGTTTGTTCAGATGGTATGCTAGTCTGCGTGTGATTATGTTGGTGTAGGAGAGAACGGGCCTTATGGATATGATAGCCTTATGGATCTTAGCCTTATGGATCTCCACATAGACGTGGAGGGGGCGGGAAGACGGGATAGACAGGAAGGAAGAATATTCCGCGTGTTAGGAAAAATGCTTATGATTCTGAAATTTTGTATTTTAATTGGACAACAAATTTGTTTGTGGGGTCTTTGCTCAGGACTTAATGAAATCATACATTTTGTTAGAGTAATCATTGTGGTCCAAAATGACGGTTGTGTTGCCTTCGTCTGCTTTAGTGATTATTGAACTCTAATTTTGAGTTTTTGTCCCTGAGGTTATTAGCAATGATCAGTTCAGAATGCTTGTGTTGAGTAGAAGGTTTGTGTAAATTTTGCTGTATGATGTTAGTGATAATTTGTTTTTGTTGATCAGAGGATTTTAATTTAGTTCGAACATTATCAGTGTATATACAAACTTCTTTTATGGAAGAACTGTTGAGACTGTAGGGAAGGGAATACTTTAAACCTTTTTCAAATAAAGATATTTCATCGTGAGACAATGAAGTAGTGGAAACAGTTTTTAGTCTTGGGTGAAAGTTTATGGTAGGCAGAATGTTGCATGTAGTGTGTTGTGAGAATAGGACGGGGATACGCAAATTTGTCAGATTCCTCACCAGCCTTCGTTTCTTTTGACATTTGAGCTTGAAGACCCGGTTGATTATCGTATCTCGTACGACGTCCCATTCCGCAGCATGGAGGGATGCGGAAAGTTCCCCTTGGATCCAATAGTTCCAATCCTAGGCGGTTTCTGGTTAAAAATCACCTATTTCTTTCTGTCCGAAACCACGTTTGGCGGCCAGCTTCCAGCGCTTTCTTAGCAGATGATATATTCTTGCTATTTAGCTCAATAAATTTGGGACACAAGTTGTGCAAGATGCATTGGCTCAAAAACCTGATATGACAAAGTACATTAATTTAATTAAAAGCAGTTTGGTGAGAAACTCGGTAGTTAACCCATTACTGCGTTTTAATTTATCAACGGTTGTTGCCCGTAATTCATGCTCAACAAAGGTTTATAGGTACTAGCACTTCAGGCGTTTCAGTAGAATAAATATAATTCTATTAATTGTGGCGATGTTGACAATGCAAATATCCTATATACATTCAAAACTTTTAATCCATAAAATTAGGCACGTTAAAATTTTCGGTTCTTTACATTTATTGCATGATCCTAACCACAGGTGCACCCCCTACACCCTATGATGAAGATCCCCCTAATTTTCGAGCCCCCCCCCAAAAAAAAATTAACCTCCCCCTAAAAACACAATAAGTCCCCCACCTTCGCTTCGAATCTCTTCAAAATCACATTCCAAAAATTTAGAAATTTTTAAAATTTTATCCCTTTTATTCACCGTAACTTCATTTTAAAACCTGTTTGCAAAACCAGTGAACATGCTCTCTCATACACTTTTAAGGCTCTTATCTGTATAGTACGCAAACTAACTTTACAAAGAAAGAAGTAATCAGTTTTATGCATCCTATATTGATGTTGACAACAGCAGTTTAATATTATGCGTATAAAAGAAAGCGAATGTGATTGCTTGAAAATAGCTATTGTTTGGTTCGATTTTTCTTGAAATTTTGCTCAGAATCCAAAATAAAACTAATTTTTTTGTCTTTTACATGAGCGGTAAAAAATAATTTGCACTACGAAATATCCAGTAGGTGAATCATTCCGACCGCGAAGGGTAAAGGATGTTTGTGTGAGCGAAAGGTCAGAGAGCATATGAGAACGAAGAAATGGTGTCAGTGAGGGAGGTAACCAGCCGCCTTTCGACATTTTACACGCTATACGATATTACGCACGTCGTATTAAAAGAAAACATTCGATATCAGGGACACTGAAAACTAATGTTTCCGTCCAAATCTCGCGATTTTTTTTTGGTTAGAAAAAAATGTACAAGAGAAAGTAAAAGAATGTTCATCACCTATACCCATTTTACTGATAAAGGATAAATTTAAATGAGATTACAACTCATAATTAGGTTTTAATTTATATTTCAGCAGGTAAAAATTAGTTACGTAGATGAATAGAGTTTGAATATTTAGAATTTGAAAGAACCATACTCAGATTCCTTATACACATATCCAGATTCTTATGCGCTAAACTGAGATTGCGAGGTTTCTTACGTTTCATCGGATTATTTTACTGGATAACCACCTCAGATACATGTCCCCTTCTTCATTTGTAGGACACAGAAAGCAAGAGAATGATGCAATTAGCAAATTTGTCACACGATTTTAACAAACGTAGGCCATGAAAATCCGCAAGAAAAATATAGTATAATTTGTAACGAGTATAGGTGTGCGTGGCTGCAAATATTCGTAAACGAAATTTACAATAAAGAAGCGAATGTCAACGTACAATTCGAGAAACGACAGTTTTTCTTTCACGTCTCTTCTTACCTTATACCGCACGCAGTAACGCTTGACGAACACTTGACGATTTCTCATATTGCGGTTCAGAAGATTCACTACCGTTGTGGATCACTTAAGAAATTTTGATTATTTCATTAATTTTAAATATTTTTAACAAGGATCTATCCACTTATTGTATCTAAGAGTTTATGACTCAAAATAAACGCAAAATTTTTTGCCAGCACAATGAAAATTGGTTAATTTCTCACAAATCGTGTAAAACACTATAGCAAAAACTTGCAGTCTCACAAACGGCGATACATGGGAAAAAAGACGAGGCAGGCATCTGTTGTCACTTCGTCGTTTCCGCGAGGCGATGAGTCTCCCTGTCTTTTGATACACGATAGGTGACCCCCCAACCCGTATGCCATGCTCGTATCTGCTTATTCTGCGGTCTAGATCTCTGCTCGGCATGACATTTTACGATTGATTTTTTTATTTCGAAAATGAATTGAAATTATTTATCATGTTAAAATGTCTTAAGTTTAAACATTTATGATTACGACATTATGATTTTTATTTTAATATATGCTATTTTAAACTATCTGCTATTTATTGAACTATTAAATGTTCTAAACTTCCGAAAAACCTCCATTTTTCGATCCCCCCCCAAATTTTTAATGACGCAGTTTGCGACACGACCCCCCCTCCCTTGTGGGCACCCCTGGTCCTAATTACTTCACAACCTTTCACCAAGGTCATTAGATTCATCTAAATCACAAAGTAAAATATGTAATATTTGAATTGGAATTAAGTTCTGTCAATATCTCTAACCAGTGACGTAGACAAGATCGATCAAATACGCAAGGGGTTGGAAATCTTTCATATAATAGAAAAGGAACTGCTCCTTTTTAGGATTTAGTTTGTTCCTCCGACATCTCAATCATCAAAATTATGCCTAGATGGTATCCTATTATCAACCCTCGTGACAGATAGTTATTTCGATTTTTCGTGATGAGAGTGCAAACAGAGTTTTTAAAACCTCTGAGGAAAATTATATTTTTAATTAACTAATGAACTATGTCAAGATAACAATAAACTCACGTGACAAACCAACTCCACGAAATCATCCAAATAAATTAATAACATTTGTACTCTGTATCAATGGTGATAGGAGGGGATATTTTTGTGTCAAATCTCAAGAGGCAGGTGCTCAGCTAATTAAACAACACTATTACGAATGTATCGTCGTTCTCGGATATAACTGTAAAATATTATTGAAGCAATAAATAATTGGTAACAAATCTAAATAAATTATTTTAAAAATTATTCTAATGAAAAATCAATAATTTTTTTGGGTTACAGTATTTTAACTTCTGAAGTAAATTACCAAAGGGATAGTGTTTGAGAGAGAAAAGAAGGCTGGAGTTAAAATTCTTTGTTAGCATGTATCGAGTAATGGTATAATTTTTCGAAATGCATATAAATTACGGGAGTCTGTTTTAGTAATTTTATTATACTTTATCAATATCTGCCCTTGACTCTCACAACATACTCCAGCAATTATCAATATTTGTGCAATCATACGCAAAGAAATTTGCATGAATATTCGTTTGAGAATATTCCCCGTATACAAGTTTTATCATCTATTACATCCAATACGCCACACCCGGGGTGAAATAGCGATTGTTTTCATAAAAGAGACCATGAGCAAGTTTCATATTTATATGCGGTTTTCCATGAAACTTATACGTAATAGGTTTGAAATTATATTTAATAGTTGCATTGGTACACTGAGTTAGTAGCGCCCCTACCAAAGCAGAATTAGTGAATAAAATTACGTAAGAACATTTCGTACGATACGTTCTAATCCGTTCCACAACTTTTCAGTTATTTTATCATTTTATGATTGATGTTTCGTTCCTGACTCGAGTAGTATGTCATATGAAATGGAAATTGGTAGATGGAAACAACATAGAAACCATTTTTAAATTAAAGCACTTACAATATGCAGGAGTAGATACTACGGAATCACCTATCGATCGTGTTGGGTAACTTTTATATCAGATATTTGCATAATTGCATAAGTATTGCGCAAGCATTTGTTTTCATCGACTAGGAGGGCAAATATACGAGTGCACTACTTGTCTACTGATTATATTTCACAACTACCCATTTACCTGACTCAGTTGTGATGAAATTGACATGATACAAATGCCCTGTTATCTTAGTAATGATTCCCAGAACGAAAAGTCTTTTAAAAATATCTTTTGAGGAAAATACTTCATGTATTGCAAAACCGATGTCCTAACTGCTTGCTGAAGCAACGTTATCCATTATCATGTTGCAGTATCGTCTACACCTATACAATTTAAGTGAATGGAATCCACAAAATTAAGGTAAAGTTGCTTGAAAATGTTGAAAAAATGAAGGTTTTTAGAAAGCTGTAAAGTATCACTTCGACCAGTAAATTTAATATATTGGGTTCATTCAGAATGAAAATAAATTCATCAACGATAAAAGGTTGTGGAAAATGATCAGATTCTTTGGTGGGCCAACCAAATTTCCCATCCGTAAAGATGAAAATACCTTAGTGGTGTGGATAGTATAGTTTCAAGAGACCATGCTAAATAAAACTCACATTAACACCTGCTTTACAGTTTCTGAAAAACAATGTCAATTGTGTATCAAAATATTTAAATTTTTCAGTAAGTTGAGTTTTAAAGCGATGCATTACTTTGAACATCTGGGAAAGGTGTAAGTGTTACATGATAATATGTAAATTCAATTTATAATTATAATAAATAACACAATTTTATTTATGTATTTTAACCCTTAAATATGACCGAAATGTTGGCTATAAAATTTTTATGTATTTTGTCCAAGAACCTCCAAAAACTTGCACGGTTATGAACGTGGTCCAAATCTCAATATCTTCAGATTTTTGTGAAGTCATTGATTAATGACTGTCTCGGATACAAAACGAACAGTTCTTGACAAAAAGCAACCAGAATATGTAGTTAAATACTAGGCCATAAATGTAGATAGTGCTGAAAGGACAGTTGGAATCATTAAAATGTTCAAGTGTTTAAAAAGGAAGGATTTTGATTTTTTTTTCAATTTATAAATATCATTACAACAAAATATAACTCAAGAGGGAAAAGGTAGTGGACAAAGAAATTAACGAAAATTAAATCGAGAGAGAAAGTAAGAAGATTACATTAACGAGCTAAGCCTGTGCTTTCCAATCTCTTTAGTGCAGTGACGCCCTTGTTCTGAAGATCAGACGAGATATACATGATCTTTTTATTTATGGACCTAAAAAAGATTTTCGAGCACATAGCTGTTACATGAAGTAAGTAAATGTTAAAATAAGACAACCTATGGAAATTCGTAGTAATCGGTCCATAGGTGACCTAGTTGTGACCAAGTAAAGTTGGTTAACGGGATAACGTGTATGATTATCATAGGGGATATTAGAAACGATTAAAAAAAGAAAACTACTGAATGGATTTTCCCCAAATTAAGACGCCTTATATATAAAATGCATATAATTGTAACGCCTTGTATATAATTTGCACCTGAAGTCGGTCCAATTTTGCTGCTGTGGCTTATTTTAATGAGCAAAACAACTACGGTGTCATATGACTAGGCAATATGGATTCCGACAATCACATTTTTAGCAAGACCTGGAGACTAAGTAGGTTGGAGAGGTTGCTGAAAGCACGATTAAGACAATCTCTGGACAGCTTGAGAACTAACGATAGTGTTTCCAAATAGGAAAATTCTGTGACGTAACAAAGTACGCTTTTGGCCCCAGGGCCTAAAGAGAACAATGTGGAACAGCAAACGGAATAAGAATATATCAACATAATATGCAGCGAAGAAGTAAAGGGTCGAGAGAATATTTTTCAGTTTATACGGAAATATAGAAGAAGTCGGGTGCATTTAAGGGCTCTACGTCTACACGGCGTCCCATTTAATGTCAGGGAAGTTCATGTGAAAACCCCGTGGACATTATTATACATTTTGTCAGGTACTACGTATGAATTGGTAATGCAAAACTTTTGTACGGATAACAAGTACGCGATCAGTTTTTTTGTTAAAGGGACAGAGTGATAGTGATGATAAATGTACATTGCAATTACGAAGGAAGATAGGAGCGGGTTTGAAACGCGGATGAGAGGCAATAAGGGAGTCGCGTGCAAGATGATTAGTTTTGTGTACAGATGAATCGGTGCGCGAGCTAATTGGGAGAGACCGTATAACAAATAAAAAAAGACAGGAAATTATAAATATTTCTAATAGACAATGATCTGCAGATAAGGAACGACTAAGGTCAAATGATTTTGAAGTTGGAAGATAATGCTACTCATGGAATTCGCACTGACGCAGGGACGAAAGGAAAGAAATTAATGGATGGTGGTTATGAACGAAGGTGATCACAAGAGGATATTGTTCACATTTCAAAACGAACAAGTCAGAAAAGAGGGGAACACAGTGACAAGGAATTTAGAATAATATAAGGACATCATGACGCGGTATTTCTTTAATCCTGAGGATATAACGGGACTGATAATATTGAAAAATTACAACTAATGCGTGAGGGACGTGCATGTACACGTGAGCATAGGCTTAAAGGTGGTCACAAGATCTATTGAAGTGACAAAAGAAAAAGTACAATATACCGAGACAATACCGGATGGTAAGGAAGTATGAATAGGACCCGTCAGAAACACAACGAGAAATGGAGTATGTACAAGTCTTGATTCGGAAACAGAAACAAGAATACTGGGTGGACTGCACGGCGAATTGCTTACAAAGTAGCAGTTGGCAACACTATGGTATGGAGTGAGAGACACGCAAGGAGTGCGAACCACTAGCGGGAGTTACGACAGACGGTACTAAACAACGTATTGCCGGATGCAAAAGGATGGGGAACTTGATATAGGACTCGATGGGGTGGTGAGAAAATGGTAATGACGAAATACGAGATGGAAGGAATAATTAAAAAACGCAGGGGAGGTCCCATGCATGATGAAATAGATGACGAAAACAATACAACTGCACACTGAGAATTTGTACTTTTAGCATCTTGAAAGGTGAATCGAAAAGTGGCGACTTGAGAATATTTTTGGAAGGTGGAGATCGTGACCGGGCTTCTATGGACCCAATGACCATTGATCACGACATTGGGTAAGGTACTCTGCGAGTGGATTACTGAAAAGGTTGGTGATTACCTTGAGGGAAACGATGAGCTATATTGCCTTCAGCATGAACTCAGAAGAGGGTGAACGCAGATGACACCACACATGCACTTGAAGAAACTGTGAAAGGGTGAGATAAATATACGTTAACGATATTCCTCGATATGAAGGGATACAATAGTAGATGACTTTCTATAATGAAATATTTGGGAGCAAAAGGGATATTTGGACTAATAAATTCTTAATATAGAGACAGATGCGAGTTGTGCAGAGTAGGCGGAGAGACGGTTTTGAAAATTACACAAATGGGTGCCCGTGAGGCTCATGTTCCTCACCATTACTATTGTGTTTATTGACGATTTGCCGAGAACTATAGCTAAGACATGTATACTAAGAAGAGTTTATGCATGCGATCTCAGTGTTTGCGAGAAGGGACAAAGCTGAGAACAAATAGAGAAAGGGGTTCAAGCAATGTGGCTCTGTTGAGGTTATAAAAAAGCGGATTAATATCTCTTACGAAGAAGACTAGGGATGTATTTTGGAAATAAAACACGATATCGACTGAAGTCCTACAATAGTTACAGAGTAAAGTCGTTGAAGGAAGTGCGACACATGAAGTATCTAGGGGTATATAAAACGATGGGCTGTGGTGCACGTTAACTACACAAAACAAAATAAAGTCACACTGTTGTATCGTACATTTGGGATGAAACCACAACTTACCATCGGAACAATTGACTCAATTATACAAAGAGGTAATTTGCTCGATAATGGGTTATGTAACTAGTGTCTGGGTGCCAAAAATTAAAAATTAGTATGTAGATTGGAAGCTCCATGAAACGCAGCGTCAGTGCATACTTCGGTTCAGTAGATGTTACAACACAGTATCGAAAAGTGGGGTAGAATCTGTTAGTAATTACGCTATAGATATTCATCTCCATGTGATATTGTACCGCTATTGATTGAAGGGAATAGGTGAAGTGAAGATTGATAAGTTTATTAAGCAAGGAAAGAAGGGGTACGAGCGATATTGACAAGATGAGAGACGTGAAATGAGGTACGAGAAATAATGATATGGGCTCTGCAGATATGACAAGACGTAAGAATGACATGACTTGTGAATATATCGAAGTTTGTACTATTTCCCATGGTGTGAGCGTGAAGTGTTTTTTTATTGACAGTTGTGTGGCATTTTATGGTATAGATATAGAAGTAGATGCTCTGGAAGTCTAGAAAACAAGAAACTAGGCGATCCCGATTCATCGGTGAGCGAAGCATTTCAAAATAAGTACAAAGTATAATAAACAATCTAAATTGACAAATTAGTAATTTTGTTTTGATGGATATTACGAACTATGATAGATGAAATCTTGTAAATTGTAACTGAGTGTTGACAGCGTCCGAGATGTTTGGCTCGAAGTTTATTTGACAAAATATTTGAAGATTCATCTGATAATGAGCTATGTAATATATTCTCAGAATTTAACTAACTTCAAATTTAGTAGGTAAAATTAAGATATGGCATCTCATACCTAAACTGAAGATTTGTAGAATAATCTGCGTACTTGTCAACACAATAAGAAAGAAAACAGATGTCCGGAAATGCCATTAATCTGTGAAATTCTAAACAGTTTACCCTCAATTGCAGCTCTTTCAAATCAAGCAGATCATTGATGAGAAAATAACTCGAGAATTAACAACACAATTGCACCTATACTCACGTATACTCAAAGTCACGACACTTTGCCTATAATTATTCAATATAGCTGCTTTAAACAAATTGCCAAACTCCACGAAACAAATCCTTCAAACTCACTCGCGTGCAGGCAGCGGTCCACAATGTCATTCTTATCAGTTGATAATGTGAGGTTAAAGCTTCCCGCTACATCTTGATAGAAAAACATCAGGATAAGCGTGGTCACAAAGAATTTAAGTAATATCCAAATAAATATTAATAGTAGTCACAAAAGCGACTATTTGCTGTAAAAAGCAAAAGTTAATAACAATAACAAACAAAGACACATGGTAATATTCGTTCCACTAGTTGGATGCAGAAAGTATAGTACAGTGCCACAAGAGCAAGTGAATTGAATTGGTGTCCGAGGTTGGCAATGGACTCAAGTTCGAATGTCTTGCCAACAGAACGCGAGGTACCATTGTCATTGCTCTTATGGACGATGGGCGTTGGCTACATTGAGTACAGATTCTTTACCAATATCAAGCCAGTTGGACTCACAATTCAGAAATGTATATAATATATAATTTATTGTCACGAGAGCTGTTTTAAACTGCGTATGACCACGTTGAGGACAATAAAGTAATTTACGGCAACTACTATACAATAAACTAATAAACACAGTGCGTTCCATTCATGATTTTCTTAAGTTGAATTTCTCGAGGCAAAGTAAGATGACTTTTGAGTATAAGTCTTGCATAAACAGCATCAATACGGCTCCCTCACGCATATTGCCAACTTCTACGTAACAAACGATCTAGAAACACTCCCGCTCGGATAAAGGCCTGTAATGTCATTCCCCTCAGCTGATGTTATGTGAGGTTAGAGATCAGCAACATCATTGATGTATTTCGTATGACGCTAACTACTATTAACTCAGGGTGCAATTAAGAAAAAAATATTTCATGAAATGAATATTGAGTTGTGTTTAAGTACAAATAACAAACTTTGCTACAAAATATCGTGGAGAAAAACAATGAAATAGTAGTATTTATGACCATTTTGTTAAACTACCTAAAAATGGACTATACACAATACTAACTGAGACATTGAAACTAAGAGAGCTGAAAAAAAGAGTCAGAAAAATATTTCGTTGTCTATCTTACGGTCACAAAATACAATAAAAAACCGCAATAATAATGCGAAATGCCATTAACAATTACACAAGTTCAATATTAAACAATTCACCAGGAAGCAACAGCATATTCGACCCACAAACGAGTCGCAGGAAGAACGCGATCATATGGCCTTAGCCATGGCCTTCTAGTTACCATGCGGCACAGTAACGCTTGGCAACTAAGGTCACGTAGACCGTCCGGCCAAAGGAGAAGTATCTTAACTAACACATTCATTAATTAAAGTGAGCAATATGATTATTGTTAATGAAAGACAGTTAATACTTACCCTCGGGGAGGACTGGGGCACAATAAAAAAAAGTTGGAATGCATCTAAAATATGTTTATTAATATTACCAAATTCAGTATTAATATATTGTCACAAAATACCATATAATATTGTAGACGCTTTATTGGAAATATATTACCTTAAAATTAATTAGAATAGGTTGCACTAAATATTATTGTTTTATTTGTATCAAAAGTTACATTTTAAATTATTACCAAATATATACAAAATAGGTCAATCTACCATAAAGTTAAATTGGTCCCAATCACGCATTCATTATAGGTAATGTTTAAATAATTATTACAATAGATATATTTAGTTGTCAATATCATAGAAAATAAAAAAATATCGCGCGACACAACAGTAAATAAACAGTTACGTTAAGTTCAGATTCACTTGATACAGAATAATGAGTATGATCTCAATAACGCAGTTCTTTACAATCCCCAAGCAATCCACTGGCTGAGATAAAGTCAACGTACTTTTAACCAAGCCAGTCAACGATACACTGTTGCCACATAATGCGTGATCCAGCCTGGTAATCGTAGGAGGTCAAGACTTAGCACATTGGTGGACACTGCATGAGGTTGGTGCAACATTTAAGATTCTCAAATATCCGGAACCACTGCCAACGTAAACGCGAAGAACACAAAATAATTACATCGCTACCCTTATGGATCGATGGAGAAGGATTGCGTTGGCTACACTAAGTATCAACCTCAAACCAGTTAAACTTGAAGTAAATAAATAATTTACTATCTAAAATGCGGCTACTAACCACGCATGATCACAACTACGTGTGTGGAGAACAATTAAGTGATTTACAGTTTTACCTTTAATAAACAAAATAAGTCCGTGACTTTCCAAAATGTTTATCTTAGGTTACATCCTTCGATGCAGAGTTATCTGACTCCAAGTGTATGATAGGGAATGAGAGAAAGATCAAAAGGTTGAAGTATTAGATCCAGAAACCTTAGTAGCAAATGTGGATTCCAGATGGACATCGATTGCCAGCATGAACGACAGTAAATATAATTTGCTATCAAAATTTGGGTAAAACGTTCAAGAAATGGATTGCAACAGACAGACCACCAAAACCAAAAGTGGTTCAAATAGTGGCAGACAAGGGAGGTAAGAATAGTGCTGCTGCAAATGTCTCTCTTCTACGTAGATGAAATATTTTCTGCTGAAACAAATTTTTATGATTACTTTATTGATAATGCGCTTTAAGAGAAATAATAAAGACAACAAAGTAATATATATTTGAATAAACCTTCAAAAAGAGCTACTTTAAAATTGACGAAAAATAGTTTTACAGGGAGTAAGAAATCCTGGAGGTGGTCAGTTCAAATGAACGCATATTGTGTAATAAACTGAGTCACGAAAAGTTTATCTCATAGGTAAATTCATTCCCAAGTGACCCTTTCGAGACGGAAAACTGATTCCCGCGGTCTCGGGGGGAGGGGTGCAGACAGCAGGAAATCCCTATAATTTTCCCTATAACTTTTCATTCAGTATAGTTTGGAACGAAACAGAAAACTGTTTAACCGTAAATATGTGTAACGTAAATCACGAAATTTGAGTTCAACATTTGTTTCCAAGCAATCAATGATCCTTTCTGAATATTTTCTCCTTCAGGATTGAGTCCACATTCACTTTCTCGACAGTGAACGCCAGCTTTTAATCCTCCAACACCATTCCATCATTATCTCCTCGTAAATGAGGAACTCAATTTACCGCTTTTCTTCTCTCTTCAAGGATCATTTTTACCTGTTGGAACTCAATTTACCGAACTCGAAAGGCAATAGTACCAGATACGGAACATGATACAAAAATAGTGTTGAGGTGACTCAGGTCTTCAACTTTACCATAAACGTCAAGCAATGTGTAAATTCAATTACAGAAAGGGAATTAAATATCAAAGTTACACCAATATCTACAAAATTATATGGAGCTTTTGAGTACATCGGTTGGAAACGTCCACCGGTTAAAATTTTGAACCAGACAGACAGACAGGCTAAAGCAGGAAAGTTATCTCTACAGATATTTGAGAAGCATTCGATGAATCATATACAAAATATAGATTTTTGCCATCTTTAAAGATAACTACACAAAATATTGTGACGTCGGCGAAACACGCATTTACTTCCTGGAAAATTAACCCTTCTGGTCAGAAATATTAATGTTCAGTGTTCTCAGAATTGACAACAATAAGAGACGGTGTCGGAGACGACTGATGTGGAAGAGTGGAGCACAGAGATCGCTGAGATGTGGTCTGGAGAGCTGTGCCTCGCAGGGAGTTGCGAGTGAATGTAATTTACGATTTGTGTAAATTGTCAGTGTAAAAATTGTAGATGCAGAGGTGAATTAATTTTACTAAATGAGTTGAATTATTCGATCTTTGTTTATTTTATCCGGGAAACTGGATTGGTGGCAGCGAGAAGTGACAACGGTGGATGTCTCAGTTAAGTAGCAACACTAGGTGTCACAGTTTTGGTGGTACCAGCGGTTGGGATTCGATAACCTGAGCGATCGAAGGAACTGGTGGTAGCAGAATTTTGTACAAACCCGTACAAAACTGGTAGTTGCAGAATTTGTACAACGTCGTACAAAGACTGGTGGAAGCCGCTATACACGGAACTGGTGGAAGCAAAATCTGGACGCTGGGATNTGACGCTGGGATCTGGATGCTGGAGCACATCCTGTGGCCGCTATACATCAAGGGAGTCGAAGACGTCGTCCCCTACGTCGGGCAGTGGAGTATCGAGAAGGAAGGGCAGCGAACGAAGACTTCGTGTGGTGAGTACCTTACTTCTTTGCATACAAATAAACCCAGGCAGACGTGTTGATAGTGTATAGTTAGGG
>NNCF01126297.1:539068-611517 GCA_002313205.1 Laupala kohalensis
CGGAGATTTAGTTTTAATTATGAATATGAAGAGAGAGAAATTCACTGCTAAATGGTTAGGGCCGGGAGAAATTTTGAAAAAGATATCGGAGACTAATTATCTTGTAAGAGTTCCTGGACTAACTGAACGAAGTCAAGTGTACCATGTCAATATGTTAAAAAAATATTTGACGCGCGCAGAAATCGTAAATCTCGTAGAAGAAGGAGATGAGACAAATCCTCCACTCATCGCCAGAGTAAAAAAAAAAGAACAACATTGAGTATTTTAATGTCCATGTATATACTAGGGTAAAATATATTGTAAATTACCAAGTTATAAAATAACAACAGTGGTTTAAACAGTTAAACTAATTTTTTAATCTTAATAGTGTATTTTTTTCTATTTATGTGTATAGGAAAAGCTATATGAATAAATTGTGTAATGAAGTCCGGCCTGGATTTATTTTGCATGGGAAGAAGTCAGGTACTTATAGTGAATTTTGTGTGAACAGCAGTTAACTACATACATGTGTTGTGAAATGTGGGATGAACAAATGGAAAACCAAGAGGTATACTGCGGAATTCAATCCGTTGGGGATTTCATCCCGATCAAAGATTTTAAGTGGGGAGGGACTGTGACGTCGGCGAAACACGCATTTACTTCCTGGAAAATTAACCCTTCTGGTCAGAAATATTAATGTTCAGTGTTATCAGAATTATCAGTGTTCTCAGAAATATTAATGTTCAGTGTTCTCAGAATTGACAACAATAAGAGACGGTGTCGGAGACGACTGATGTGGAAGAGTGGAGCACAGAGATCGCTGAGATGTGGTCTGGAGAGCTGTGCCTCGCAGGGAGTTGCGAGTGAATGTAATTTACGATTTGTGTAAATTGTCAGTGTAAAAATTGTAGATGCAGAGGTGAATTAATTTTACTAAATGAGTTGAATTATTCGATCTTTGTTTATTTTATCCGGGAAACTGGATTGGTGGCAGCGAGAAGTGACAACGGTGGATGTCTCAGTTAAGTAGCAACACTAGGTGTCACAATATTGATACTATTTCTTCTTCGTCATAAATAAAAGGAGTACTGAAGAATTTATAGTTCATTCTAATTTGGGACATAACCTTTAAGAGGTAGTCAGCGGCAACGGCGGAAAATTTGACAATCAGTTCGAACAATCCTGAAGAAGTATGGAATATCTCAGAGCCAGTTTGCTGTGTTCATTTCTACTTCAGAAAAGATGAAAGATTGATAAAAGTGCAACTAAAGGATATTTTATTGGATGTTATTGGGACGTGAGGTACAGTATCTTGGTCAAATGATCAAAGGGAGTCATTTTTTACCGACAAGTCATTTTTGAAGAAACGTTCTCCATTATAGTAATTGTTTAACACTTCCTCTTCAACAATCTGCTGATACAAATCAGTTATTATAATAAGGTGATATTGCAGTAGATTAAGATAAAAATGAAGCTACTATAGACGAAGACTTACACCCAAATGGGTTCTGAAAACATTACACCATGTAAGTAGACAACAGACTATGTTACGGATTACACAGAGATGTATTAATAATATACTCCAGAAACAGAGTCACTAGTGAGAGGGATTCCAATTGACAATTAAAGAAGTAAATACGTGAAAATCCTAAGAAAATTTTGTACTAATGATCCCGAAACCCTGGAAAGATACATTAACGAGTCCAGATGCAGATTGCTTTAAATGAAGCGTTAGAAAATTTAAAAAGGAGAGAAACATAGTACCTCAAACCAGGAGAAGGAAAGTTGTGAAACGATAGTGGAACTTCGAAGGAAAATATTATAAAGATGGGCAGTAGAAAGATACGAAGCACGATTAGTTGCCCGTGGTTACTAAGAAACATTGTGTGTTTTAAGTTCAAAGTCCATCATGACATGACTGGCCTTTGCAGTCAAGTTCAGCAACTTGTCATCACTACAGCTTATCTAAAATGTTAATAAAGCGAAATATTTTTCATGGGATAGCCACCTGCAAAACTGTGAAAAGCCATATGGAAAAGTTCGTTTATTAAAACAGAATCTATATGGACTTCAAACTATATTGAGTGGAATATTTACATTGTTAAATTTCTGAAATATGTTACACAGATCAGCCATGATACATTTATTTACTTTGATTAGTAAAAGTGATATAGAGTAGGTGTCTATGAAGACATCTTTAAGTCCTAAAACACAACATTGGAGCAATTTTTGAAATAAAGAACTGCATTATCTACTTTCAATAGAAACAAAAATTACTCCATAACGCTCCACCAAACTGTCCATGTCACAGAGCTTCTACAAAACACTGGCATGTTAACCGCTAAGGGAGCATCTACCCATATTTGGACCGCCACTCTGCCACTACAGAGGTCTTATTCTCTCTTGGTCGTATTCCAAATCTTTGACGAAAACACCCGTCCTATTACAGAGGGATCAACTGTTTCAAGGGGTGGGATATTATATCTCAGAGTTCTTCGAAATTTTACGAAAGTATGTTTACGTTCTCAGTCACTTGTTTATCTTACACTCATTTCTCCACAAATTTAGCACATTTGGATTTCTGGGAAACCGGAACATACGTCCACTCCGACTGTAACATTAAGGAACAGAATAATGTCTTATTAGGGAGTTTTTGCATAGCGTACCTGGGAATTATCGTATACGCTATTCACATGCAAGTTACTTCTGTGCATGCTCAGAAGTTAGTGGTACACTAACTCTCCTAGCGTAGTACGTTACAACGACTCTGTTTGCGTGTGATGTTAGTGGTACGCTAGTGAGCGAAGTCATGGCAGATTCTGGTCAGGATTTGAGGTTATGTTGATATCTGAGAAGGTGTGCGAGAGATTTGTTCGTTTTGTGTGCCGTAGGAGCACGTTCTGGTGTACTCACAGTACACTTTACTTGTTTGTGTGCGTTGCACACAAGTTGTTTGATAGGGTTTACAGTTTTTATTATGATTTGATTCGAAGGTACTCTACGCAAATTGCATCGATTGCACCATGTACGTTCTGCGGTTAGTCATCAACGTTACGTATACGGTAGGTAGCATGTACGTTGTGCAAAAACTCTATTATTTCGAGTTACGTATACGACCAAGCCACTAGCAGCACCAACGAACCTTAATCAAGAGAGAACCGTCAGTGGAGGAAATACAAAGCGGAATTTCTCATATTTCCGCAAAATACTAGGCGCAGTTTCTCTTATTGGTGTCAATAAACTGTAGTTTATAATCTTCCCTGTCTCCCTACTTCACCAATAAGATGCGAACATCGAGTAATAGCTTGCGTCAAAGAAGCTTTAAAAATTCGGACGTAGTAAATAAAACTATCATGAGAAATTACGTGCCCTAATGTTGTGGATACGGCTTGTGGTTCTCTCTTAAATTAAGGAATCTACAACGAACGACCGAACAGCTCTAGCTTCACTCCCAGCAGGTACAAAAAAGAGGGAGCGCCAAATCCAGCTCACGTAATTATTTTGTAACGTCCATAACACAGGAATGGGAATACGTGTGGCAATACAGACACGTAGCTATTGAATAGGACATAAACAGGACATGATACGTGTCAATATTTTTATACGTCGTTGGGAATAACGTAGGTTCAAACAGGAGCTGCGTTCAAGTCGAAGGACACATGCAAGGGAAACGAACAGTTTTGATATCTTGAGAACGGCTGGGAGATTTAAGTTTGAGGCAGAATTATTAAAAGGAAGGCAGATAAGATGGGGTAAGAATAGTTGAATTACACATGAATATATCACGGATGAGAACTTCACAGAAAAGAATCGTAAATGGTTTGTAGTGAGCACGTTTGTAACGTTTGTAAAAAGGTTATTAAAGAAATATGTTACTAGCATTTATATAAAAGAATTTCTAATAAACAAATTCTGTTTTTTCGTTTTTTGGGAGATAAGATTAGAAAGATTTATATTCTATTTCTAGAGATCTATTTATTAATAAATATAAAGATAAAAATAATATTATTAACGCGAGAACAAAGCCAGCAGACCATAAGTATTCTTACATAATTTAATTAAGAACTAATGAGTTAATTTATTTGTAATTTGAAATTTCAAAATTATATTAATAAACACGAATCGCATCTATTAATTATTTCGGTTAAATAGGTGATACTAATTGTTTTATTTACTTCCTGTTATTTCGTAACGCTCCTTATTTATCTTAAAGAATTCTGTGTTAAAATATATTTTTAACTATATTACTGTTTTTAACGATTGAAACCGCTATACAGTATTTAATTTTTAAAAAATAGGAAAAATAAATTTTTTAAAAGCAAAAACCAAATCAGAGCACGTGCATCGACAAGTTCGCAAAAATCTTGTTTTCGATTTTTTTCACGATTACAATACTTTCTATATACTACGTAAATGAGAAAGTAATAAAGTAAAATAAACTGAGTTTTTTGGTCAGCGTTGGAGTTATTTTAAAAGCAACTTTTTTGGAATCAGGAACCACCAAAACAGATATTCTTGACAAAATTACGTGATCGATTTTTTTCGGTTCTTTATGCACCGTATACGACAAATCTATAACAATTCCGTCGGGCTCAAAGCCAATAATTCAACTTCTTAGTGTCTTTTATTAGAGATTTGAAAGTAAAATAAATATTCAGAATATTATTTTACTCTACGTCTGCTTCATCCATGCTAAATAACATTCAAGGTTCTTGAAATAGTGAACAAATGCGTGAATGTAGCAGATATAAATTATTTATCTGCTGCGTCTATACCAAACTTTCAATATCGCTAATGCGGATGTATAGCATACTAATTTTAATTTATGTACAGAAAATTTAAGCAAAATCGTTGGACCAGTTTTTGAACAATATTCAAAACTGTGCTTTGACCTTCATGTGAAGTACCCTTTGTTTTAAAGCAAAAACAAAATCAGAGCACGTGCATCGACAAGTAAAATCTACCGTAAATTCGAAATATGAATTTAATTGTTTCATCCATTTACTCAATCGCTGCGCACACACGGACAGAAGGACGGACGTTATGCCAAAAACAACTTTTTAGGAATCAGGGGTCTCCAAAACGGATATTTCCACAGAAATCTCGTTTTCGAATTTTTTTTCACGATTACAATACTTTCTATATACTTCGTGTATGAGAAAGTAAAAAGCATATTCGAAAAATCAATGCCGGAACGGCGTTGCGACGCGTTCCTACACTATGACATTTCTGGACATTATTCAAAGTATTCTGGAAAAGAAGGTCGAAGTATTGTTGTCCACGACAAACTCATCAGATTGTTCCACAGCTCTCATTACTATCTTTTTCCCCCTCGCGATGTGACGTAGCAGTGTGCATCGGTAGCCAGACGTTGGCAGCCCGGTGCCCGCCGCGAAGTGAAACGTGTTGCGCCGACGATGAATGAGAGCGGAGGCCCTGTCCGTCTGCGGTGGCGCCAGCGCGACTCTTCCATCTGGGCGAGCGACGGACGTAACGATCCGCTCGTAGCGGCAGGCTGTACGGCAGGGCTCCATTGAGGGCTGGCTGGCGAACAGACGCGAGCGCGCGCGGGAGCAGGGGAGAGGCAGGCACGGCGTGAGGCAGGGACGAGAGCGCCAGGTCGATAGCACGAGTGAAGGAGAGAGAGGGTGAGCGGGTCGGACGAAGGGTAGGGCCCGGGCAAAGCGCTGATGCAAGAGGGGAGGGAAGAAGGCTGGGCGGAAGAGGAAGGAGATGGGGAGGAGGAGTGCACTTGTCGGGTGACAGGGGAGCACAGGAGGCGCTTTAACTTGCATGACATGCACATCCAAAAAAACAAAAAAAGACTGGGAAAAATGATTTGTAGCGTTGGTTGTACACCCTGTTGTAATGACAGATGTAACTTTTCAGCTCCGAATTTGACTTCACTATCGAATACATGTAAAGTAATCACTGTATAATTACACTGTGTTGCGGAAAACCTATTGTGCAAAGCTAAGGGTTGTAAAGAAGAGGTAGATCTTTGATAACGAATCCTTCAGAAATATCCAGTATTGGCAAAAAATAACTTCGAAGATGGAATCAATATGTCTACCTTCACATATGATAGAGATTTTCTGATGCATCAGAGTTTCTCGAAGTGGCCTCCGTAATTTTTGTTGTCCAACGTGATTCTGTGGTTTCCGTACATACGCTCATTAATATAATAATATCTGATGCAGCAAGAGCACTTGCACAGCGATCTTCCCTCAACTCCACAGAGTATCATACACCAGATTCTTGAGACCCGCAGGAAGAAGTCCAGGGTGTCAAATCAGACGGTTGAGGAAGTCAAGGCCACATCGACCTACCCATCTTTCCCCAAATGTTTGATCGAAGACTCTTTGGATGTTGGTGTATCATCATTTGGAAAACACGTTTGCTCACTAAAAAGCAGTTAAGTATCATTCAAGATCTGTAATAGTAGTACTTATCGTACGATCATCTGAAATTTGCGAGTGCGTTTATCCTACAACATGCACTCCCGGTTAAAGTTTAATGTAGAAGAAAGAACAAACCTTTTCAACATAATGTTGAACAGTCGTAAGAGCTTCATATTCGTTTTACTTGTCTCATCACAGGCAAACGTTAATAATAAAAATGTAAAGATTATTTCGAAGTACTCACGAATTTCACCTTGAGTCAACGAAGATACACAACCGAAACATACCAGTTAATTTGTGAGTATTTTTAAATGTTTTCCATCGTTTAGGTACTATTTTTCTTCTGCAACAGAAAATTGTTACGGCACACCGCAATCCCAGATGCGATGTGCGTAGTTTTTGGGTAGAAGCGGGACTCAACTATAAACCACAACCTTTATGGTAGAGTTCGCTGCCACCAGCTTGGTTTCCCCAAGCAATCAAACACTCGTGTAATAACAAGTAAATATTTAATTCAAATTAAATAGAGATCTGAATATTTACAAATGTAGACAAACTCGCAAATCATAAATACAAGTTTGAATTTGTTATTACAAAGATATTGCTATCTAAAAGCAACAATTACACACAGATATAAATACTGGTGTTATCAATTAACTCGGAAATCTACCCAGATTATCCGAATCTCAAAAGTCTCCAAGTTGCTATCCCGAAATAACTAACTGTTTAAAGCTAAGTCATTCGCGCCTATAGCAATGTAATAGAATTACCGCAGCAATTCTCATTGGTCTGACGACCAAAACTGACCAAGTTACATGTCAAATAACCTGCGTACTTTCGTACTCTTCCGCAGAAGTCTCAAGTCTGAAAGTCTCTAAGGATCTGCAATCCTTTCAATATATATTGAAGTGGAGGTCACGTGACTACATCTTCGCGACTGTACTGAATACTCTACATCAGCTTGGTCACCACCCAACTTCTAAGAATACTGCGTCTTTTCGACTGACCATTATTTCTGTCAACCGCTGAAATATTCCATACACACTCGTTTTTCTTCTCTGAGGGCGTTCATCTCAGTTTTCAGAAGTAGATGGGAGTTCAGCCTCGGCACAATGAACGGGAAAACTGAGTAGCGGTATTTTTCCTTATGTGGAGGCGACGGGCCCGGCCCTTAATCGCCTTAGGAATTTCCGGCTAGCAAAATGCTTGAAAATGTTAATATTTCAAAATCTATAGGCTGCACTGGTCCTGATGTTACAATAATATAGAAGATAAATATGACACCTAAGAATAAAAAAATAACGTCAACGGAACAGAGATATCTCCAAATCCTTTTCCTTCTACTATTTACTTGAAGAAAAAAAACGCGGATTATTGATTATCTAGAATCTAGATACAATGCAGTCCTTCCGACGACAGGTCGAGTCTGGAGGGCAGTTAAACATGCGTGGCATGTAAATGGGAATGAAAAATGAGAAGAGCAGTTTTTGTTCCTTACAAAATGCTCATAAAAGGAACAAAATAGCAAGAGACAATACACGCTTGCGCAAAATTCTAGAATTGAACTCAGTTTTGAACAGATTCACATGTTTAAATGAAGCAGAACTGAATTCATTTTCTTCCGTGTTATGAATTTTTTTTCATCAACGTGAACGAAACACGTCTTTTAGGTATGTTTTTTAAGAGTCTCAATCTTAGTTATAAAAAACTAGAAGCTATTGATAAAAACTTGATATTTGAAAATACAAAGCAAATAGTGAATCTAGTAAATTTTGAAGTTGACCATTTTCGAGACCGCGAGATAGTTGAATTTTCCATTTCCCTTTGTATAAATGTCGGAACTTGTGTTCGAAATCACTTCAGTAACAGACGCGTATTCCAAAAAAAGGGAATCAGAAGGGCTGTTGCCAGCGTAACTTCATCATCCTTCTTAATTCCACAAATAGACAACCATCTCCTAACGCTTTTTGAATCGAAAAGTTCTCAAACTGTGGAGAAGGTTCAGAAACATGCGGCGGCGTCTGTCGGCGTTCTTCTTCTGCTTATGATTTTGTCGATGTTCAAGAATGTATTTTTTTCTTTCAATTAATGGTTACAAATGTTTAGACTTGAATGATCCTCCAAGCATTTACAAACATTTTACCAGTGTTTTGATTTTTTTCACGAGATGTTAAATGTCGCGTTTTCTCTACTAATTTATCCGGAGGGATAATATGATTTGCATTCTATTGTCAGAAGGAGAAAGATAACTCTAGAATGAAGAGTGAAGGTTAACTTAGAAGTGGGTGTAGATCATAGAAGCTTTTACCTCTATTAGTATTTTGAAAATGAACTGAACGTCTGACAGAACAGATAATCCAACGCTAGGGAAAATGATAACTCACAAAAGTAGAAATTGAAGGAGAGGAAAGGAATCTAAATTTTTATCAGGGAATGACTGAAAGTGACCACAATCCTTGTTAAGTAAACGAGTCCCCGATTTACAGTACACGTGTATCAATTCTGTCTGTTTTAAAATGTCATCTCAAGTTACTGCGGAAATAATACCAACATAACGAGCAATTAAGCGCACATAGGTTTCCCTTTCTTCCATCATTTTGTCAAGCCAACCATGCTATAGAAGAGTTTGGATATGAGAAACATGGGAACCATAGCAGAAACATATCAATAATTACCCAAGTTGAGTTTGTTGGCAACAGAAAAGTCATGATGGATGAGCTAACAACGACCGCTTACGAAATAGATCATATTCCGGTTATTTCCCAAAACATTACAACATTGATACACTGTTTATAAAAGAAACCCTTCTGGAATTTTGCATTACCGATTACAAAATATTAATTGAACATAAGAAAAGAAAACCATTAACATTGCTCATCTTCTTTACGCCATTACTTTTTCATTAACAAACACAAAAACAAAATTTCTTAGCATGGACCTTCACTAATTTCGGTCGAAGCCCTGAATCTTCTCTCTGCTGCTTAAAATACTAACGCTGGTTGCAGCCATCATAAAAATTACCTTCTCAACAGATGTGCAAATCAGTCTATAATGCAGGCGGAGGTTGCCACTGACCGCATTTGGCTTGAGTGGTGACCCCCTTTTACTTCTCAGCTGGTAGTTCATTCATTGGCTGTAGCCCAGTTGTCCTGCGGTCTTCGCGCTACTGAGAAGTTTCCGCTCTCTCTCGGAATTGCTGCACACCACTGTCCAGCTAAGAGTAATAGTTAAATGATATTCGTAATGATGCCGAAATGTCTAGCAGTGATGCTCAATAATGATTGAATGCTCCGAAAATGGATAATGGATCTCAGAGCGTGTCTGCGCGAGAAAAAATTGACTCTAACGCTCGCTCACGTGCTCTGTTTAAAAAAACATGTGACTCACTTTACCAAATAATAACAAAAAATACTCCACGTGGAGTCATCGTTATTGGTTATTTTTCAACTTGGCGATGCATGTTCCTGGCCAATCGTATGGTCCCATCTTTGAAAATTTCCACACTCCAACGGCGTCCTCTTTTCGAACCGTTTCCTGAGTGATATTAACCAGAATTTTTAACAATAAAATGATACTGAATTTATGCAACTTTCTAAATTTTTAACTGTCACACCCGTCCCTTTAGAGGTTTCTTTCTTCTACAATTCGACAACGCTCGCAACCGTCGCTGGTCACTATTCTTTGATAATTCTACAAGATATGGTGAGCCCACTCACACCCCTTTCTTTTGTCGTTCCTTTAACTCATAAAATCTCTCTCTCTCTCTTCTCCCACGATCTGAGTCTTTCTTGCCGCTGCATGTTTGAACTCGTGTCTGTCATCGACGCTGACCTTTCAAAACTATTGAGTAATTTTCAGTTTCTTATCAGTCTCACTCGCAACGAGTTTGTTTACAATATACTCACCATTTTCTAACTCCCAACTGCTTTTGGCCAAAATAAGGGCGAAGTACGCCGACACTTTCCTTTCGCTATATTTTATGGCATTTTCTTGGAACATAGAAGTCCTGCACATACTCCAACGGCTATGAACCTTCCCCACTCCACCTCAACTTCGCCGAAACGATCGCAGTACTTTTACGCTTACTTACGAGCGTTTAGATCGCTTATAACTTTATTATATCGATTAATAATTAAGATTTATTCGAATCTTACAAAATATATATATATATATATATATATATATATATATATATATATATATATATANAAGATAACAAAATAATACAGTTTAATTAAAGAATCAATAAACCACAATGAAAGGAACTTCGATGGGCGGATTTTGTGCCCTTTTATTTAAGAAACCCTCTGGTATTGGGACAACGCGCTGCGTCACAAATAAAATTGGTTTTAATCAACATCTACATTCTTCAAAATTACTACCCACTACATCACACATGCACACTGATACTTCCCTTGATTTTCCCCCAAAACACACATTAAGATTACATAATATTCACAGTGATGTGTGTACAATGATCAGTCCCCAAACATAGTTTTCTCCTAAATTTACATTACACAATTAATACTGTGACAACAAAGCTAATTAGTTCGTTGCTGATTAAGGAAATAAACTGTCTTTCCCAATTAGTCTTATGTTGAAGCACACGCTTTATCTTCGTCCGAGTAATGACTGTTCGCGTGTACTTTCTTTGGAAGCTACTAGTACAGTACACTTACCTTGTTTACAAAACATTAGTGAAAGGTAGGCTACTTTAGACCAACCTCCGTGATCGCCTTGGGCTGACACTAGGTTCGATGACCTGTGGAGTGTTGACAGCTGCTACCAGTAGACCCTTCCCTCTGGTTGACCCAGCCGCTACTCGCAACCCCATTCATTGAAATCTCTGACTACCACACCCAGGATCTATGGCTTAATAAATGTTCTCGGCTTTGCGTTCCAAATCGCGCACTTACTATTCACACCCGAAACTCGTCACGGAGAATCTTTCCAAAAATGCAAGTCAATTGTTCACTAACAAAAGTTGCGAGGTATCTGTCTTGATGCTACGAACCGATAACAGAATCAAAAGTCACAGATTTCATTAATAAAATTCACTTGCCAACAAAATGATTTAACAAGAGACCGCACTAGAAAATAGAAAATACATAATACCAAAGTGCTGGCTCACATAGCTATACTGCCAATCATTGTATTTGAGTACATTGGCAAATGAATTCGAACGAGAGTGATTCCCAAAAAAATATGCTAAGCCCCTAAGTGTTTTGAAAATAATTTAGGAATAAAACCGAACACTTCTCACTTATAGCAACTATGTAAAGTCACTCTAGCGCTTCTCGAAGTAAAATCTCGTAGTCATCAGAACCAAACTTGTAATAACTCTAAGAATGATACTCATAATCTGAAGAGATCTGCGCACGTCTTTTTATAACAAAAATCCCTTCAAAATTTTGAAAAAGTTCACACCCTTCGATGTCTCATGTGATTTCAAGAGCCAATCATTTTCTTCAAACTACTCCACGCGGAATACCTTTGATAGGCTGGAAGGTCGTGATGTATAATTGCAACGAATCACGTCACTCTGTTCAACAGCAATGATCTTCACTTTCTCCTGACGCTACGCCGAAGCCATGTGGGTGACTCGTGCAGAACTGTCAATCGTCCTAACGCCGCCTTTCTATTGTCTTGTATCTTTCCGCCGTCCGCCCAAAAGAACCCTGGGTTCTGCGAGTTCGAGTTGCCACGGCAGTCCCTAGTGACTCCCGCATTTTGAAAATACTCGCTTTTTTCCAATGTACTTCGTCGTGCCTTCTGACCATGTGCTGCGCCGCCTGTCTTTAATCCAGTGAATTTCTCACACTCTTCTCTTTAAAGATTTTTATGACCTTGTTTTTCTGCATTGGGTCCCCTCTCGAAATATTCTAGAAACCGCTTCCTTAAAACCTTAACGTTTTCCACCCTCACCCTCGTTTCAAACGTTACAAATATCCTTTATTAATTTTGGTTGATTTTTCATTATTTAGGTCACATTTGCTACGCCTAGAGTCTTTCTTAAAATTTTTTCCGCTCCTGTTCCCACGCCTTTGCTAAATGTTTACAATGCCGACTTTATTTAATTTTTCCAACGTTCCCAATTATCTTTCTGGTGGCGAGTGCCGCGCCGACGGTTGCGTGTAACCGTCTCTCTTTAGAAATAACTTTTATTATGTTTTTGATATCTTTTCTGAAAACCAGTGGTCTCCACAAATACTACAACCGCACTCCTCCGTCAGCGTGTCGAGCGGGCTATGGGAATAGTCTGCCCACGCTGCGTCCTTAAACAGTCTGTTTTTGAATATTTCTAGACTTTCTAACGTCCTATTTCAATTAAAATTTTATGAAATGAATATTTCATTACTATATATAATATTGTAATGAGGATAATTCATTACATTTAATTAAAAATAGAAGGAATAATATTAAAAGAAGCATCTAATATAACCGTTGCGTACTGGCTGGGATTTTTAGTAGGAGCGTGAAGGGCAAAAATAAGACTGTTGACGCGCGGCGTGGGTGACCGCACAAAGAATCAAAATAACATCGTACAAACAACCCCTTGGAAGGAAGGACGCCCCACGAAGTAGAACGCGAAGCGCGGTAGATAAGAGACGGAAAGAAACAAAGCCTAGGAGTGTGAAAATAACCGAAGACATGACGACACCAAACTTAACAAAGAAATTTAAAAAAATGTTCTTGAGTATTTCAAGACAAACCATAGTAACAACAAACGAAGCCCTCAAAAAGGGAAAGACGGAGGATTGCATTAGGGACTGGGCTGAGGGACGTAACGCGTGATTGCGAACAAATTAGGGAACCGCCAAAGACCCAAAGAGAAAAGATGACTGACAAGGTGGGCAACTCGAAAAGGACTAGTGGTTTGCGCGACGAAGAAAAGATCTAGAAGTCTTTAGAATAAGGCGGAGTGTCGTGGGATGAGAGAAAGCGGGAACGTCGCACACAAGGCGTCAGAGAGATGACACGCCGCCGCGCTGAGAGAATAGTATTCCGAGAGGGGGTGGGACCACGTGTTCATGCCGAGGCGGCGGCGGAAACTACGTCGTTGCGTTCACTAAGATACCTTGAGATTCGTCGAGAACCACCTGACGTTTCGTTTAAAGAACCAATCGAACCAACTTCACGTGGAGTAAATGAAATGAAGTAATTGGTTCAAAGTGACACGTGATGCTTGGGAGGGTGTGGCTTCCTTCGTGAAAATTTTAAAGTTAGTGGGAAAGATGTTATAAAATTGAACGCGCAAAAGCGCTAAAGATATTTTACTTATCTTACTTGCTTACTTACTGACTGAGAGATCTGACTTCATTGGAATCACTCAGAGAGATAGACGTGGAGTTCATTTATCGAGACATGTCTTCGACAAGGTATTTTGAAATTTCATGGTCAGACACTTAAATTTTTTGGTGATCTGAACTTTTTCTGGCAATGCCCCGCTTCATTGCAGATTATTGCTTGGTGGATAAGAGCATTCCTAATTACCACGTTTAAAGAATGATCGTCTTAATTAGGGAGTTCGAACGCGAGAACTAGGATCGAGACATTAACGAATTACGTCGTTTGTTTAATTAGGGCGACGAATTCTGCATAATAGAACATAATTACCTTGTTATCGAGGATCATCTATATCCGAAATCCTTTCAGAGTGTGTTCGACTCGGTCTTCAATACAGCGTCAACTAGTGAAAGGGCAAAGTGCCTTAATTAGGCGGTCAAGTGGTACGAGCTGACTGGAGCCTTACTTCGAGGGGCGACGCGCAGGCCAGTGGCCTCAGACAACAAGTCAACAGCTGTCAGGTGGCGGCACCGCATCTACAAGGTGGCCCTTGGGTCATTGATCCCGAAAAGACCCTAAGCACCCACGCAGTTTCGAGACTGGCAGGCCAGCTACAGACATTCAACAGTAAGGTAAATGCTTCTGACAGCAATCAGAAAAATAGCAAAAGTGGTGAGCGATTATGAAGACGTATATACATGTGATCCATATTTAAAGAACCAAGACAAAGTGTAGTTTTAGTAACAATCAATAGAAACAATTTGTTTTGGTGATTGAAAATTGAAATTCATTTATTGGTTATGAAGCTTATCAGGTTGGGACAAGTAGTGAACCAACGCTTCATGTAAACAAGTGTACGATGGAGATAACGTGTGATTTTTGGGGGAAAGTGTGTGGGATGTACGCATGAGTAGAAATTTAGTAATATTTTCAATGTAAGTAGATAGTAATTAAAACCAAATTTATCTAAGCTATGTGTATTATTACCTATTTAGTGTGCATTTTCTTTTAATAAATGGGACGAACCAGCCCTATCCTAAATTAATTGAGTTAGCTAACCGGAGCAAGATTCTGACTGCTGAGTGGGTCAGGTAGGCATATTACCCACTTCACGTTTATCTTATTTGAAAACGTGCGCGCTTATTTCACTTCGCGACACGGGTCTGTAAGCGTTCCCGTATTCCTTGTCCAACACTTCGGATTACCACATTCATCACCAATGCATGACCCTCCGCCGCGCAGGTAGATTAGTTAACCTGTGTCTGGGTGTAAATAGGTGCCGCTCATCCAAAATATACGCTCAAGAGAGAAAACCAAGTAAAGGGAAGAGAAAGGAAAGCAGCAAATGAACAGAGGGAGGAAAGCACACAAGGGAAGCATGTTCAGCAGAGTGCG
The DNA here is from genome assembly GCA_002313205.1 of Laupala kohalensis. Classification (NCBI taxonomy): domain Eukaryota; kingdom Metazoa; phylum Arthropoda; class Insecta; order Orthoptera; family Trigonidiidae; genus Laupala; species Laupala kohalensis. Next base: position 554,131 of record NNCF01126297.1, read on the forward strand.
GGAAATGGTGTATGGAAGCAGAAGAATATTACTGATGAGTTTAATGCAAAAAAACACGCAGAAACACGCGATGATGCAGAAACACGCAGAAAATCTAACGAAAGAAATAAACGAGTTAAAGATAAAAATTACACCACATATTTACAATTACTGATTTTTTTAAATTTAACAATTACTAAGAATAATGATATATGTTATAGATTTGTGCCGATCACTGGTTTCTTTATCAGATTCTTGGATATAACACGGAGAACAAATTACGTTACTCCGGCACTGCGCACAATAATGGAGCGGATACAAACTTACCTACCAACCAACTAACGTCTCTTCTCCGAAGATTGAAGATATGCACACTTCTTCTGACTCCACATGATTGACGAGTCCAACTTGTAAAACATTGAAATAAGTCCTGAAGGTAAGCATGGGAATCACATCTAAAGAGCTTTCTCGCAACAGCACGTTGGATGTACCTTATATCAGTTTCCGTGATAAGACTACATGTAGAGTTCACACTGTCACCTAGTCAATATCGCACATTGGTACCACCGTATAAATTAAAAAAGAAAGAGAAAACGCTAGCAAAAACTTTTATATATGATAGGTATTAAGTTTTTTCTACACCCGGTAAATGACAAATTCTGCTATACATTTATTATCTATACATTAAATTTGTGTGAGTTCTCTGTATTAAAAAGGCATTTTGGAAGTCACATCAAAGAAAATGTTATAAAAGTATTTTAAATGTTTTTTTATAAATAACTGAATTCATCCAGTGTCTTCAGAAGTTTAAATTGGCCTCCTCCCTGGAAGTTTCACAAAATTTTCGAATAACTTTCGAAAATAAAAATTCGGAAGAACGATAGGATACTTAGTACTAATAATATATATGATATAATTTATAGTATGTTGATCTTATTTTATAATTTATTTTCCGTAGATTGTATTCGCAACTAAGGATGATTGACACACCTATGTACAGTTGCGTGATCATAGAAATATTACAGAAGTATGAAGGCCAGAAACTGTCCCTCTTACAGAAAAAAATCTACTTTATATTTCACTATTTTGTATCTACATTTTTGGGAGCGTACGCAAGAATTTGTTATTTTATTTAAAATATCCATTTAAAAGTCCTAAACTGGGTTGCAAATTTTTCCGTATTATCACAAGAAAGTACATAAAAAACCTACAAATTAAAAAAAATTGCCTTGCGATGATTTTGCATAACATGGCGGCAATTTGAATTTGTTTTCGATTGCGGCCGTAAAAATCCACTTTTCTTTCTTAAATTTTAACCACGTGTTTATAGCTTCAAAATACTCGTTTTCTCCAATTTTGATGAAAATACGCTGTTTTCCGTTATTTATTGCATTCTTAATTAAAAAAAGTCACACATTTTGTTTTTGTGAGGTTAGGATTAATTTTTAAAGTATTTGTACCGAATCAATTCGATAGTTTATTCATTCACGAGTATTTTCAATTTTTTATTTTTCTACGACCATTAGAACCAGAGATATTAAAGAAATAATGTAGCGATTCAATATAAATGCATAAAAAATGGACATTTATGCAATTTTCTCGCGAAGCTCCCGTCCGATTTTGCAAAAAAAAAATTCGACTTCATCTTAACGTAAGTAATGAAAAAATAAAACAATCCTATTTACCAATTACTTCATAACTTGTTTTTTTTTGTTCAATTTCCCTCTACTAGTAGTATTACTAGAGTATTAGATGTTGCTGTCCCCGACCACTACGTCTTTTATTAGAAAATGATTTCTATTTTACGGGTTTTTTAAAAAAAGTAGAAAATCTGTTCCTATTGGAATAGGACTAATTAATTCAAAAATCGAATAAGCATCTCCATTGTTAAAAAAAGTATTTTCCATACTTTGTGTAAAAAATATGAACTTTTTCTCACTAATAATTTATTGATTTCTCTTTCTGTGACAGGCACTAAAAATAAAAGATGAATTTTTTTTTCACCTTCATGGAAAGTATTCATAGCCTTTTTTTGGTTTGTACAAAAGACTTAAAACAATAAAATGCAGAATGACCTGCAAGATTCTAAAACATTTATATAACGGCATAAAAAGCTATAATAACAAAATCCTTTGATATCATTTAGTAACTCGCGTAAATATGTGTGGAGTTTATGTTTCTCGTTGTTCTTGAAGATCAAGGTTCAAGTTGGCATCAAGCAGATTTCGAACAAAGGCGATTACATTGCAGACCCTATTAATGAGCTTCGGCGTTAAAGATGGATTTTTAGAGTTAATAATAATCGTTCCATTCAACGGTGAGAAGATTGCTATAGTTAAATTCTTCGCATTGTGTTCTTAGAGATGAAATTCTCCATCATTGTGTTATAATAGCAAAAATAATGGAGTTTACTGATAGTACAATGGGTTCTTGTTGCCGTTTTATTGTATAATACGGCATATATTATATATGAAATTGGATATCGATTTCGTTAGAAGTAAATAATAAGTGTTGGGACATCGTTGTAAACGCATTTCATTCAATATTTCCATTTTAAGCTAATGCCAAACAAAATGTTAATCATAGCACAAAACAATTATTAATAAAGATATCACCCACTACATCACTGTAACATTATGAAATATCGATATTCAAAGCTGTGTCACTCCAAGTTAAATGTATGTATGTATATTGAGGCGGATTTATCATACAGGTTCTCTAGGCTTTGTCTAGGGGTGTCTATTGTAACAATAAATCGTGAATTTAGTGTTATTTCAATTCTTATGATTTTTAAACACTATACTCAGAATAATCTATAGTTCGATAATAACTTACATGTAATTTTTTGCTTAAAATTACAAACATATTGACATTCTATTAGTATTATAACTCGCAGCTAACTTTTTATCTTATCTAGGAATTTTTGTTGAATTTTTTGAATCCGCCTCTGCCTTAGGGCCCTTGATCGGAATTGATGGGATGGTCCCTTGCTTGCTTCCGGAGAGTAAATTAGTTTTTTTTCCTCCACGTGGTCATACGTGTCAAAAAACAGTTTGTACTGTTTTTTGACAATAAATTTATTTATTTATTTATTTATGTATGTATGTATTCGTTCGGCATATCGATGGGAGACTACTCAAAGAATTGTTCCATCGCCGTGTACTCCGCGCTCTCTGGCGCTTTGGCTTTAAGAATTAATTAAGAGTTAATGTGCAAATGAGATGAAGGATGAATAACGATGAATGAATGTTGTGGTGGAACGATAGGCAGGGGAAATAGGAGAACCCCGAGAAATCATGCGGCGTACACCGCTTCGTCCTACACCGCGAATTCTTCTTGGACCGGATAGGGTTTGAACCCGCGTCACCAGAGGAAGAAGGCGACTACGCTAAGTACTACGCCACGGGTCGCACAAGTTTAAGATAGATGAGGAAAAAGAGAAAATTATCGTCAGGAAAACCATTTAAAATTTCAACAAAGTAAACGTATTTATTCACATATTAATTGCTAACCTCACATTCAACTCTGAAACAGTGACTTGCTTTAGATACAAAGCGAAAGCTAGAGAAATTCAAATGACTTGCTAATCATGATACATTTGAGTTTATTATTTAATTTTTTGCTATTTTATATCAAAACAAGCGTATTTGGGATGCATAGCACAATTTGCGTAGTTGGGAATTCAGATTATCAATGTTATTATCAGATTATCAAGTATCAAAATTCTTCTTCTTCTTCCTCCTTCCCTTATGCCTTCCTGTGTCGGCTTAGCCATTGGAAATACTCCTCCTTATTTTGTGTCTTGCGCTGTACTTCTCGGATTGCAGTTCCATTCTTATGGCATATATCTGTAATATAACCTTCCCAGGTTCCTCTGGGCCGTCCAAAAGTTCTTTTCCGTTCCGGTCTTGCTTCCCGAATTTGTTTCGTCTTTCTGTCTTCTTTTATTTTATACCCATGTCCAAACCATTTTAGCGCATTATTTTCTATGGTTTTTATGAGTGGTGCAGTTTAGAGTTCATCTGTGATGGTACAATTTTTTATTCTATCTCTTCTTGATATGCCCACTATTTTACGCAGAAACTTCATTTCTGTTGCTGTTATTCTATTCTGCTTTGTATCTTGATGTTACTGGGTATGCTTTCCATTCCTTATATAAAAGTTGGTTACTGATTGGATAGAAGAGTGAACTTGCTTTCTTAACTCTGTTGTTTATAAATCTTCATTTCTGCCGTCTTCTGATTTGATGGTACCCAAGTACTCATAACCAGTTACCTGCTCCAATTGTTCGCCACTCCAGTTGATCCTCATTTCTCTTCTTTCTTTATCTATGGACATTATCTTGTTCTTCCCTATATTTATCTTCATCTCCCTATCTTCCACTGCATATTCCCATTCCTGAACTATTTCCTGCAATTCTTCTGGGCTTCTGACGATGAGTAATATATCATCTGCATATACTAACGACTTCATCCATGTGGGCCTCAAATTCCAGTTCCCCATTTCACATTTCTTGGTACGTCTCTTAGTCTGTTTAATTTTTTGGTCAATAAATAAAATAAATAATAGAGGCGTAGGGAGTCTCCTTGTTTCACATTTTGTTGATTTTAAATTTCCCACAATATTGACAGTCTAATCTCACATTTGCATTGACATTCTTATATATACTTTTGATGACTTCTACCAGTTTTCTTGGAACTTTTGCTTTCTCAAGCGCTGACCATAGTTCTTTCCTAGATACTGTATTGAAGGCTGATTTCAGATCTACAAAGTCGACATAGTATTTTCCTTCTGCTCATCATTTTCTCTATCATGGTTCGTATATATATGATCCTGCATTTGTCTAAAAGGTCTAAAGGCCCCCTTGTTCCTCTTCTAAGTCCTCTCCTACTACCCTCCTCAATTTGCCTTCCACTATTCTTTAATAGACCTTACTCATTCATGTTGAAAGACAGATTGCACTATAACTCTCATTTCACAGTACTTCCTTTACTATATATATGAACTATTATGTTGTCTTCCCAATCTCTCAGGTATTCTTCCCTCTTACTACACTTGTTGACAATTCTGTTATCCATTCCTTTCCGTCTTTCCGTCTTCCATTTCTGGGGTTATTCCATCTGGGCCCGAGGCCTTCCCAATTTGGATTCTTTTCAGGGCTTCTTCCACTTTTCTCACTCTCTTGCTCTCTTACCGAAATCTCTTCTTTTGCTCCTCCTCTCTGGTATCTCTCACTCGCCAGGATTTAATTGCGTTCCTCCACATTCTCATTTCCCAGTGGTGAACAAATTTCGTGACTCTTATATCTTCCTGCTCGCCCATGGTTTCCATTCTAAAAATGTTCTCATACTATATTGGTGATATTTTTTTTCACTTCCGCTCCAAAATCTTCCCATGCCTCTTCTTTAGCTCTTTTAATTTCTGTTCCTGCTCTATTCCTGGCCTCCACATACTTTTCCGAATCTTATTGTGATTTTGTTTTCACATACTTCCGATAGCCATTCTTTTTCTTTTTAACCGACTCCTTCACATTCTCATTCCATCATCTGGTTCTTTTAAATCTTGTATTAATGGTTTTCTTCCCGCATACTTCTATTGCAGCATCTACTATTCTTTTAGGTGTCTCCATTTTCCTTCCATGTCGCCCTCTTTGTCTCCCCTTCTTACTTCCAGTTTGGTAGTGTCTTGTTCATATCTTTTCCTTTTATTTTCCTGTCTAAGCTCCTTACTCTTAATTTTTTTGTATTTCTTGAAACGTTCCTGTGGTGGAGTATTAACTCGAATTTTCATCACCACTAGCTTGTGTTCAGTGCTTAGTTCTGCACTTCTGTAAACTCTGATATCTCTTACAGCGTATTTAAAGGATTTTGTATATTTGAAGTAATGTATCATGCTTCTTATTATCTTCTGATTTCTTCATGTTTCGAATGTAAACTGGTATTCTCTCGTGAGGGAACCAAGTGTTCCCTATTAGCAGCTGGTTGTCAATACAGCATTCCAACATCCTATCTCCATTTTCATTTCTAATACTTTCTGCTACGTACTTCCCCATGCTACCTTTCCCTTTCCTTATATATAGTCCTATTCGAGCATTTCAGTCTCCCATTATAACCACTTGATCATTTTTTTCCTGTGATTGTTCTATTATTGTCTGTAGTTCTGAGTAGAAACATTTCCTTTCTAATACAGTCATATATCTTCTGGTGGTCGCAAAGGATAAGACTAAGCTGGAGAACACAGGTGTCGCCACTCTCCTTGCTGCCTAGAAAACAGTCTCCTGGTGGTTTTCTGCAAGGGTTTTCCTTTCCTTAGCCTCGGGTTCCCATTATAAGGTGCCGGAAATTCGCCTTCCGCCCGTTCGCGTTAGCTACACCCTTTGTTGACGAGGAGTATCCCGCATACATCTAACAGAAATCTCAGAGGAGATCCTGCAGAGAAAAAACAGGCACTCGACGCCAACCACCAGCATCTTGGGAAGTTATAAAATTCCTTTGAGCTACAGAGTGCATTGCTCAGGGGTCTCCACGAGAAGATGAGAATCGGACATGACTGACAGTGCCCTATTTAGGGGAAGTTTGCAGGTACTTAATGAAGTACACTTATAGGCATCATGAACCCCACCTACACCATGTCAGCCTATTGACACCCTATCAGAATTCAGTTATCAATTATTATTGTTTTAGGGAAACAGTTTTTATTTGGGTTCCGTTTATAGAAAATGTAGAACGAAGAGATTTCGTTACACTATTGCGAAATTACACGGATATAGTTTTATCAGTATTGACGCTGAGACGATTTGAATGAAACCAAGACGAGATATTAGATAGAACTTTTCGCGCATTGACATATTTTTAGAAAATTAGTGTCATCAGCAAACAGCAACATTTTGCAATCAGGTGTGGTGGATGACATATCCTATAGCAATAAGAGGATAGGATCTGAAAGTGAACCTTGAGAAACTACGCAAGTGACTTCGTTTCTGAAAGATAATGTTGAAATACTTCATTTTAAACTTGGGAAATTTCGACTTGCTGAGGCAGATCTTTTTAGTTGAAAGTTAGCGATTGATGTGCCAATCCACGAATGCCTTATGAATGCAGTTTTGAGAGAAGAATTTCTTTATCGATTACATTAAATGTTTTTGATAAATCAAGAAAAATACCTGTAGGATTGCCTCCACGGTCAAGAGAAATGGTTACATGAATTAAAATAGAAAATATGGCGCTATTAGATGAAGGAGTTTTCCTGAACCCGTGCTCATCGTTTGAGAAAACTTTATTTTGCGATAAGAAGACTATGTATTCCATTTCGTTGGCTGTAGATTTATACCATTTTATAGACTATCCAGATAAATGGACAGGTTGCTAGTTTTCCTTTATACCTGATGAAGTTGCTGCCTTACGTCATTAGCTTCGAGCTGCCACGAAAGTGAGGCCACCTTACCCTTTTATGTATCTCGCGTGAAGACCGATAAAACAGCTAATCAATTGTTTTAAGTTTCGTTCTTCGATTGTTGGTAATTATTTGGAAGGAAAACGGAATAATCCTTAAATGTGAAAAGAACAAAACTATCGATGTATATACTAATAATATAAATTGCGTGCTCAGCCAAATAAATTGCGTCTTAAGGGGCTAAGCGGGCAATACTCTCGTCGCACAAGGCCGCGCGTTACAACAAACAAGGTCACAGAGATTAATCTTAACCGTAAATCAGTAAATTTGCCTTCTTTACCAAATTTAAGTATACCCTCAGAACTAGGTTTTATTAATATGTTTAAAAGTTAATTTGTTAAAATGCAGTACCATCCCCTCGTAACATTACCGCCTAAACTAAAGATTATATGTTACCTGCCTTTTTCAACTGTTAAACTTGGGTACTTTAAAACAATAAAAACAAAATATAACGCACTTTTTATGTATAAGCAGTCCCGACTATTTCATAAAGAGTTTGTATTGAGCAAACCAAGAATAAAATGCTTTTGTAACTCTCTATACTGCCGGACTCTCTATATTAGCAGTGGCCAAGAGCACTAGGAAGGTCTATTGTCCCTTTAAAATTTCTGATTATTTGCCCAGTTCGTACGTATACCGAACGGTAGTTTTTGACCAGTGCGCAGTGGACAACTCCGGAATATTTAGTACAGAGGTCTTACTAAAGTGTGTTTAGCAGTTGTCCCCACACCCGCGGCACTGTCAATTTTCCGCGCAAAAAATTGTCACACAGGAACAAATTTTTGTTTCTTCATCTGCTATTTCTGTTGTTGTCCTTGAACTGTTGGAAGGTTAGCAATATTAAGAGAAGAAAATGTTAAATGACAATGTTCAGGTGCATTGTAAGCGGTACGACGTTGCGCTACCTTGTAACTTGTAAAACGTTGCTGTTGAGCTCGGAAATCACAATCACTGTTCTATCTTATAAGTACAACACGTACCAGTAGTATAGTTCGTAGCACAGAAAAACAGATTTCAAATGACGTTTTCAGTTTGCGTATTTCAGTTTGTAAATTTCGGGAGAAACACTTAAAATGTCATAATTTTTTGTTCAGACATAATTTCAACAAATTTAATATGAAGCAAATGATAAAGATTTGAAATGAAATTAATTTTCTTAGTCATATATGGTCGGTGAGAATAAGAAAATTAATTCATTTTTAATTACCCCAACAAAACTTCACCAACACCATCTATTTTTTTAAATGGGGTTTTAGGGCTCGTCAACATCGAGGTCATTAGAGCCCATGCAAGTAGGGAAAAATGCAGTTTCGCACCATAGAGAAGAGCCGTAGTGACTCTTCCCCGTGTGTGGGACTCGCCGAATATCTCGAACATACCCACTAAAAAACCCTCCCGAAATCAACAAATATCTAAATACAAAGATAAAAGAAAAGAAAACAGAATACCAATACATTATATCACAAAAAAGGAAAACAATTTCTAAATATTATATTTTCTAAATACAGAAACGAACGATGAAGAAAAAAAACAGTAAAGATGAAAAGGGAATGCAAATTTTTAAACCCTCCCGAGAACTTGTGGGAGGAGCCCCGATGTACTCATAAAATTTAATAGTTGATTAACATTAACCATTTCATTTCCGAGAATTGTTGGTAAATCTGCAGCCAAACCAATTGTCTCCGTAAACACGAGTATTTTCCGCAATCAGTTAGTACGTGACGCACTGTCAAAGAACAGCTACATTCATCACAAACGGGTTCATCATCAAGTAGTAAGAGATACCTATGAGTGAGAGGACAATGTCCTATGCGCAGGCGGGTCAGCAAGACCTCGTCGCGCCGGGCTGGCCTACAGGAACTGCTCCATGACTTAACACATGATTTGATAAGTCGGAGCTTATTCCTTTCAACAGCTAACCACTCATTGTTCCATTCACACAGAATCCTTATCTTGACGGAATTTAGGAGATCTCGTTTTGGAATCGTGGAGAAATCCACGCGATTCTTGAGGTATGCCGTCATTGCGGAATCGTCTGCTTCCTCATTTCCTCTTATACCCACGTGTCCGGGAACCCAGCAAAACATTATGTTCTTTCCATCACTTTGCAGTGAGAAAAGCACATCCTGGATGTTCTGGATCAGCTTATCAGCTGGATACATGTTCTGGATTGCTTGAAGGGCACTCAGCGAATCAGAACAAATCANGCGGGAGCACTTTGTAGTTCGCAATGCTCGCAATATGGCGTAGCACTCAGCAGTGTAAACACTGCACAAGTCGCCTAGACGGTAGCCACTGGTCTCACGGGGAAATACCACGGAGCAGCCGACACCATCAGCTTGCTTCGACCCGTCGTTAAACACAGGGATACGGTCCCGGTGTTTGTAGAGGATTAGCTGAAAGTATACCCTCAACATCGAAGCTGGACTGTTCTTTTTGTCATGATGCAGAAAATCGAAAATAATCTTCGGCTTGTGCAAAGCCCAAGGAGGAGAATTACTAAAACCTTGGTGTAAAACATAAGGTGTGCGTATATTTAAGGTTTCTAAAATTTGTTTGGAGCGATATCCAAAAGGTTTGGTTGCTCTCAGTCTGTTGTTGTAGAAACGGATGGAAGAAGAGGAAGGATGAAAAACCGCGTTGTGCACCAGATTGTCGGGTAAAGTTAGCACGTGTCAAAAGTGTTGTAGCATGAGGAGTTGCCGCCGGAGGTAAAGAGATGGTTCGCCACTCTCGGCATACAAACTCGGAATGGGACTAGTGCGGTAGGCTCCTGTTACTAGTCGAATTCCTGCATGGTGAACACTATCCAACTTCTTTAAATAGCTTGTACGACCAGAGCTATATACAACGCAGCCATAATCGAGCCGAGATCTTATGAATGCTCGATAAAACTGGTGCAGGGAGGAGCGATCAGCGCCACATTCCCTGCTACTCAGGCACTTTAATAAATTCAGAGACTTTAATGTTCTTGCTCTTAGGTCTGTCAGATGTTCAATCCAATTTAGTCTCTGATCAAAAATTAGACCTAAGAATTGTCAAATGGGTAGAATTTGAGAACGTTGTTCCCCAGGGTGAGGTGAGGTTCTACCAGAAGGCTTGGTCTCCTACTGAAAAGAACACAGTGTGTTTTCTCAGCAGAGAAACGAAAACCTGTCGTTTTGGACCAGTGGTATAATCTATTGAGGACGAGTTGGATTTGTCGCTCCGCACCTGTGACACTCTGTGATGAACAAAAGATAGCAAAGTCATCGACAAAAAGAGAGTGTAAAACAGGATTCTTTACACCATCTATATTATATAGATTTGTATACCAGACAAAAATACAAACACCCATTTATCTTAAACATTAGATGACTATACAATAATATTAAAGTATTTAAAGAATCTTTTCGGATGACCTTTCTACATGGAAAATATTTTTTAGCACATGTAGTTAAAATGTTTTGAAAATCATAAAATATTAAAAATAACAGTAGAAAAACATGGCACACTTTTTCAACTTTTAATGGGTTCACTCCGGAAAGATTGCAACTTTTCCGCTTTTACAGATTGAGGATATCCTTTCAGATAAGAGAAATATCACAATTCGAGGACAAGGCCGTGGTTAATGCGATTAAAGAAGAAATGTTTAAGGAAATTTGACGAATTAGTAATTAACCACAGAAGAAGATGTAAGTATATCCTGTCGTGTGTATACGAACAGAAAATCAATGTAAGCCACCATTCTTACCTACCCATCAATATCTCATATTGAAAGTAAATTTCAAATGGACCTACTTATATCAAATGAAAAATTTCACAGGCTGTGGGCTGTTCTAAGAAGAAACAACACTTTTATTACAGAAATATTATTTCAATAAATCCTGAACATCATATGAGGAAAATATAGTTCACTGCAAAATAACTTCATATAAATAATGAATTCATATATTTGAAACATTTTAGAGTATTTAAAAAATCACAAAACAATTTATTTCGCGTACCTGAGATCAAATACCACGTGATAATTTAAAAAACGACAGAAAATTTTAAAAATTGATTTCCCAAAATACGCCATCTTCGAATTTTAAGTTATATAGCTCATACTGCTAGGTATACATGTAAGTTCTCGAGGATAAATTTTCAGCCATAGTTATTGAGAATTAACTGAGATATAGTCGTTCAAAGTTTTATTTTTGCCCATAATAATTGTGTACTATGGGACATTCTATGTTAATTAGGACACTTTTCCGGCGACCCATCTTCGAATTGGCTGAAAATGATTTTCAATCAGAGGTCTCCAAACATTTTTGTTTCGTTCGACCACCAGCCATGTTTTTGGTCGACCGCCTTCTTATCTAATGTTGAATTTTTGCAAATTCATAAACTTCAAATGTGTTTTTGACAGATGATATAGTGCTGCTCACTTTGAAAGGTTTAAATTTCTAACTAGCGTGAAAAACATAAGAAAACACACGGTTACATTTTATACATTTACTAGCTGATTTCTCGCTGTTTCCCGCAATTTTTCTCTGACTCATCATCTTTTACTCAAGAAAAAATAAAATCTATATTGTAAGATAAAAATACTTTTACTTAATGGTTTTAAAAACATGTAAAGCATACTAATTTTATAAACTCATAATAATACAAATTTAATGCAAAAAATATACACTACACCATTTTGCGGGAACCGCACCTGTGAAATTTTCGCTACCGAGACATGACGCGACTGCACCATTCCATTAAAATTCTTGTAAAATCTAAACTATTTGTCGAAATATTACGATTTAAAGACCTTTTTATCTTTGTTAAATGAACAAATGGGGGTCAATGGGCTGATATGGCGCAGGTGGGATACACAATGCCTATAAGTGTATACCGTTAAGTGCCTGCATGCTGTCCCGTTAAATAGGGCTCTGTCAGTCAAGTCTGATTCTCACCTCCTAGTGGGGACCCCTGGGCAACACAACATGTGGCTCTCAGAACCTTAGCTTAAGATTCTGAGATGCTGGTGGCCATGGGTACCTTCTCGACTCTGCGCCATCTCATCGGAGATGGCAGCGGATGCGAGTCGGTTGCCTAAGCCAAATTGTGTTGTGGCTAACGAGAACAGGCGAAAGGCGAGTCTCCGGCGCCTTCAAACGGGAGCCATAGGCTAAGGGAAGGAAACCCTGACAGAAAACCAAGGGGGAGGGGGGCCTCTGTAGGTGTAGTGGAACCAACCGCCCTAGGGGAGTAAACCTCGACCAAAAATCATTGGTCCTCCGGATCTCAGGGGGTTAGGTTTAGGTTGACACCCTATCTCTGTAAAAAATGTTAAGGTTAGGAAAACTCAGAAGCCTCGGAAATGGAATCCCAAGTATGACGGAAATAGGCAATTGAATAAGGTAATGAATATTGGAACCTGGAACGTTAAAACATTATACAGAAAGGGGGCGGTAAAGGAACTAGAAAAGCAAATGACAGAGTTTAAAATGGATATATGTGCACTGCAAGAGATTAGGTGGATCGGGAAGGGTGTGGAATCTAAAGGAAAATACACAATTGTATATAGTGGGAAAGAAGAAGGAAAACATGAATTTGGCACAGGGTTCTATTTAAGTGGTAGGGTACAACACAGTTTGATAGATTATAGGTTAATAAATGAAAGAATTTGTCTCATTAGACTTAGGATGAAATTTTATAATGTTACATTTGTATCTGTACATGCTCCTACAGAGGAGAAGGAGGATGATGTAAAGGAGATTTTCTACGCTGAATTAGAGAGAGTCATCGACACTATACCATCATATGACATGAGAGTCATATTGGGGGATTTCAATGCCCAGGTGGGCAAGGAAAGTTATGTGCTACCAGCATGTGGACCGTATACCATACACGAAAATACTAACAATAACGGAAGAAGGTTAGTGGATCTAGCCAATGGTAAAAACCTTGCGGTCTCAGATACATGGTATCCACACAAAAGATGTCACAAGGGTACTTGGAGATCACCTGACGGCCGATATTTGAATCAGATAGATCATGTAGTGGTAGACAGGAGGCACTGTAAGAATATAAATGATGTAAGAAGTATGAGGGGAGCAAAGATAGAAACGGACCATTTTCTAGTAAGGGCCAAAGTTAATTTGAAAGTTAGTAAGACACCAAAAATAAAGAAAAGTGAAATGGGGAAATGGGATGTTAAAAAATTAGAAAATAAGGAATACAAGGAGAAATATTGTAAAGAGCTAGAAAATGCACTCCTGAAAATCAATGAGAATGATTCAAATGTAGAAAAGGTGTGGAAAAATGTAAGAGGAAGCATAGTAGAGATATCGGGGAAGGTGCTAGGGAAGGAGGGAAGACCGAAAAGAAATGAGTGGTTTGATGAAGAATGTGGAAAGGCTCTCCATGAAAGGAATATGGCGTGTGAAAAGTACAGGAGAAGACCGACAAGACAAAACGAACAAACATATAAAGGAAAAAGAAAGGAGTGTAACAAGCTGTATAGGAAGAAAAAGAGACAAATGTGGGATAGTAAGATGGAAAATATTAAGGAAAAGTACAATTGCGGAGAAGCTAGAGAATGGTACAGGGAAGTCAAATACATCAAGAATGGATTCAAACCTAGAGCAGTAATCATTAGAGCGCATAATGGAACAATTCTAACGGAGGGAAACAAAATTTCGAGTAGATGGGCAGAGTACTACGCGAATCATTTTCAGTACAAAGAGGATGGAAGTATGAGGGGATATGAGAAACATGGGGAATACCAAACAGCGGAACCAGACGTAGCTCCACCATCGGTACAAGAAATTAAAAAAGCTGTAGCAAGCTTGAATAGTGGTAAAGCGCCAGGATGCGATGGAATTCAGAGTGAATTATATAAATGTGGTGGGGATGCGATGATGAAAATTATGCACCAACTGATTACGAAAGTTTGGGAAATGGAAGTAATACCGAGGGAATGGAAATGTGGAATTATTAATCCAATACACAAAAAAGGGGATGAAACGTTGTGTGACAATTATAGAGCCATCACCTTACTCTGCACAGGCTACAAAGTGTTGTCTAAAATAGTGTGTTATAGACTCAAACCATATGTAGATGAGCTGATTGGAGAGTATCAGTGTGGATTTCGGTCGGATAGATCAACAATAGACCAGATATGTATTATGAGACAGACATTGGACAAATGTTGGGAAAGAAATATTACTACACACCATCTATTTCTCGATTTTACGTCCGCCTACGACTGTATTTGGAGAGAAGAAATGTGGGATCAGATGCATGAGATGGGAATACCTAAAAAGTTGGTAGGGATGTGCAAGCTAATGAATGAAGAGAACCAAGCCAAAGTTAAAACAGGTGTAAATATATCGGAAGAAATAAGCCTTGAAACAGGATTTAGACAAGGAGATAGTGTAGCCCCGATGTTGTTTAACGTAGCATTGGAAATAGCGTTTCGGATGGCTGGAATAGACTACCGTGGGAACATTCTGTATAGAACACACCAAATACTAGCGTATGCGGATGATATAGTGATATCAGGGAGGAGAGTGGAGGATGTGAAGGAGAAATTCATCCAGTTGGAAGAATATACCTCTAGGCTTGGTCTGAAAGTAAATGAAGCAAAAACAAAATTTATGACAGTCTCCAGAAGGAAAAATATCAAAGATACCAAAATTATCATTGGTAAACATAAATTTGATGTAGTACAAGAATTTATTTATCTGGGAACGTTGCTTACAGCTAGAAATGAAATAAATATGGAGATAGATAGAAGAATTACAAATGCTAATAAAGCATATTTTGCTCTACTTCCATTAATTAAAAACCATATCGTGCCACGCCAAACCAAAATTAGGATATACAAAACACTAATAAGACCGGTGATTATGTACGGTGCTGAGACATGGACATTAACAAAAGGAGTATGTGAAAGATTGAAAATCTTTGAAAGGAAAATTCTCAGGAGAATCTATGGAGGGGTTAAGGAGAATGGTCAGTGGAGAGTACGGTATAATAACGAAATAGCGCAGTTGTACCAAGATACTGACGTTGTCACGTACATAAGAGTAAGTAGATTGAAATGGCTGGGTCATGTTAATAGGATGGATGAGAGCAGAACTGTAAAGAAGGTGGTAAATGGCCAACTGGATGGAGTGAGGACAAGAGGAAGACCAAGAAGTAGATGGTGGGATTGTGTGGAGGAAGATTTGAAGAAAGCCAGGATTATTAATTGGAAGTTGGCGTCAAAAGACAGGGAAAAATGGAGGAGGCTTGTCGAGGAGGCGAAGGTCCATTTGGGACTGTAGAGCCAACTGAAGAAGAAGAAATGAACAAATAAATAGTCTATTAAATTTGATGATGACTGATTTTTTCCTTCCTAAATTACTCTCTTACATTGAAGTATTTTGACACTTCTATTTTTAAATCGTTTTATCGATAATTCACTGTAATTTTTATAGATAGACATATGCTGTCACGAACATTTTTGTAGATCTCTATGTGACAAACAATATTTCTATTCATAGTTGTTACCCATCTCCAATCGTTTAGGCAGCGTAAGCAAATATAACTCCCTTTTTCCCGATTTTATCGATATTTATTGTCAAAAATCTATTCTATGTTTCTTGTCACACATTTGTAAAATAAAAGTTAGCCTATGTTCATCCTGGACATCTAAACTATCTTCTTGACAAATTTCATCACGATCAGTTCAGTGATTTAGTCGTGATCAAGACATGTTTTCGCGTTACGCATTTATATATTAGTAGGGGAGTGGGGATTAATTGAATTCAAATTAAAAGCAACCAAATTGAAATTTTAGTATCTATTACATAAAATAACTAAGCAAAAAACAAATGCTTTTGAAGTGAGACATGAACCAGACGCTTTTCAACACCTGACAACAATTTCGTCAGGGTTAATCTCAAAACTGCGCGATCAGGGATGTCAAGTTCCTTTTTGCTTGTTAGGAGATTGGCAACCTTCTCACCAGGAATGAAGATGGAAAAGCAATTAAAAACTTTCTCTCGATATCGAGAAATATACCTAATAACTTAATTTTTAATAAGAAATTTTTTCTCGTGTTTCAAGAACAATTAGGTTTTAAAAATGTTTACTTCATGGGTAGTTTTATGATTAAAATAGATAGATAGGTAGATGTATTATATAAGTACTTAGGTACTCTCCGTGTATGACATACACATGACATACATACACTATGTGGATTGTTTCATTAATGGAAAGAAAAAATCAAGGTCACGATCTGCTTAAATGAGATTCGCTAACGTGGACACCAATTTTTCATCACTGAACTCCTTGCAGGTCGTAGTCGACCCCTAGGGGTCGGTATAGACAACTTTGGGTATCAGTGTCTTAGACGATCCCACATTAAGTAAAAATGAGCATAAGAATGTTCTAAGAGCTTCGATTGCAGTACCGATACAATTTTTTCAACTTATTAAATTTCTCCGGATTAGAGCGTTTTAGCACACTTAATAATATTTTGACAGTAAAAACATTAGATTGAAGTATTCCATGGGGTGTTTAATATATTTGGTATCTATTGAATAATTTAATACCATACTTAAGCCGTTAGCGTCAATTCAAAGTCATTTATAAGAACAAAAATGGAATTAAAATTCGAAATTCAATGCAAAAAAATACCATCTCCGATTTTCAAGTTATCACTCTTAAAATATGTCGATAGATGTATACTGAAAGTTTTTAAAAAATTGGGATGGGATTCCTAAAGTGACAAAATTGTCAGCAAGACGGTTTTTAACATATATTTCATCTTGTAAATAAGACAGAGAGGAGAAGAGATGAGAGGTGTCGCAGAAAAAGTTTCCGAATTGACAAAGAATGTCTCCTGTATTATATTTATAATTATTCACTTACAATAATCAAATCCATAATTCTAAAAAAACTTATTCAAAAGATGTCAGCTATGACCATTTAAGATTAATTAGTAATAAGATATGTAAACTAGTAGATATAGTAACTAGTAGAAATAGTAATAAGATACGTAAACAGTTAATAAGATACGTAAACAGTTAATAAGATACGTAAACAGTTAATAAGATACGTAAACAGTTAATAAGATACGTAAACAGTTAATAAGATATGTAAACAGTTAATAAGATATGTAAACAGTTAATAAGATATGTAAACAGTTAATAAGATATGTAAACAGTTAATAAGATACGTAAACAGTTAATAAGATACGTAAACAGTTAATAAGATACGTAAACAGTTAATAAGATACGTAAACAGTTAATAAGATACGTAAACAGTTAATAAGATATTTTGTACTTAAAAATTCCTAAAATATATTTCTAAATTTATCTACATCAAAACACTGAAACTACAGTCACTAAGGGGTTCCAAGCTGCATTTTGCCCGGGGGTCCCGACTTGGATAGTTACGCCATTGATGTTGTCCAAAGCAATAGGTAGTGATTAACACAATTCTGAATCGAATTATTTAACAAGAGTTACGTACATAGATACAGTAGTATTAAAAAATTTGTTTTCGGGTCTAGTAAAATAATAAACATATTCTAAAGCGAGGTTTTAAACTCTCTATTCATATCCATCATACAGTGCTTATTATACTCTACTACTCCACGCAACGTCTATGAATTAGAAGCGGAAGTTTAAACTCCAACAAATAATATCATTACGGCATAACATTCATTCTAGGGAACAGTACCGTTACACTACAATTGCAGCGTATTTAAGATAATATCGGGTGACATGCGGCACGCGACACTCACACATGCAAGCATTCAGAAGCCAGGAAAACAAATTCTTAAACTCTTCGAGACTATGCAAACAACTCCGCTTATGTTTACTCTCGTCCATTAAATACAACGAAAGCTGCGAAATATTAATACCCGTTTTTAATTGTTTTAAATGCCTCAAAATACTTAACAATATTTTAAATTACTTAACTATTTGATAAAAATGTGTCCGATATTTTCCTCACTTGGTCATAGAATTCTCCAATTTTCTGATTTTGCCGCATCGCGAAACCATGTTTGGAGTCCAAATCTTGTTGAGGAAAATCGGACTGAGTCGATCTCTTCTTTTTTTTACTTTGGATTACTTTTGATAATTTTACCTTGGATTAACTTATTTCTTTGTAAAGAAATAGGATTAACTTATTTCTTTGTAAATAAGATTGAAAAGCTTAGATGAACAAAAAACATGTTAGGTAATTAAAAAAAAAGACCCCCCCAAAAAAAACAAATCGCAAAACAGAAAAAACTAGATTGAGTAATATTTTGATGGATAAAATATCAGTTTATCATATAATAATAATAATAGTGATAGAATAATAATAATAATAATACTAATAAGAATAAAGGTGATAAAAAACAGATCCAAGTTAACATTTTGAGTGGAGAAAGGCCAATTAAACTAAAAACAAGAACAGAGTTGTCAAGCTCTTTTAACGCATAAAATGTTTCAATAAAACTTTTGGGTAAAAATAAATAGGTTAAAAAAATAACACAGGGAAAAAGGTATTTTACGCGAGCAAGTCAGGAACTTAGTTTAGCGAGTGAACAGGCATTTGAGCAGCAAATGAATATCGGAAGCGAGCTAGTCGAGTCAGCAATGCAAAAGTATGTCTCCGGCTGCGCGTAGAGATGCCATTAACGGTGGCGTCGACTATAGTACTTTTCAAATTCAGGAATACTTTTATTCTATACGATTTCTATACACTGTAAGAAACGTCCAAGGTTCCTTTCCAAATTTTTTTTCAGATTTTTTCTCATACAAAAAGAAAATGTAATTTTAAATTCCCCTGTTTCCTTTACCCGTCTTTCTCCGCACAAAAAGTTACCTCTCTGAAATAAAACATTCCGTTCAAACAATTTTCAGCTCGAAAATTAAGCACATTTTCAGGGGTTACCTGAGAGTGTATTTACTTTTACACCGTTTTTTCTCTTCCCGAATACGCTCTTAGAAATGAATGTCAGGAAACTACTGTCCCTTGGCACCGCCGATGAAAAGTCGCCGCAAGTTAAAGACTAGTGCCAACGGGCATTGGCCCAACCGGACGTCATGATACATTTTCCCGCACTCTGGGAGTCACCATGGAGAAGACTCAATCGTTGTCACAATGGAAATTTGAAGTTGATATGTAAGATTAGAAATCATGTTCAATTTTATTAAATTCTACTTTAAACACAAATTTACTCATTCAACGAGATTTCAATATTAAGCACATTCTCAACAGGAAAGAGCGCGGCTCGCCATTGCATTTGCAGTTTGCCTTAGTTTTTGATAATGACCACATAGAACAAAAAATGTATTTAATCTGTAAATACTGTAAAAGTACGTTGCTCCAACCGCGTGTAACTTGGTCACCTTCCAAACATAAAATAACGGAAGAAAAATGTATGAAAAGAAAACACGTTCAGTTGTATTCATGTGAAAAATATATGGCATCAAAATTGGCATTTCTATTTTATTCTACGCCCTGTAGAAAAAAAAATATTAATGTATTTGTCTAACAGAAATGTTTTTGAAAGCTACAGAAAAAATTTCTTGAAACATCATCACCTTTCTAACCCCAACATTTAATCAATGATTTTTTTTGTTAGTGGTTACTACTAGTTTGCAAATATATTTACTGATTCAATTATTTGTTTGACTATTTTGTTGAAAAACGTTTCAAGGTTTGGACTAACCATATTATTTCCCGTTCTACGACTTTACTTATTCCCAGATTTCCTAATTCATATGGTAGTTAGTCTCAGTCAATCGTGATGAAAACATGTTAATTGAATTGCGATGCGGTTTCCAAGGTGCACAGGTTACGCAACGACCCCAATAAAGCATGAAGGTGGTTTCTCACACCGGAGCACAAGAGGAGGATGAAAGATGAAACCAAGACTTTTTTACCACATTGAAGAAACTTCATTCGTTGTTGGAAATTTACAATAATAACTGCATATATTACACCGATTTCAACAAGGAACTTGACAACTTAATGAGCCTCCGTTTCCACCCCCCGGATCATCTACCAGAAATAATACTGTTCCCCACATATTAACGCTGCAAAAACTAAATTAGGGTTCTATTCTCAGTTCCGGTTCTAAATTGGACATGTCATTACCATTTTAAACTGCAATTTGTAATTAAGTAGTTTTAATAATAATTGTGCAAATAAATTTACGATAAAAATTTTAAGCCAACGACACATTACTTAACACCACGAAAATTATTAATTCATTTGATACCATGAAGTAATTAATCGTACCTTCGTTTAATAGTTTTCAAATGGTTTACATCTGTTGACGCCAGAAGTTGAGCATTAGCGTCGGACAATGACACGTATGCACCCTCTTAATATATACAAGTATATTTCTCCCATTACTACTTTATGCAAATCCAATATGGGTCTCTGCATCAAGAACACGAATAATAAAAATCCGGACATTCCAGAACAGATTTCTAAGAAAGATCAAAACGCGCCATGGTACATAAAAATAGGAACATCCATATAGAAAAACTATTCCTGACAGTAGAAACATCAATAATAAATTCCTCGTAAAATTTCTACTGTTGTCTTCCTCATGTCTCCGGGACCCGTCACTTACAACTTGGATTTGAATAAGTCTTATATCCATTAAATTAGGGATAATATCAAATAGCACTGTCGCATCAAACAAGACTGTTGATGTTGAGTTTTTAATTCATAGGTATTTATTACTTTGTTCTCATGCATTGTATAATGTATCAATGCCACATTGCGACATAGAATCTTATTTCTTTACGAACGGTACCACAGAAATTTACTGCTATATAAATTATATTCTAGATGTTTTCTTGGTACTTTCAAATCACTCTCTCTCAAATTATTTGTAGATCTCACTTCTTTAGTGTTTAAATATATAAAGTACTTTTAGTATTATCATGATTGTAATTCAGAATTAATTGAAATAAAAATAATTGTCTAAATTTTTTGAAAAAAAAATCATTGATATACGGAATAAAATGATACAAATGACACATCTGAGAGACGATGTTTAGCTACTTGAATACATAACGAAAGAAATTCAGGGTTGAATTCTGACACATTGTCCACGAAACCTTCCTTTCTAATTTATTTTCTTTACATGTGTAAATTCAGAGTCCGGTAAAACCTGGATAAAAGTTCAAGTCCCGAAAACTTCTGAATTGGTTTTATCATATTTATCATACGAGCCAATCCATCTTCCTTTATAATAAAATTATTATTTGAGAATCCGTACTGGCCCCAGGAAGTGTCAATCTATCTCAAGAGAATCAAATTGGGTGACGGATCCAACAATAAAAAATAATTTTAAAGCTTACTTAATTGAGAACAGAAACAAACACACTTTCATTGTGCTTAAATAGGAGATATTGGAGCTCGTTGCATAGTTCTTGGGTTTTGTTTTTTGTATTTGGGCTCTTGATACAGGCAATGTGAAGAATTGCGCGTAAAGCTAATTGGATGAAAACCATCACCTCATTCTTTTGTATTGAAATGTACTCAGAAAATTCGAATACTTCTAAATAACTATACCAATTCAGGTATAGGTGTGGGGTACGTTTATAAAGAATGTCCCAGAAATGTTGCGACAAACCTCTAGGGAGGCGGGGCACGTCTTAAGGATTGAGAATTGCATAGAACCCCTGGCCGCAAACGTCATTGTACGCCGCTGGGTGGTGCTGTACACGAGAGTACTGGAGGAAACGTGAGGATTGCCTCATTCGAGCTCTAGCCAGCATACGAGGAGCAAGGAACGGTATCCGAACGGTGAGCTTGTAGACTTGTACTTAATGTATGGAATAGCTGAGTGCAATGAACGAGCGGCTGGACGCATTTATCGAGAACGCTTGCCGGACAGACATCGCACCACAGTTTGTTTGCACGTCTGCATCGAAATTTGTACGAGTACGGGTCATTAAGAAGTGACAGGGCTAGTGAGGGCAACCCACGATTGACGCGTGGCATGCGTGCCGTTGCCTCGGACTTAAGAATGTCTTGTAGCAGTGTCCACCGTGTTTTAAACGCCTAGTCCTTACACGCCTTTTATCTCCAAAGGGTGTAGTTATTATACCCCCATGACCATCCTGCACGTGTGCGTATCGCACAGTGGTTTCTGCAACAAAGTGGCCGAGATGTGAAATTTCCAGCTTATGTGTTGTTCACTGATGAAGCAACATTAGCTAGGGATGGCGTATTCTATCACCACAAAGAGCATTTGTGGACACCAGAAAAACCCCACATTATACGGCACCACGTGGCACAACATCGCTTCACAGTTAATGTATGGATTAGGTGCGTTGGACCGGTTCTGGATTTATCGAACCTTGATTTCCTTCTGTGGGGAACCATGAAATCTCCTATGTATCGCGATCCTGTGGAGTCTGAAATGGATCTCATCACAAGAATAATCTGCGCAGCTGCAACAATCAGAGAAACTCCCAGTGTATTCGAGCGTGTCCGGTAGGCAATGCTCCGTCGAAGTCAGGCATACGTGGCGTCTGATGGTGCAAACTTCAAGCATTAGATGTAACATTAGAGCTGTATTCATGTCGTACACCATTTGTTCTCATTATGTCCAATAAATGTTTCAAATAAATCTCACTCTTGTTTTCTTTCCGATCTTCGACCTCTGCTACCACTTACTCCTGACGTTTGCGGCCATGGGTCGCTATGCAATTTTTAATCCTTATGACGTGCCCCACCTCCCCTAGAGGTTTGTCGCAACATTTCTGGGACACCTATTCTACATTTTGTTGGTGGGGGTGGGATATAGTATTGATGAGCTGAAGAATACGATTCACCGTACGCGTGTCATGACGTTGATATTTCTAAAATCGGTAAAAAATCGACTCCACCCGAATGAGCTGAAAATTATATTTATTTTTGTTATCACGTAAGAGATGTCTTTAAGTGTGTACTTGAAGCAAATTAGCTTTTTTTTATTAAAAAAAGCACTTGATTCTAAAAAATTCAAAAGATAGATTAAAGAAATATGAGCGTAAATTTCCGATAGTACAGAATCATTTTAAAGCGACTATAACTTAGGTTCATCTTAATTTCAGTCAAAGGTCATTTTTGACCTCATAAAGGACAAAATACAAAAATACATTTCAAAATTAGGTTCCTCAAATACATCATCTTAGACCTTTGAGTTTCATCGTTTAAACTGACATGGAAACTGAAAATTTTCTTTGGTTTATAATTCACAAGTGGTTATTAATAATCAACAAGAGGACAATAAGGTCCATATGTTACGCATCTAACCCGAATTCGGCCATTGGACAGAGAAAACGATCAAAATTAGTTTTGGCAGATGCGTCTTTGCCAGAACTAGTTTTGAGCGTTTTCAAAGCGACCAACACTAGTTTTGGAAGTTTAGCTACTGCCAAAACTAGTTTTGAGCGTTTTGAAGGACAGAACTAGCATTGCGCATTATCACAAATAATGAAGTTTCGTATACTGATATATTTTCTAAAGTTAAAATGTTATTTTCATGCATGAGACATTCGCAAAAGTGACTGATTTGCGCAGTGGTGTCTCAAATGTTTGAATTAACGGTAAATTTTCTTCTCTCATGCATTTTCATGTTTTTAACATTAACTTTTTTATGAACTCAAGCGGAATATTGATAACACACAATATTATGTCTATAAATTTATTCGTTCCACCATTTTTATCTACATGTATACCCATAGCGTTAATCGTTAATTAACGAAGTTAAAAGTTAAAAATTTCAACAAAATGTTAAGTTAATAAAAACCTTATTAAAAAAAAACTATGTTACATTTATCTTCCGTACACTTAAGCTCGTAAATATTTTTAAGCGATGGGTCAGAAATTTATTGTATCGCACATCGTCTGAACCACAGACTATATGATCGGAACCGACAACCTGTAATTGCTCAATGCCATCCACGGTGCCAGTCCTTTCCCGGAAATATTGGTAAATGCTCGACGTCCAGTGCTTTTGCCACGATGAACGTCTGGTGCTCAATATCTCGGTGCGGTCAGCGATTCCCGAAGTGACCTTGAATTCAAAATCTAAGAGTGAACGAAACTGAATAGAAACTATTATTCAGGTCACGATAGTTTTTGTACAAACTATTATCTTGATGTACATGCGTTTAGAATTTTTTACAACATGAATTGACTGTATATTACGTGCAAGAGAACATTATAGTACCGTCTGACAGCTTTCACAGGAAAATATAATATGTTGGGTAAACGTTATCCCTCTCACAACCAGTTGAAAATTTTCGTATGTTCATGAAGGGAAAAATGCAAGTCATGCAAAGTGATCATGCATGAAGAATATATTCTCTTGCTACTTCAAGTACAAGAAATAAGAAACACAGTAAATATAACTTGCGTTTTACTAACTATAGAATCCCTGATTAATTGACTTAAGTGCAAGTTAAATAAAAGCTTGTAAAAATATACTCGGGATGAATACTTTTCTACCAATCCGAACATAAAAACACTATAAAGCTCGCAATTGTCACTTTCTCTTACACCTTTAACACAAAAATAACATTTCATCCGTACTAAAAATTGGCTACGAGTACATTCAGTTTCATTCTTAATGTTAAGACAAAACTAGTTTTGGACGATTCTCTTTTGCCAGAAATGGTAATGATCATTTTGAAAACGCTCAAAACTAGTTCTGGAAAAAATGCATCTGTCAAAACTAGTTTTGGTCGCTGTTTTCGACCAATGACCGAATTCGGGTTTCGTGCGTAACACATATAAGGAAACAATTAATGAGCGATTTGTGATTTTTATTCATTCGTAATACAAAGTATTCAAATGAAACTTACATTCAAAATTACTTTATTGTAATGAAGTAATATTTAAACAATATTCAATATACATTTACAGACAATCATATAGTTACTTTAAGGGCTCTAATGACCTCGCTGTTGACGAGCCCTAAAGCCCCACAAAAAAAAAAAAAAAAAAAAAAAAAAAAAAAAAATAGTTACTTTATGCGTGTCCAGACGAATTATAAACTCTTTGTCTCACAAGAATTGACAAATTATTTACCTTCAAAGTGACTACCCATCCACTCCGCACCACACAAGATTGAACACCATTGCTAGAGGGGGTTAACTCAGCTAAGAAGTCTACTCTCTGCCTCCTGAATTTTCACGTCGTTGTTACAAATGAAAATTATGAAAATACAACATGGTATTTGGTCCATAGGACGCACCCTATTGACTAAAAGGATTGTACATTAGTTCTGGATAAGTAATAGACTACTCGATGATTTCAACTTTTTATGTAAGGGAATTAACTATTACGTTTCCTTTTAGGTGTACATCATATCCAACAGCAATAAAAAGAAACTCGTGTGCGTTGCTCATGTTATAATGTATGTACTATTTATATTTCTGTTCGAGGATCTACGTTGATAAGTAACGGCATACAGATAAGGATAAGAGTGTGTGTCAAAGTCACGAGCATGAGGTAGGCAATTAAGTTTAGTATTGTTTGAAGAAAAGCTTGCTCATCTCTAGACGGTTCTTTATGCAACCCTTCGTCATTTGCTATGTTTAATAACAAAATGTCAAAGGTCAGGACAACACGTCAAGGTGTCCGTGGACCAGACAATAGGACGGAATGAAGGATCACGCTTCCTGATTTCTTATTTGACTGCTGACTATATCATATTTTAAGTATAACTTGACTGGAAGAACTGTTATGGTGTTCCGTAACAATGCGTAAGTAAAACTGTAAACCTTTTAAGTAAGGTCTTTCTGGTGTAGCTCTTCGAAATTAAAATTAAAAGTAATTAAATCAGGAATTTTTCTCCAGCACTACATTGTATATCATGAGAATTATATGCTTCACACCTTAATTACATATTTAACCCTATGAAGTGCTGCCATAAGCTATTCCGATTTCCATGTGCATAAATTAGTGTCATAGCAGTTCATAATGGACCGTCAAATAAGCCACATAAGATCTGTATAAGTTCTCAATTATAAGTTCTCATTGCAATGTCAAATAGTAACATTCTCCTTGCTTGATTTGTCTACAGAATTAATTAGCATTCATCTTTCTTCTACCAGAACGTCTCACAAAATACATACAATTCATTAATTTGGAAGTTTATGATATATTCAGTTAATAAATATTAAATGAAATTACTTCAAAAATTTCTGATGGTTGTCGGCGAGGCGTGAGGACTCCCATTGCTCCCGATCACAGCTGGGCAGTAAAGCGTTAATCCGTTAATTAACGAAGTTAACATTTTGTTTAACTTTTGGACTTTTAAGTTAATTTCTAAAATCATTAACGCTTGCATTAACTTCCGTTACATTTATCTTCCGCTAAAATAAGTCCGTGAAATTTTTAAAGCATTGTTCCCACTGTGATCAGAAATTAATCTTATATCGTATCGTCTGAACAGACGATCTGAGTCATCAGAGGTGCCCGTCCTTTCCCATGATATCTCGGTAAATGCTTTGATATGCTTTTACCTTAAGAATGTTAGAGCTCAATAACTCAGTATGGTCTGAGATTCCCACGCAATGCGTCGTAGGAAGCTTGAAATTGGAAACCAGCAGTCCTCAAGGGTACATCGGGTGACGCAAAGTCGTGAAAACAAGGGGGTGAAAATAAGGTAATACGCACCATGGCCACGCAAAGATTGTCATTACGCGGCTTGCAGCAACCCTCTCCCCATTTTGACGGTTCGCACCCTCAGACTCGTGGACTAACCTGAATTCAAATTCTTCAGACTGAACGAAACCGTATAGAAAAAAGTTTAGTATAGATGTTTAGTATTATTTAGTTGATGATGTAGATATATTTGCGTTCAGTTTTTTTTTTTTTTGTTTTTTTTGCAAAATAACTTAACAGCATATTTCGTGCAAGAAAACAGCTTTGTTAGACAGCTTTCACTGAAAAATATATTATGCTGGGTAAACATTATCTCATTCAAATGACAATTTTCATGTTCATGAAGGGAAAAAATAAGCTTATACAAGATCTTGCATGAGGAATATATTCTATTACTACTTCAAATACAATAAACAAGATACATTTTAAACATAACTTATGTTTTTAGTTAACTTCTCTAGTCAAATAGTCCTATGTATGCCATTGTGTGTTTGACTATCTGTAGAATCCTTGAGTATTAATCCTTGAGTATTTTATTGATTTAACATTTAAAATATTCAATTAAATTTTAACGGTGAATTTTCACTCCCCTTATATTTCCAACAGCAAACTAAGGCTTTAACGATTAACTAAGTTAACTTTTAAAATAACGGTTAACAATGTTAAATTTCAGTTAGACGTTGCCCACCTCTGCTCCCAATGGTAACCGAGCGTTAAGATCATTTGGTTAAGACTTTAAGACCAATGGTACCAGAGACAGAAAAACGCCGGAGTGAGATATCTCTAATTCTTGGAATAATTAGTCACCGTGAATATCTCAATTGTTGCTCTTTTCCTTTTTAATAATTATGGATGGATAGTGTTTATTTAACTGCTCTCAGAAACGAATATTCGTTAATAAATATATGGAAAGGACATCGAATATACATCGTCGCTCTCTATCTGAAAGTTCTCATTGGGGACCATCTCAAAGAGCTATGGACTTGTTTCTGATAAGGCCTTGCAACTGTGTATAACCAGCCATAAAAAACATTGGAAAAGATGTCCATTGTTTGCGCCAAGGTTAGGTTCTAAAAGCCTCGTGATGTTATATTTGCTTATAGTACTATGGCTGGAAAAGTTTGCTGAAATAGAATTTGAATATTAAGACTTAAGAAAAATTCAATCGTTGTCTTAAAGTGGTGAACTTACATTTTGATATATTACTGCCAGTATAAAATACTCAAAAAGTATTTTATTTCATACTGTCCCATACATTACTGAATTACCGAAAATTTGATGTAAAGAACCCAATTGTGCCATTATATGTTGAATGCTCCGCGGGAATGTGGATGTTAGAGCTCGGTGACTTCTCAATCTTGTTGCAAATACGATAAGGAGAAGCGGAACGATCGATTGCCCCTATACCAGATACCAGAACTCATTTTACAGCAGGTTGCATGGGTTCGGATATAAATTCACTTTCCAGTCATAATCCCCTTAATCTCTCTTAAATCAGAACCTAACCTTTCTAGCAAGCAATTCAGCGCTCTGCTCACTACAGAGTCACCTTGAGGCTTACCTCATAATTAAATTACAAAAATCTTCTCCCAGTAAGATATTGAAACACAATTCGTAAGAAACACCTGAACACTAAAATTAGATTTGCGTCCTTCTAAGTCTCCAGAGCGCATTGCACTCTTCACGCCAGAATGAATTAAAAGGCAGAGACATAAAATTTTGATTCTGAATTTGAAAAATTATAACATCACATAATTTTCCATTTTCATATTGTCAGTAAAATACGGTTGCAACTGAATCAAGAGGAGGACTTGTGCGTAGAATTCTCCTTACAAAACGAAGTTTACGTACTAAAACTAACGAAATGTAATAAAATTAGTATTACTGACAAAAACAAATAATTACATTCAATTGCAAAATACACAGTATTCAGTATTGAACGCTAATATGCCCGTAATTACGAATTTATACGTTGTTTTTACGTATGTCCCTTCCCACCCCAAGCTCGAGGGATACCACGCTCCTATGTGATCTCAACTTGAACTTAACGCCATTGGTAGTTTAAACATCTCATCAACCATAAAACTATGTATGCGATGCATTCCTTTTCTAAATAATCTATTATCTTGGTCAGAAAAATATTTTTTGTACAAAAGAGGCATCACCTAAAATATTGCACATATTGCACATAAGCATAGAGATTGGCGAGAAATAAACTCTACCTCTGGGAAGTGATTTTCTTTGCAAATTTGATTCTCTGCGAAGAAATAATATTCAGACTAGACGAAAGTCGTTCTAATAGAAACCATTTTCTATTTCCTCGTGGAATGGTTTACTCGGAAGATTATCGGACAGTGAACACAAACACATTTTTTCAAGTCTTGAAGAATACTGTTACGTCGTTAATTAGGGTTTCCTGAGAGTTTCAATTCTATTTACATTTCGAAACTGAAGAAATATGATGGGTCGTTACCAACACTATGTATTCAGTGTTGAACAAAAGCACCCATAAACAACAAAATTAAAATCAATGTACTCAACTAGAAACTGAAGCAACGTTTTCAAATAGTATCACTCTTGTAAGTTGAGACATAAAATATGACTCATAGATTAGAAACTGGACACCATACTTCCAAGAAAAGTATGGTCAAGATACATTGAAACGAATTAATCAAAACACTGTTCAATTATGTATGTTATAGTTTTCATACAAAAATATACTTCAATGCATAAAGTGCTCTAGAGAACGCGTGCTATTGCGTAACTGTTTTTTTTCGTTTTTTTTTCAATTCCCTGCCGAAATAAAAAGTAATTTCCTTTTTGTATTTCTCGTGATATTTGTATGTCCATATACACAACAGCATATGTATAGTCTACATATGTAATATACACTAGACTATACATATGTTGAATAATATCACATAATATACATATGTTGAATAAGATATATTTTACATATAATATGTGAGAGTGATATCCACCCTTTAAAACAAATTTCTGAGTACACGTGTGCCAAATTTTGAAGCTCTAGGTCTTAAAGCTAGTGGGAAAATACGTTTATGATCCAATAAAATAATATGTAAATTGAATTTCGAAAAAAATATTAGTGATGCATTTAGAAAAAATGACTATCCAGAATCACTTATTAATAGACAAATAAATAAAATTGTGTATACCATGGGAAGTAATCCTGTTGAACAATCACAAATAATCAAAATACGTAGTTCTTCCATACATTCCTTCAATAAGTAGACATAATATGAAAATTTATGAGGAAAGTGATATCAAGGTCATTTATAAACTGCGAATAAAACTGTGTTTGCTAAGAACAATGAAGACAAATTAGATACATATGAAAATATGGGTATTGTCTATAAGATTGGTTGTCAAGACTGTAACTTAGTGTATATTGGACAGTCCAAAAGAAAGCTTAACACTCGAATAAAGGAGCACATCCGAATGATTAAATATGGGAATTATACAAAGAAAAGTGTTATTCTTAAGCATGTTGTAAGTCATAATCACCAAATGGATTTTCAAAAAACAAAGATAATAGATAGAGAAGAAAATATATATCATAGATACCTGTCAGAGTCTATTAATATCAAACTGAATTGGACTATGAACAATCAGTAAAAAATAATACATTTACATAAAGGTTTGATGATGTATTACATTTCTTAAAAAATCTAAAATAAGTTGGTAGTAAATTAACATTGATTTAAACTGTTAGGTTGGTAATATGTAGATAGAGGTTAGATTGTCATTTGGACCCATATGTTTTACATACATGGCAACTAATGTTGTCATCAACATGGAATGATGTTATGATTAATATTATAATGTCTGGTCTAGTAGGGGTCTTACAATTAGAATTTTGTAAATTAATAATTTGTGAATTAGTATAAGTATTTTAACAAGAAATTTGACGTGTGAAAGTAACTTTTCACTTAATGTAATACACTTCACTGCTGTTCAGGGATAAGGTTTTGATACCAATATTTATTACATGTCCTGTTTTAATGTATTTGTTAGATAATTTTACTTATGTATTGACTGTTGAATGCTAACAACACCTGTTAATTAAATAAATGTAAAATTTGTAGGTCCTGAAGATGAGGTCATACGTAGACGTCGAAACGTTGACCGTTATTTCAAGACCAACAAGTACTGAATATACGATATAGACCTCCTCTGTGAACTTTGAAGTTTTTGATTGTCTATAATCTGCACTCTGTTTAATCCTTCAGAAATTATATAAGACACAAAGTTTGGTGTTTTATGATAAATATCAGTTCAAATCAAAATATGTGAATAATTTTGCATTGATATGCTCTCAAGTGACACGGTGCGTCCACAATACCTCAGATACGAAATGGAGACATGTGCAACAAGTGGGACGTGCGAAAATGATAAGCAAGACTGAAAATATGTATTTCGCATACTTAACGTACTTTCGTGAGAATACTTAATAAAAAGAAAAGGGTTGCCAAAATCATGAGTCAGGTAGTAATTAATGCAAAAGTGCATTAAAAAAATTTCTTAACAATTGTATGCTATACTTTGTTGGCTAAGGTACACGTACAATTTTTAATCAACTCTTCTTTAGAGTATGAAAATATAAAAAAATGGCTCCATTGAGGGAATAAATTATGAAATTCGAAGTGAATAACTTTTTAAAATATTTAACAATTTATAGTAAGGACATTTGCATGTACATAGATAGTAAAAATGGTATTTTATTTGATAGTGAAAATTAAGAAAAATACGAATAAGAGAATATTATTTTTATTCTTACATCATTTAGAGGAACCATCAACACTAATTATTTTCGAAAAAATGTTAGTAAAAGAATGTATACCGTGATAAAATGTAGATTGTTACATTCTCTACAACAGGTTTGCCTCTGGACTAGTAGATTCTGGTTCAGCAATCTAGAAACCTTTGTTATCCCGTTTCAAAATTATCCGATATCCTGACACTAAGACCCCCCCCCCAAAAAAAAAAGTTAATTAAATACCCATTACGCTCTTGACGAGTCGTCTCCCATTTAATGGGCTCTAATGACCTCGATGTTGACGAGCCCTAAAGCCCCATAAAAAAAAAAAAAAAAAAAAAAAAAGAGTCGAGNTGGCTCCAAGTTCAAGAATTATTCTGCGAAGGCAGTACCTCAATTCTCTTGAGTCACACTCTTACTAGCCTTTTAAGTCCAACCAACAGCCAATATATTTTTCGAAAGTTCCTTTTCAGGGAAAGATATTCTCGATAGTGTATTTTTATCTGTAATGATACATTATTGCATGGCATCGTGTTGCCGTTTCTTGTATTTCTTCTGGAGTTCTAGCTAATACCATCATTAACTCTACAAATAATGAAACATAAGTCGGCGGACAACGTCCAAGAAAATGAAATAAAATATTACTTCATTATAATAATACTGACTCATACAATATTTATGATTCCGTATTGTATCATGTAGAGTGATCAAATGACACTTTTTGTAAACAAAATTTACGTATCTTTAGAACCGCTTGTATATTCGACCGAAACGTGATCGACACTTACGGAAAATATTAACTTCACACTTTAAAATAGAGCTAGTTTCATCCCCGAGAAACATTTTTCATTCCCGGTGATACAATTTGAGTCACATTATAGTATAAAAAGCGAAATAAGTGTGAAGAATTAAAACTACGAACAATACACAAAACATTGTATGAGAACTTAGAAATAGTGGAACACGACAAAAATCAACGTCAAGATAAGATTCCTGAGAATATTTCAAACACATTAAATAACACTTCAAGCGTTCTAGCAGTTTAAAAATGTTTACTAAAACAACCCTTTATAATTGCTATATGTATTTTAATAGTGTGCTCTTCTTCCGGATTTTCGTGAGAAAACGGAGTAAGCGAGATAAAAAAAGATAATAAAAGAAAGAACCTGTAAGGTTGCATCGTCGTGGTGGCTGAAGGCTGCGAATACCCGAAGGCGACGATGTGCTCCTCAGTGACGACACCGTGTTCGACGTCGGACACAACAGTGCAGACGACAGGGTTGAAGGTGGAGATGGTGGCCCTGCCAAATCGGGTCCCTTTTCAGTCGGCGCACGAAGCCCCAGGTCCGTCCCTGCGCGTGCCGAAGTCTTATGATAGGAAGGGCGCTCCGCGTCGCGGTCGCTGCTCGCTTCGTCGGACGGACATTCCGCCAGCGAGGAGTGGGGGGAAGCGAGTAGATGTAACAAGAGACACGGTGAAAACATCACGGGGATTCGGTTGAAGAGTGCATGTAAGAAGTAGCTCCTCAGTATTATTTTTAGTTAATAGAAATTCTTAGATAAATAAAATATGACGCGTAAGAGACACGAAACAAAATCTGATTTCAAGCAGTCCTGATATTGTCGCGAAGGAAATATACCCGGTACAAAAACTCGATATGTTCGGATGAAAGCATTTAGACAATACTAAACAAAACAGAACAATAATACGACAGTATCTTATAGATTGAAGTCTAAAAATATTCAAGAATTTTCGGTTCCTTAATTTTATGTGATCTCTTAAACTTTTAAATAAGAATGAAATATATGAATCCTATGCTACACTATATATTATGCTAGTAAAATATTATAACTGTTGAAGCATTCATATCATATTGAAGCAAATATTTACGATTGAAAACATGGAAGGGGAAAATACCCTTAGTAACGAACATATTAAATTGGATTGTTACTCAACATT
This sequence comes from Laupala kohalensis, assembly GCA_002313205.1. Lineage (NCBI taxonomy): Eukaryota > Metazoa > Arthropoda > Insecta > Orthoptera > Trigonidiidae > Laupala > Laupala kohalensis. Next base: position 587,928 of record NNCF01126297.1, read on the forward strand.
ATACAAGTTTTAGGAGATTGCAACTAGTGAGAAAAACATGTACACTTCATAATATTCTTTCTATATTTTCATACAACTGTTAGTTGGAATAACCTAGGTACCATTTCTGGACCGGAAGAAATTCATAATAAAACTTTTTACGGATTAAAAAACAACTGTTATTACAAAGCGACGTAGCATTTGAAGCTACTTTCTCAATTCGACTGCCTCTATTGCTAAAGTAAATCCTAATTTTTTTACTTTTTTTCCTTCGAACTTTGTCGTTTATAATCTTGACTGCCTTCCAGACATTATTTTCCTTTCCTTATTTTTGAAAATGGGAAAGTCGTTGTTGACAGATGAACATATATAACGATTAAAAATGTACTTTTACCTGACAGCGGTAAAGTGAAGTATCGCAACATTTCACTATCCAGAGAATGAATTATAAGAAATTTCACCAATCGACATTGAACATAATTCCTCTATTGTCAAATCGTTTCTTTTCTTCGATAATGCAAGATCTACGTAAAAATAAATATCAAAGGTATTGTACCGCTTGGTACATGTCCGAGATCACTGGTCCTCAAACGTTCTCATTCAACCCATCCCCCTATCCCCCCCCAAGGAAAAAAATAGAGTGAATATTTCGCAACCACTACCTCCCGATCCAATGAAACCTTAGGAACAGTAAGGTTTACTGTTACACAAAAAGCGTAACTCTACGAGCGATTAGATAACACTATTTTCTGAAGTAAACAAAGAAACCGTCTTTTATCACTGGAAACCAATTTGTTTTTGGGAGTTTTTAACGTAGTTTCATCGATGGAGAAATTAATCAATGAAAATCAAACACAAACATCGCATTACTTTATTCTCATTACACGCGTACTTACAAAAAAAAAGTAAAATGTGAAGAGTGAAGGTAATTAATAAAATGATCTTAGGTTTTCGTTAAAAGTTACTTTCTAATTATTTCACGACTCACTGACGTTTCACACATCTAGGAGTTTCGCGAACGCCAGCTTGAAAAACGACCGATTCGGTCACAAAGTCAGATAAAACTAATGGCGTTTTCTATTTGCTGTTCTAGGTGTGCACTGGTGTACCCCGAATGCAAAAATGGTGTTTCATGTAAAGGAGAAGTTGCACCAGTGCGGGAATATGGTTGTTCCTTTTGACTATCGAGGCGCACTCTGCGCACTGAGAGCAACCGGACTTGCTCTGATTATTTTCTCAGTGGAGGCATTGCGCTGGGGGTCATGGAGGATAACGCATGGATGATGAATGCAACGAGTTTATTGCAAATATTATCTTCCTCTGAAAGTTTGTTAGATGACGAACAAGTTTTGTACGTCGAAATAGTCCTTCCCAAAAGAAAAATAATTAAAACGATGGTGGATGTCGTTAATCCTATTATATGATGTTGAATAAGTGGTATTTGCGTAATATATGTTACCGTGAAAGACCGAAATTGGAGAATGTCGACTTTCACCGGTTAATGTCAACATTCACATAGTCACTTGGTGTATGTCCGAAATATTTGCTAAGTACTTTTATTTCTGACTTACACTGGTAAATGTCGACATTCACCATGCTTTTATAAAAAGAGCGGCTGCGAAAGAGAATCTTCTACTGCAAGCAGCAAAAATGTTACGAACCTCACAAAAACAATTTCCTCCTGCTCAAATTGGTGATACTGTACGAATACAAGTCCCTGATGTCGACCGTGGTCGTACAGATAGCCGAAATGTGTAAGCGGTTGTTGTTGTTGGAATCGAAGACTCTGACTTCTATAAACTGGCAAATAAAAATGGTACCCTCAAGCAACTTTACACACGTAATCAGTTCGTAATTTGTAAAGAAAAGTTACTTTCCATAGATGAGATTTCTTTTGTAGAAATGTCGCTGAGAGAAGCAGCTGCAGCTAATTCGAGAAGTGGGGGGCAAGGCTATACACGCTGTCATTGCAAAAGGAAGTGTTCCACAAATAAATGCAGCTGTAAAAGCAAGGGACTCTTGTGCAATTCAAAATGTCATAATAGTTTAAGTTGTTGCAATAAATAAGATTTGAATCACATAATTAAATAATTTTTTATTTCTATTATTTTCATTTCCAATTTAGAATGTACTGTTTACTTTTCCCATATAGAATATTCATAATTTTTTATGTCGCGATTTATGTCGCGATTATTTTCTTTTCCCATTTAGAATGTACTGTGTGTTTTAAATTCTTGGTAAGAAAATATAGATCTCCGACATGTTTAACATTCACCATTAGTGCATGGTGAATGTCGACATTTACCAGTGTAAGTCAGAAATAAAGGTACTTAGCAAATATTTCGGACATACACCAAGTGAGTATGTGAATGTTGATATTAACCGGTGAAAGTCGACATTCTCCAATTTCGGTTTTTCACGGTAACATATACATGAATACGAAAATGTCATTTGTTGGTATGTTAGTAATTACTTATTGTTATTATTCAATTATTGTAGTTTCGATAACTTTGCGGCTAATCATGACCATACCCGAATCGTGAAGACAAGATGATCCATTTACTTCCTACGATCTCCCGGTGGAGTGGGGAATTCGCGCGGAGCAATGACGTCTTCGTTCGGTTTTAGTGCACACTCACAATCAGAGCAGTAAATTGAAAACGTTATAAAGAAAGCTGTAAGTCTCCTCACGATATTATTGTCAGCGATTGCTGAAGCTTAGCCATTTGCATACCAAATCAACTGAATGATTACAGGAATTTTACGTCACATCTGCTACCTACTCATTGAATGAGAAACAAACACGTGTATGGCAATACTTCAGCACGATAAGGAAGAACGAGGAACATTGACAAAATAATGCAGTAAAGTCGCGTTTACACTATGGAGCAATATGCTATAGAGCAAATTTTATATAATATTTGCAACACTGTATCATGAGTTTGCTACAGAGTAGAGGAAATAGTATCAGCCAGTCATAAGTTAACCAAAATCGACGTACACTCTGTCGCGGAGTACTAATTCTAAATAACTCATACTCTTTTTTCAGTTATACAACTACCAAAACTGGGATCATCACATCAACATCGAGAATTAATTGTCTGTAAAAATTTAATTGTTTATAAAAATATATTATTTGTAATATTTTGCGCATTTATATTTCAACATATAATAATTGAAATAGTTTATAACGATGTCTAGGGTTTATAACAAAATTAATAATTTTATTATAACAATTATAAATTAATTTTCATTTTATTCTAATTATTGCTATAATAAAGTATTGTAGTTCATAACAATTTTATAGATAACAATTACAATTGTTTTTGTACGTTTAAATTATTTATAATAATTTAACTTGGTTTATCGTTTTAATTATTTATACGATTTAAATTGTTTAATCCTTTTACATAAAACAATTTTACTTACTTATAATAATTTTAAATATTTATAACAAATTTAATTATTTATAACAATTTACTAACATAAAATTGTTATTAATAATTTTAATCGTCAAAATCAATTAACTGTTATAAATAATTATTGTAGTTATAAACAATTATTGATATACAAATGTTAATTGTTCTAGCAATTTAATTTATAGTAGTTTCATTTACTTTTAACAATGGCAATGGTTTATAACAAATTTATTTGTTTGTAACAATTTTAATTGCTCATTTAATTTATTAATAGTGATTGTGTTTAATACAAAAGAGTACACTCAAATTAATTGAACGGGATATTCTCGAAAAAGTCATAAGTATATCCTGAAATATATAAATTTCACGTTCTGCGTAAATTACACTTAAAAAAATTTTTGATTTAAAATAAATTCGAAAAAACGATTTTGTAAAGCTAAAGACACACTTGCGTTTTATCCGCTCAAGAATCGCTCCGCTCCGTTCCGATTGTGCAAAGCGTGCAAAGACACACCTTGCGGAGCGTCAGCGGGCAGGAGTAGGGTAACGTGAGCAGGGGTGGAAGGATCAAGGTCACTTCAGGACTAAAAAAGACATGCTTCGCGCAGGTCTTGTACAGAGCATCGATACAACTGCCCGCTAAATACACAACGCTTTTATTGTAAAACACATAGCTACATGTTATGAAAATGTTTAAAGTAATATTTATTGTTTACTGTGCAATGAAGACAACACTGACAATTTTTGTATTTTTAAATAATTGAAATAGACCTACTATACACACATGCCAATATAACAGTAATAGTGAAATATACTTACATAAGAAATAAATAACAACGTAGGACCTTGTTACGGACGGTTACGATATATATTATGCTTACTAAAATATGTTGCTACGTTCATGTTTATTGTTACAATGTGTTACCACCAAACGACGACTCAAACCATAAGTCGTTACGTTGTGCATTTTAATAAGAACAATATGTATTGTAATTGTCCGTAAATAGGTCGTAAGTTGTAATTTATTTATTTATCATATATATAATGGACGTTAATAGTAGAATACATAATTATTTAATTCAAATATAAAACCCTTGTAAAATGTACTCATACCATGTAATTTATCAATAATAATTGATGGATAACTACCTTCCAAAATACTTAACAAGATGGACTCAATATTTTCTGTTTTAAAACAGTTAATTTTAAGTAGTAATATAATTTTTTAATTTACACGTTAAAGAAGGTCAACTGTAGGACAATCTTTCATCTATGCTCAACAATTGTTAATATCACATAATTTTGATAATTAAAAACGAACTGTACAGACAAAATTACCCAATATTTTGAAACTTCCTTACTCGACAAGTTTCTATTAGATTTTTAGGAAGTCGTGTTTCGTTCGTTTCAAATACACGGACAATCAAAAACACAACACAATGCAAATTCACAATGACTTCACAAAAATAGTATGACGGAACTCAAATTGAGGAACAAATATTACAAATAATTAATATGTACAGCTTTAAAATGTAGAAATGAATAAGAAATCACCCGCCGTCTTCCTCTCTTCTCTCAATATAGTCATCTATTAACACTTGTGACTTCAGCAGACGACGAGGTCGCGCAGGAAGCGACGATCTCCGCAGCGCGCCCGCTAGATGTATCTTAAGCCTATGTCACATCTGCGTCTGCAGAGCGGAGCGGAGCTGTTTTTCCGCCGACTTGTGTTATCTTATGGGCGATGTCACATTTAGCGGGCGCGGAGCGGAGCGGAGATCTCCGATGTTTCCTGCGCGACCTTGTTGCCTGCTGAAGGACACAAGTGTTAATGGATGGGTATATTGAGAGAAGCGAGGAAGACGGCGGGTGATTTCTTTCACGGTGCTTCCCTTGAATATTATTTCCTTCAATTTCTACGGACTGATGATTAATTATGTCAATGTTCATATTAATTATTGCAACACTGAGTTATAATATCACTGAGTATTTGTTCCAGTGCTTCCTCACTTCTTTATAAAAAAAACTTTTCGCGTCCATTTTAGTGGATTTCGTTTTTCTGAAGCTTTCTTATTTTCGTGTTTTACTATTTTTGACTTCTTCGTGTATTCTTGTTTGTTTTTTCTTTTCAGATTTTCGTTGTGTAATTGTCAAAAAATTTGACTTGGTTTTACTTAAAAAGGGATAAATGCGCTTTTTCACATCTACATTTTAAAACTTTACATTTCAATTTTTTGTAATATTTGTTCCTCAATTTCAGTTCCATGTCGTACTATTTTTGTGAAGTCATGGTGTATGTTATATTGAGAATTCAGTATTTCTAATTCTAAAAATTATTAAATTTTGAACATAGATGAAAGATTATCCTACAGTTGGCATTATTTAAAGAGTAAATTAAAAATTTATATTACTACTTAATATTAACTGTTTTTAAACAAAAATTATTTAGTCAATCATGTTATGTATTTTGGATGGTAGTTATCCATCAATAATTATTGATAAATTACATGGTAAAAGTGCATTTTAGAAGGGAATTATATTTGAATTAAATAATTAAGTAAGTATTCTATTATTAATGTCATTATTATGGCGAAATTATTATTATGGCGATTGTTCCCCTTTAGGAGCGCGATTGAACTACTTGAATACACGATTTCTTTTTCTGATGATTTTCCTCTTTTCTTCCCAAAATCTCTTCATTCTCTCTGAATGCTCTTTCTTCCGTTCATCAGTCCATTTTTTCCCCGGTTGTCATGATGTTCTTTGTTCAAACTTGACATTCGCTATTTTGTTCCGGAACTCAGTGTGGTCGTCCATATTTTCTATGTCGATCTGTTGCAGGTCGCTCGGGACTTCTTTCAGCCATTCGGTGCGACATTTACTCTTTGTAATGATGTCAAGTAGTTTCTTTGCCGCTGGGGAGTTCTCCATCCTGTAGATGTGAGTGTAAAACTTTGCTCGGCGTTTCCTTATTTCTTCCGTAATTGTGTTGGTCTTTTGATAGAGCCCATTATGAGGTCTCGTCATCCAAATGCCATTCTTAATGTTTGCTCCGTTTGCTATTTTCCTTAGGATCTTTCGTTCCTGTTTTTCTATTTCCCTAATTTTGGAATGACCATTTATTTCCATAGTTTCGACTGCGTAGGTTGCTTTTGGAAGAATTACTGTTTTGTAGTGCCTTAATTTTGCGTATGTCGAAATGCTCTTTTTGTTGTAGTGAGCCCATGTTAGCTTGTAGGCCTTCTGAAGCTTTGTGATTCTGTGTTCATTGGTGAATCTGTTTAGTCCTGAGGTTTGTATAGTTTCGCCAAGGTATTTGAAATGGCGAACTTGTGCGATTTTACCGTATTTTGAGATTAAAGGGAATTTATTTTCTGCTCGTCTTTCCATGTATTGGGTTTTCTCGTACGAAATTTACAGTCCGGTTCTTTGTGCGATTTCATGCAGTTTTTCCACTGCATTTATTGCTTCAGATCTGTTGTCTGTGATATTCGCAATATCGTCCGCGAAAGCGAGGCATTTGACTTTAATTCGGTTTTCTTTTTCAATCCCAATTTGGATGCCCTTTACGTGAGGTTCCCATTCTTTGATGATCTTTCGTAAACCATATTGAAAAGGATTGGCGACAGTCCGTACCCCTGTCGGACTCCAGTTTTGATTTCAAAGGGTTCCGATATCTCGCCCTTGAATTTCGCTTTGGGCGTTGTTCCTGTGTTTGTTCTATGATATTTCGAGTCTTTTGGTCAATCCCGAATTCTTTCATGATTTTAAAGAGGGTTGCGCGGTCTACCGAATCATAGGCTTTTCTGAAATCAATGAATGTAATTACTGTATTCCTGCATTTCCTCATTTGTAATATTGTCTTGACACACCAGATCTATTCACCACATGATCGCCCTTTCCTGAATCCAGCCTGGTACTCGCCAATTAGTGGGTTCGTTTGGGATTCTATCCTATTTAATAGTGCTTTGGAGAGGATTTCGTATGTCACCGGGAGTAATGAGATTCCTCTACAATTGTTGATGTCCGTCTTATCACCCTTTTTGTGTAATGGGTGGATCAGAGCGAATTTCCTGTCATCTGGTATTTGCTCCGTCGCCCATATCTCTGAGATCATGCGATGAAGTTTCTGTGTTAGCGTAGGATCGTTCAGCTTCCATAGTTCAGCGATGATCCCATCTTCTCCTGGTGCTTTGTTGTTTTTCAGCTGTTTGATTATCTGCATAACTTCTACGAGATCGGGGGCTGTCTCTTATACACATCTAGATGTGTATAAGAGACAGGAGGTGTANTATATATATATATATATATATATGAGATTAATAAGTAAATTACAACTTACCACCATTTTACGGACTAGTATAGTGGGTCTATTTCTATTATTTATAAAATACGAAAATAGTCGTCATGGTGTATGTTGCACAGTAAACAATAACTATTAATTTAAACATTTTCATTACCTATAGCTATGTGTTATACAAGAAAAGCGTTGTGTAGTTAGCGGGCAGTTGCATGGGTGCTCTGAACAAGGTGCGAAGCATGTGTGTTTTCGTCCTGGTGACCTTGTTACTTTCCCCACTCACTATCCCCTACTCCTGCTCGCTGATACCCTCACCGCTAGGTATGACATTGCACGAGCGGAGCGGAGAAAACGCAGATCCGACATCAGCCATTGCTCATAAGATAACACGTGCTGTCTCCACAACGGACCGCAGAAATAAGCAGAGATCTCCGCTGCAAGCAGCGAACGAAAAATCGCTCCGTGCCCGCTAGATGTGTCTTTGCCCGTAAGATAACACAGGTCGGCGGATAAAGCGTTTCGCTCCGCGACAAAAACGCAGATGTCTGAACAGAATTGCAACATTTAATTAAAAACATTCCACTATCTATCAGTTAATAGTATAGTATAAACAATATGCAGGAAATTGGCGTGAAGTACCCAATAGCATGTAAAAGTCTGGCGGCCGAGCACAACGGTTTCCCTCTTGGAAAAACACCTTGTAAAAAGTAAAATGTCATTTTGAAATGTCAATTGACATATAGATAAAATGAAGTAAAAACTATGACGAGAAATTTTCTACAAAGTAAACTAAACTTCAGATATAATTGTGATTTAAAAATTGGAAATAATTATTTTCTCCGTAAGTTGTAAGGTGTTTCATCATCAACAATTATTACAATTATTTTATTAAATGTTCGGTGATTTATGTGTTTAAGTTGAAATCAAAACATGCAATTTTACTTATTCATGCTATTTTCAGAAATTTTAGTACGTTTTATTTTGCTTACTCTAGCACTACCTTTAGTACTTGAAACTAACCAGCACTTCTCCTACGAGACTGGTTTGTTATGAAAACTATTCTCGCTTTATCGCTGCTATCCATTCCACAGTGAGCAGGGCACCAAAGAAACCGATTATTTTATTATTCAACTGTGTTCACCTTTCTAATACAGTAACTATTATTATATTATTTCTCAAGTTCCATCCCAAGGCATTAAGATCTTGAAGAGCATCCGAACTAATGAGGTAATCTTTTGTCGAACCCAACAAAGTATATACTATCAGCATTCATATAGGCAATGATCACGGAAAGTTTCTAAACATTTTATTGTGAAATTTGCTTTGGATAATAAAATTTCGTATTATGAAATTTTGCGTGGGACAAAAAAGGTAAAAAAATCAATACTTTTGTACCTATGAGTTGAAACTCGTTCCGGAAAACCAAGTATATATTGACACTAGTCGCGGAAGTACACGTTTACGAACTCATATCAGCCGACCATCCTGTTATACAGAATGTCCCAGAACTCCACGTAAAAAATTGGATTGACAGAATTGGAGGTGAATTGTTTAAAAAGACAGGTGAATGACATAGATGAATAACGATGTGGCAGGTTTTGCATCTAGGTTTTTGACAGAATTGGTATGAGGAGAGAACTGGTGAATGGGTTTCGTTTGTTTTATTTAATAATTAATAACAGTGGTAGTCAACCGATAAGGAAATTGGTCAGTAGAAAAAGTTTGGTGGTCCGTAAAAAATCTGAGCACTAATGCCAACCATATTTTTTATAAATATAAAATATTATTTTAAAGAAATCATGAGAATATAATTTATGGTTATTTTGAACTAGCTAAGTACCTACGGCTTCGCTCACGAGAAATTTGGGATATTACAATAAGATTATCCTTCTTGTTCCCCATTAATATTTATAATCCTTTCTTTTGACTAATATAATGAATGAGTATTTGTTTACCCAAGCCACTAACTCAATCCTATGACCGATAGTAAATATATCATCGAAAATTTCATTTTTTGTGGAAAATATAACGTACGATTCATGAAGGGTGATTCTCTATTATTGATATGCATCAAACCTAACTTTTAAGAATCTTTTATCTTATTTTTTCTCCAGAGTGATCAGACAGTAGATTCAAGCAATTTTTATATAAAATAAAAGGGGGAGGGGTGTATGATTTGAACGGAAATTCCATTATTTAAAAAAGTATGGTTTCTTCATTAGTATTGCGCATATTTTCAGCAAATTTGGTAAATTTACATCAGACGGGCTTGAAGCTATTCCCGTGTCTCTGCTGCCCCGTCAGATTATCTTTCAGCTTGTTCACGTCTTCTTGTCTCAACGTGGGCATTAGGTTCTTGACACGTACTTACTTACAGAAATGAACCACAAAAGAAGATTATGTTTTCCCGTACTAAAAAAAGCGTGTTAACATTTATTTTTCATTTTAGAGGCCAACGTATCTTCTATAAATATTTTGTAAAACATGTAAATACTAAATAGAATATTGAGTTTTTCTTCACAAGCTTCAATAAAAGTGAACCTAAAGCATATACAACCTAGAGCTCATGTGGAGTTTTCATCGTGAGAAAATTTGGCACAACACCGCTAACACATTCATGATATTAGTACAGATGACAATAAATTATAATTCCCTATTTATAGATTATTGCAAGTGTGTTGTCCACCCGTGGCACTCTACCTCCTACTCTTTTATATCCCAGTATGAAGCCTCCCTTGAAGCCTTCGCATCTGCTCGAAGACACACCTCTGTTTACAACTTAGTTGGCTAGCCCGCTCCTGGCGTTAGCAGCGGTCGTGAAGATGCTCTCTCTAATTTTTAGTTTAATCTTTCAAATTATTTTATTTTTTTCGAGTTTTTGTGATTCAGTAGTTGTATTTAGATCCTAACTTTCATTGTTGTATAAAATTCTTTGTTCTGTGTGAGTGTTAAGTGAAAAAACACTAAAAACATTTCCTAAGTTTTTCAAGCCTAGCGGACCGAATATAATTTCATATTGTTTTCATTGTTTTCATTGAAGTGCTTCATTCAAATGTGTGATAAAAGTACAAACTGAATCACAAATTTAACTTCTTGGTGCATTAATATAAATTATTTTCGTGTATTTAGATTTTCTGGTGCGTATACTATTACATCCAGTGGCGGAATCAAAAGTGGGAGGAGAGAGGGGGGGCAAAAAATAAAAATACCGACAAGTACCGGTGAGCCGGGACTACAGGTGATACTTGATATCACAAACCATGATAGATATTAAAGAAAGATACGAGGTATTTCGCTCATTTATAGATGGGATATGTGAGATTAAAGAAGCAGTGGCAGAAAGAGAACACAGGATTTTCGAGACGATATTCATGTATTGTCTCTCATGATGTAAACATGAGATTCATGTATTGTCTCTCATGATGTAAACATGATTACATAGATCAATAAATGAAAAATTACGTCAACAAAATTTTCAAAAACAGATTTAATACGGTAAGATTTTTATACTTCACGGAAATTTACATTGAGGTACTAGTTACCCGTTTACCAACTTATCTGCTTCAATAATAGTGCGCACATTTTGAGTAATACTAAAAACATAGGTTTCAAAGGAATTGCTTGTTTAAAAGAAAAATCAAAAGTGATAATTCAAATACGTTTACTCAAGGGTGTTTCGTACCCTATTACATTACGCGATACGTAATGAAAAATAAATATTGAGACATATAGAAATTAAATGTAGAAAATAAGCTTCTTATAGTCATTAATTTACTTAGTTATAAAACACGGTTAAATGTCTTTGCTTTCGCCTGGCATACACTTCCACACAGTCATCCAAGTTGAGGTCAATTTTATCAACGGCCAACATTGACAAGAGCGATACACGTTCTTGAAGCATTGTATTCCTCAAATAATTTTTCACTCTTTTCAAGACATTGATCGTTCTACCGATGCATTGGATATAGGGACAATTAAAAATAATCTCAAAAGCTGGAAAAGGTTTGGAAATACATTATGATTGTGAATGTTTTCAGACTTTAATTGTAGCACTAACTTCGAAATAAGTTTACGATCTGTTTCTTCAGGATCTTTTCGAGAGAACACATCAATTTCTGCAGATTAAGTTTCACTGTCAATTCCAAATGTTTCACTCACAGCTGAACAAGCGTCTTTTATAATGTCACTACAAACCTTATTGTTCTTCATTGAAGCAGTCAGTAATGTTTCTATATGGCACAGTAAAATCAGATGATTTCGTTTTTTTAAAACTCGACTTGATGTTCTCAGAGAGGGTGTCTAGTAGAGGGAAGTAAAATGTTCTTGACCAAAAGACTTGAGGTGAACCATAATTAGGGTGAACATCTCCTCCGCCAATTTTCTGCGTAACTTTCCGTTTGCGTGGAACAGTAGGCCTCTCGAAGCTGAGTTTCAGAAAAGGTAAGCGCTTCAAACCAAAGTTTCTTGAATTCACATTCATTTCTATAATCAGCTAAAGACCTTATTGTTCTATTGGCAATATCAACTACTGCATGAACTGATACAACATGATTTTGTATGTATTTTGAAATAATGTTCGTATTTTCAAACGTTTCATGCGAAAATGAACTCAAACTTACAGATACACATTATCAAACCGTGAGCTTCATCACCAATTTTTGGGTCCGTAACTTCAATTTCTTCCAAAGTAAGTACTATGTCTACTAGGTGCTGTTGAACGGCACGCAAGCTATCATACCTACTGCTGAATCTTGTGTCGTTCAGTGCTTTGAGAGACAAATCATTACCTTCTGGCTGCACTAGCTAAATTCTTCACATTTGTAAACACTGCAAGTCGTTTGGGAGAAGCTTAAAAGAAACAGTACAATTGTTGTGTTGTACTGAAAACATTGCGTACAGAAACAATGCTCTTAGAGGCATCTGCAAGTGCAAGATTTAGAGAATGCATGTAGCAATGTACATACATTATGTGGGGATTGCTTTCTTTCATTCTCGCTACCACTCCTTTGTAAATACCGCTCATATTACCTGCTCCGTTGTAACATTGAGCAATTATATTTCGAAAACGAATACCAAATATTTCGAAAATATAGAGAAACAACTTGTACAAAGTTACAGCATACGTCAAATCTGTTTTGAAACAACAAAGAAATCGTTCTTCGATTTCCAGTTCCTCAGTGACATATCTTATTATAAGAGTTAACTGCTCATTATGTGAAACGTCTGGCGTTTCATCGACAATTATGGACAAAATTATGAAAATACTTTTCTTAGCACAATTAAGTATACTGTCTGGCGTTTGATTTACCAATTCCTAGCATTTCATTTTGTATATCGTGATGAACATAATTTAAAAACTTTTCCCTATCTAAAAACATTTTTTTCAATAACACATTATCAGTTGATCTCAGCTTTAATAATTCCACATAATTACTTCTGTTAGCTGAACTCTCACTTTCTCTGTGTCCTCTTAGTGTTAAACCCTGTCTCTGTGTCCTCTTAGTGCCAGGAAAGACGGTCTGAAAGAGAATTTTCAATTATCGCGATTTTTACTGACTTCTTCGTTATGTTGTGTAGATATCTTACTCACAACACTTTCCTTGGCTTCTAATCCCTCGTGCCAACGTTGCAAAGCATTAAGGTGAGATGAGAATCTTTCATGTTCTTTAATGCGTTAGTCGGCTTTTTTCCAGTTTTTGAATCCCTTTGAAATAAATGTCTCATCATAGCAACCTGTTGTTCCACATAATCTAAACTCTTTGTCTGCAGAAATACTATATTCTAGCCACTTATATTCTGCGAACCACGAATTTCTGAACTTTCTTCCTTTTGTTTTTGGATATTCGTTGTGCGTAGGTTGAAATGGACCATCTTTGAAAAATTCTAATACTACTTGCTTATCATGAAGTGGATCTCTATGCTGAAGCTGACTGTGAATATTAATCACGCTGGACACGCAGGTAGTTGAAACTTCTGTTTCAGTATTTAATGAAACACACTCTACAAAACTAAACGTGGAAACTGTGTCTACAACGGCGGCAGCGAGGCATTGTTCAGTATCACTTGTTGCTACCAACTTCTGTTTCTTTACGAAAAAGTCAAACAAGGTTTTTCCAGTTGAACGCTTCATTTAAGCCTCGAATCAATATTGCACGCGGGAAAGTATAACACAGGAACACTAGAGAGAACTACTGAGCCATACGCACTGTAACGTACGGATTCACTTGACAAACTGGCGAATAATTATCACAATATCCATCGGTCTGGTAATTCACCAAATTCCAAGATAGATCTGCCACTCAGGTTGATAGCGCGTTTGGCTGCACGTCTGTCCTGTCTGGGGTTGCGGTAGCCGTGACAGAGCGCAAGGCAATAATGATACGTTTTTAAAACAGCGTCAATTTCACCCCAGACCACCTTCTTTCCATCAAGGTCTCGCGCAGAGCAAGAAGCCGGCGTGGATAATCTGTTCTAAGGACACTTATCAATTATTGATAGCGACGCTGGATGTACATCAACGGTCGAACTTCCTCCACTACAAATTCTAACATATCCCATTTTCCAGTATAAACAACTTTAAACTATCCATTAAAATGATATTACTATGCGGCTACGCATATTTATCGCTTATCGCACGAAAATAAAATTTGAATTAGAGGATAGATAGACTTTGAGAGGACAATTTGTTGCTACCTCGGTAAACAAGTTAAAGGAAAGACAATTAGGTGACACTAAAGCAAGGCTAGAATAATTATCTCCTGACTTCACATCTGACCTCACATCATCCACCAGCCTCTTTACCCAACTCTACACCTCCTCTTCCACCTCACTCTGCTCCTACCTCATCATCACCACCCCCTTCCCATCACCACACTCATTTCTTCCTCTGTCCCTGATCTTCCTCTTCCTTCCTCATCTCCCTCGCCCTCATCGCCTCCTCCTTCCTTATCTCACTCTCCCTGATCTATTCCTACACCCACATCTCCTTCCGCCCACATTCATAGTTACAATTTGCGCTCAGGAGTACGATGTGGTACTCGAAGGTGACAATCGCGTTCGGGTGCAGTGTGTGGGCTTTATCCGGGACTAGAAGTTGTGCCAAATTCAAATTCCCCTCCACAATCTAACTTCGATTCTATTTTTCGAGAATTACAAACTGTTTGCAAAAATGAAATAATTATATTTCATCCTAATGTCCAATAACTTTCAAACAAATTGACAGACATTGAAATTCTTTTACACCATAAACCATTCGATTTGCTATACCTCACAGAACATTGGCTGTTAACTAACAACATCAATGATACTGCTATTTCTAATTATTATTTAGCAAGATCTTACTGTCGGCATAATTTTAAAGGGAAAAAAATCCTTGGTGGTATGTATATCTACGGTCATAATGATTTTTATCTTCTCCACTGTCAGTCTACGAGAACTTCTGCGTAGATAGTGCTCGAATTTTCTGCAGCTATTTTACCGACATAGGTATTATAGTTTTATGTATTTATAAACCTCCTCAATTAGATCTTAACATATTTTTTCGGAGCTTCGAAATTGTCTTGAAACATATTACACATCAATCTATCGTTATACGTGGTGATTTTAACGTAGATTTCCTGAGTTCTTCCGATTACGCAAATTCACCCATAAATCTATTCAAGAAACTTATCAACTCCTTCAACCTTGTAACTACGATAAACAACTCCACTCGCCTCTCCACTTCATCCCAAACATTGTTGGATCACATTATCGTTAACAAAGAAATCTCTTATTTCTCTGAAGTGTTTATCACCGCATCCAGCAATCTTGCGCAAGTGTTGATCTTTCAAGTTAAACTGAAATCACTTAAAATCATTTACAAGCATTCTAGACAGTTTAACGACACAAATTTTGCCATATTTTCAAAATATTTACGTGAGGAAACTTGGAAAGATGTTTACAAATGCCAAAACACTGACGACAAATTCAATGTATTTATTTCAACGTTCCTAAAACATTACAACTCTTTTCCCATAAAACGCAAGTTATTTAACACAAAGAAATACAATAGATGGATCACCAAGGGATAAGAAATTCTTTTAAAAACCAGACTCCGTTTATATTATCTTTCAAAACTCTATAACAAACCACCCGAATTCCATGATTATAACCGTAAATATAAGACTATTCTCCGAAAAGTAGTCTTATGCTGCTAAAGTTTTGGAAAATGACAGGCAGATACTACAATCGAACAACCGGACCAAAACCATGTGGAATATTATTAAAAATTGAACGTTACGTTACCTGAAAATCGCGAAAAAAAAACATTTCTCTTCTAAACGATGGCAAAATCGTATCTAATCCACTTGACATCACAAATTTGTTTAATTCTTATTTCTCAGAGGTATGTAAAATAACTAATTCAATATCTCAAAACCAATGTATTCCGAATACATCCACCCACGTGCCCCATTCGATCTTCACTTCCGAAACTAACGCCAGTGCAATCATGAAAATCACTTCATTAAAAAATAAATTTTCAACAGGCATATATGATATACCCGAGTTTATTGTTAAATTTTCGTCCAACGTTTTGTCTAACCTTTCGGCTTATTGCAAACACTGACAAAACAGTGTCTATGTCATTTCACAATAGTATCAGAAAATCTTTACCCCAGGTTTCTCTTTCTTTAAACGGAACACAATTAAAAACTGTTACTAATACAAAATTCTTAGGTCTCCATATTTATGACAACCTCAAATGAAATTGTCATGTTGACAATCTTAATTTCCAATTAAGCAAATTGTGTTACGCATTCCGAATCTTAGTTAAAGTAGTTAGTCCATATATATCCCGTTGCGTATATTTTGCAAACTTTTATTCACATTTACGTGATATACACATTCATTATCTTTTGGGACAATTCCGATCAGAGCATTCAAACTTTCAAAATTCAGAAGAGGGTAGTTCGGATAATTTGTAAATCTCACACCCGAATCTCTTGTAAACCCTTTATTTAAGGAATTAAATATCTTAACACTTCCCGGCATTTATATTTATGAAACGGTCGTGTCTGTTAAGATCAAATTATTGAAGTGCCACCCTTGCTTCATACGAAACAGTCTCGTTCACAAACCCAATACTCGCAATGGCTTTTCGCGTTCTAAGAAGTCGAACGGCAAGTTTGTGAGAGGTGTTTTTATAGTGAGGGCATTGTTCGATCAGAACTCGTGCCAAGGGGAACATCCGAATATTACAAGAGCGTAGCGCAACTTTTGAGAAACGTACGGAGGAAGAACAGAAAAATGAGCCAAAGGCTTTCTCCTTTATCATGACAACGCACCGTGCCACACCTCGCGTTTGATTCACGAATTTTTGGCTTAAAAATGCTTCTGCCTGTCCTCATCTGCTTATCTCTCCGGATTTAGCACCATGCGACTTCTGGCTTCACATGCTGCGACTTCACCAAGAAATAAAACCGTACTAAAAGTATAACGTTTTCTCACGATTCCCGACATTCAGAGGATCACGATAGATTCCTTCCAGAAATGCTTCCAATCATGGAATCAACGTGGGGATAAGTGCATCGCTAGCTAAGGAGAGTACTTTGAATGATATTTATTCAAATCTGATATAAGCTTATTACTCTGTACATAATAAAATTATTTTCCGTATTTTTGACCACACTTTGTCTAACTAGACAATTCCTTTGTGGGGCTTTACGGTTCGTCGACATCGAGGTCATTAGAGCCCTAATTGTACTGGTAGGGAAAATGCAGTTTCGCACCAAGGAGAGTCAACATGACTTTCGCCGCGTGTGGGACTCGCCGAACGACTCGACCATATCCACTAAAACCCTCCAGAAATACAATATATCCAAACATATATCAAAAGAAGAAGAATGAGGAAAATGAAAAATACCCTAGCCCTCGCAAACTAATAGCGTCGGGATCGAAAAGAACAAGAGGTGACCAAAGAATGTCAGGAAAGAGAAAGGAAGGACCCTAGCACAAGTAAGTGGGAGTAATACCAGACTCAGCTCGGGGCCCCGTGTTTGCCAAACACGTACTTACTAGATGTAAGTCCCCTGAGGGGGAACTAGACAATCTCTTTTCCAATGTATATTCCTTGAAAAATGGTATTTTTATTGAGTGCATTGTGTTCTGTCACAAACAAACAATAAAACACAAAAAATGTTCTAAAACTAAGTAACAAAAATATCATGACTAATATTTATTTCGAGGTCAAAGTACCGATTCGGGGTCGATTGTTTGTCCGTCATTAATACTTGTGTTGCCCAAAATATATGAGTGAGAACTAAACTGAATTTTTAGAATCCTTTCTGTAGTATAATGAAAAAATTCATGATTATTGTATTCCAACTAAGTGACTTAATTATTTAAAATTCAATTGTGTGTAGAATGGAATGACAGAGGGGAACGATTTTTTAAAATCCAAATGCCATTGCTATTGAATCCACATGGTTTTCCAAATACACTACAATAAATTTGTGTTGAAAAAAATATTTGCATACCTTTTCTAATCATACATTGTACTTGAGTAGGTGTAGTATATTGTACTTGAATAGGTGTAGTAATTAGTAGATTGTACTTGAGTAGGTGACATCTAAATCATTCCAGGTTCTGATATATACTATTAAATCTACATTTATAGTCTGGAAAATAACAGTAAACCGTGATGAAACTGTATCAATAATTCTCTTTTTCCTGTTCAAAAAGAAACTGAACTTTCATTAGGAAATTTGATATACATTCCAATTTCACGGAATCATGACGGTTCTCGGTGGTGGGGATAGATCGGACACACCTTCTAGACTCACTCTAGTATAGTAAAAGGTCTCCATTCACAACTACCGCAAGGCATTACATTCTATTATTATAAAGAAATTAAGATATATTTATATAGATTTAAATTTATGCTCATTTTTCCTTTTATAAAACGTTAAGTTTAAAGTTACATCTTATGTAAACAAAACTCCTTCCGTCACTAGTCACTAGTACAATAACAAAATTTAGGACAGGTGAATTTTCTTGTGGCATTTGTACATAAGATGCGCTCACTCATTATCAAAAATACAAGAGACTTTTGATTAATGTTAGTAATTAAATGTTCAGTAAAAAATGCGGGAGTGTTCACTTATATTGCTGAAAGTTATAAACTAGGACTACTGTGTTACAGTAGAGAGCAATAAAACAGAATATTTAACATTTCTTGGTCCGTGATAATTGATTCGTTTACTCAGGAAGGTAGACGTCAATTACAAAATACTTGTTTAGAAATATTAACTTCATAATGGTTGCTTACACTTAATTTGACGGAGAAAAGAACCATTCGGTTGTCTATTACATAATGATAACACTCTTCAATATTCACTGCACAATATTAACAATATGTTGAAAATCGTGTACCTTCTAGAATTGGTGAGGTTAACTGCGCGCCATTGGGATAAAATGATGTAGTAAATGTCTCTTTAAATAACAAATAATTATAAAATGTCATAGCATTCATTTGTTGTATATCAATCTTGTACTTCAAAAACAGTAAGTTTTCCTTCCATCTTCTCCTTCTAAGAAACAGAAATGGAAAACTGTGTGTAACACAATCCTCAGTCCTAAGGGAAAAAGAGGATTTTAAGTGATAAAAAATAGAGCTTTCCAATAATAATCTCACAAATATAATTTTATTCGCTGAATTAAAGCTGCAAAAAAATAATTTTTTGTTACATTACGTCAACAGAAATGTTATTGACGTAACAAATCTTACCCAAAAGAAACCATAGCTTCAAGAATGTAAATATTACACACCAGTGAGTTAAACAAAGCAAATCGCCTGATTTATTTACACTCTTTTGTATATCATAGCTGCTCTTTGAACTGTTTGAAGTATTACCAACTGTATCAGAAATAGACGTTGCGTTTAATTTTAGAAACGTGGTTACATTAAACATTAAAAATGAAGTGGAGAAACTTCGGATTCCTGTCTCACACAGACGGTGAAATATGTGCTAATTAGGATCATAATATTAATAATTCAAACATTCCTCTCTAACATTTTATTATGGACTAAAATTGCAGTAATTGTCACAAAAAGTAGGTGTTAAAATGATCAAGCGTTGTTCAACTCTATCATCTATCTTGGATGAAATTCACAGGAGAGAAATGAATTAAATTCTGATAGCTAGAATAAGATGACAGTTTGTGATATTGGAGGAATATGCATCATCCAAATGGGCGACCCCTGTTGTAGTGAATAGCGCACTCACCTTCTAGCTCTGATGACGCTGCTTCTAATCCCGGTTGATGCATATAGAATCTCCGGTAGCTCAGATGACTCATCACCAAAGTCATCCTGGGTTCAATGCCCGGTGGAGTCAGAAAAATTTGCAGCTTTTCACATTAATGTCCCAGTACATATAGCTGTGACTACTAAAAAGTGAACCCTCCTTCCTCTATCTACCTCCTTCTAGTATCAATAACTCTAACTAGTATTAACCCCTCCACGTGGGGCAAGTTGTTGGTATACCCAGCTAAACGGCCCACCTACTAACAATAACCTACCACCCAACTCCTACTTCCTTCAGCTTCGTGTAGATAAGCTTCAATAGCACGCAACATATCCCTTTTTTTTTAATACAAAAAAAGTAGAATTTGCAGTTCGCGGCAGGGTTTCTCGGAGTACTCCCGTTTCCTCTGCCTTTCATTCCACCATATCTTTCTCTCATCATCATTCACCCCTCATCTCATTCGCGCAACGCCTCACATAATTCACTCACTTTGCCACTATGGCATCTTACAGCCATTAATTGAGAACGCGGGGTAAACGGCGATGGAACACTGTCTTAAGTAGTCTCCGCATCAACATGACGATCGAATGCATACAATCGAAATTTGTGAAGATTATTGCATTCGTAATTTGCATAATAATTATGCAAACTAAAAATAAAAATATTTAATATTTGTTAAATTTGAACAATTTACAACAGCGTAATAGCATCATAGATATGCGAATATTTAAACCTTGTTGAATGTAATGAAAATGAAGAGCCTAGCTAAGCGTTGAACGAGATATTCCGTTGCGTCGAGTATAGCATTCGCCTACTTCAGCATAAACAATATTTTAATATTCACTTACTGTTGTTACACTGCTGTTGTTACGTCAAATTCAGTGAACGTTATTAGTTTGTGTTCTCTCTTGTACTACAAAACACTGAAAAAACATATTTCATTCAGTTTTGTAAACGAAACATATATGGTTGACGAGACTACGCAAATTCATTTCATTTTGAATTTCGCCAACAAACTGTCACCAATACCATATATATCTAAAATGGTATTGTTTTGGACATTTTTATATTTTCTTTAAAATGCGTTTTCCTCGCAAATATACCACCTGAGAACCTCAGGCTGAAATGTCTAGGTGGTTTCATTTTATTTTTACACAAGTTATTTCAAACTTTGATTTGTTGCCAACTTTACCAAATTTAATTTTCTCTTTAAAAAATGAGTTAACATTTTATGTCTAATGTAAAACAATTCAAGTTTAAGCAATTTTATTTTTTTAACTGCAGGGGTCCTGAAAGGAACTTTTTATCACAATTATTATATTTCGAAACAATATTGGTTCAAGTGATTTTGATATTCACTTAGGTTTCACGATTTCTTCTTAACGTGCCTGGAGTAAATAAGATAGTAAATGAAAGTTTCCTTTCCTCGTGACAGCTGCCAATAAATAATCTCGGATGAATACACAAACAGAGATATATCTTGAGAGGATATACAAGTTGTTCTTATCTCTACAGGTTCTGATCAAGTGCGTTTCAAGTGAACACTCAGAAAGTACTTGAACGAAAAGCTGATGGCATTTTCATTTTCAAATTCTTTCATGTTACCTAAAAGTATAAGAAGACGGGAAATTGCCTATGCTGGATGATGTAGCGGTCGCTGAATGAGTCCCTCGGCAAAGTGTTTTCAGTTACACTCCTCAAGATGTTGGCTCTACAGAGTCTCTTTACCCTAAATGTTAATCTGCGTTCGCGAAACGAAGAGAAGAATGAGTTTGGAGTCGTCAAACAATGCTTATTCATACAAAACTCCTTGTACTGGTATGTTTTTAATACTGATTGGTTCATTAATTTTATGAGATTAAAATTTGTGAACAATATAATCTGTTTACAAATAAAGTAATTTTATGTGTCGAAAATAACATTATACTCATACCTATTCCAATAATTTGATTTTATTATTATTATTAATAGCATTTGCATAATCTTCTATGGCGTAGAAACCCATTAGAAAGAAGGGAAGAATCCACAGGGAATATATATCCCCTCTAAACATTTTTGTTAAGAATAAGATAATTTTTCAAAAATTATTTTTACAAAATAAGAACATTGCAAAATTGATATTTTTAGTATTGACCATTGTATATATGATATAATAATTACACTAAAAGAAACTTTTAGTGTACCATTAGGAGATGTGCAGATCCAGAACTACGGCACGTTTCAACAAATTTCAGATATATACGGAATATCAGATATCAGAATATCTGATTCAACGTTGATGTGGAGGAAATTGAAAAATTAATTTTACTTGTCGTCATACTATTCTTAGTAGTAGTTTCATTAAAATATTATTCAAAGATCAATTATATTTATCAATTAACATTATATTTTCAAAAGAAATGAAACATTTTATTTAACGATCAATGGAGAATAATTATACTTCATTAATTTTCTAATTTTTGCAAGGAAACAAAAGATTTCTTTTAAATGAGATAGTTCTGTTTCATTCTATGTTTCTTAAGTATATTCAACTTACTGTCGATCAAAATTAACTTGTTACGCACGATCAAAATTAACTTAATACATCAGCGCTTTAAACGTTTTCGGTAACTTCAAGGTTGTCATCATCAGTACCTTATTTTGCATCCAGGGTGAGTGGTAGTTCCCGAAGGTGGTAGATTTGCTAGAACGATGATGAGAAGGTAGTCAAACGGAGTATGTGATTTGTAATTGGAATGTTCATTATATTCATTCATTATTATTACGTCTATAACTCTATATTCCGTATAGTTTTCATGTTTTTAAATATTCAATAGATCCATTGCGTTAGTGTGTATTTTTCTGTGAATACCTGGTATTTTGAAATTATGTTTGATCTCTGTGTATGATTTGCGTTTCGATTAATTGGTTGGCGAAATGTTCCTGTAGATTTCAAAAATACCTTCATACAACTTTCGGTGAACCTGCGATCGGCTTTCCCTATCTAGCATTTGGAACAATTGGTACTCCATAATTTATAAATGCCTGGGATATTGAATTTATTGGGTATGTTAGGTTAGTAGAAGTTTTTCGTTTTGAACGTAGTTTTTTATCCCATTAAATATGGAATTGTGAGGTCAGCTCTCAGCCAATAGCAGTATTTGTTAATGCTCCTGCTGTTTTCTTTCACGAGTTCCAAAAATCTGTTTATACTCCAGAAATATTCATTAACTGTGACATTCTGTTTAACTTAGGTCATAAAGTTTTATGAGTGTCGTTCTGACAAAGCTAATTTATTTTGAAAGATCTGGTAGATCTCACCAACACCACTTTCCACTACGAGCCCCTAAAAGTCTTTTGAGTGGTCACTTCCTCACACCACTACGTTGCCGAATATCACTCGCTGGCATGATATTTCTAATTGGGATCAACCCGAATGTTACTTATACAAGGCCTATCTTGCCCTTCTTCTTAGTTCTGCAAAACAAAGTATCACTATGTCGTTCTCGAACAACGAAAACTAATTATTTGTCATTATATATATATATATATATATATATATATATATATATATATATATATATATATATATATATATATATATATATATATATATATATATATATATA
>NNCF01126297.1:611593-654904 GCA_002313205.1 Laupala kohalensis
GGGGCTGTCGGAGTTTTCCAGGAACTGGCGGCACAAGGTGGAAAGAATTCTCAGGGTTTTAACTGTTGGGAGTAGGATGCAGTGTCCTGGAGAGTTGGGGGGTGGGAGAGAAGGATTTGAAGGTTAGTTTCATGAGAGGGAAATGAAGTTCAGAGATTTGTTCATTTAATAGGGAAATGTTGTTTTTTAGAATAAATAAATTTTAGAATATGTAAAATTTCTAATTTGATCCGGGGCCAAAATCTATTTTCTACTTCTAAAATATAAAAATTCTTCTCAATGTTGTGTGTTTTCTACTACGTAGTTGGCGAAGTGAAAGACTTTAGTGTCATTTTTCCACGCATTTATGTGTTCTTGTACCCTTTGTTTAAACATTCGTCCAGACACGGAGGAACAATCACTACGTGAGAGAGAATACACTCCACTTCGGAGTAGGTGGGGGGGATCCTTAGTGTATAATAAGTTTGAGTTGAGTATTTGTGGAGAGAAGATGGTAGTGTGAATGTTGAAATGTTATAATGAATTAGCGATTTTCAGTGAGAGAGGGCCTATGAAAGGGATTGCATATCTGATTTGAATATTATTGTTTGGAGTAAGTGATGTGAGGTTCTTTGTGTGATATAATCTATCTTTCTTAGTAATTATATTATCAATTAGAGAGGTAATGTAGCCATTGTTTGATGCTAAAAGTTTTATTGTGTCTATTTCTGTTTTGATCTTATCTGGTGTGAGTGGAATGGTGAAGAGACGATGGACCATGGAGTGGAAGGCAGCGTGTTTGTGGGAAGGAGGATGTAGTGAGGAATTGTGAATGGTTGTGTCTGAAAATGTGTCTTTCCTGAATATGTCAAACTGGTGGCGGTTGTTTACTAAAGAAATAGAGAGGTCTAGGAAATTGAGTGTTCTATTGTCATTTTCTATTTCTGTGGTGAAGGTTATGTTAGGGTGAAGTGAGTAAAAATGTCAAGTTGTCTGTGTGTCCCTGTCCAAAGAGCGATTACGTCATCTACGTAGTGGTACCAATAAATGATGTTAGGTAGAAGAAAATGTCCAGAGTCAAAAATTTGTTTTTCAAGATGGTCCATAAATAAGTCTGCAAGTAATGGAGAGAGGGGGGAACCCATTAGCCTGAGTTCTGTTGATATAATTTATTATCAAATTTAAAATAATTCACAATCAAGCAAAGAGAGATCAGGTTAAGAAGAGGGGCAAGACGCGGTGTGTCACGTAAAAGTTTTACAATCAGATGGAGAGATACTGGGGAAATGATTTTTGACATCGAAAGAGATTAATTTAGCTTTAAGAGAAACAGGAATGTTTTTAATTTTCTTGGCCAGGTCCGTAGTATTCTTAATGGTGTGTGAGGGACAGAAATTGGTGGTTGGTGAAAATGTTTGTTCAGCTGGGTGCTAGTCTATGTGTGATTGTGTTGGTGTAGGAGACAATGGACCTTATGGTTATGGAAGCCTTATGGATCTTAGGTAAACCATATAGACGTGGAGGGGTTGGGTTAGAAGGAAGAATATTCAGGTGTTAGGAAAAAGGTCTTGTGATTCTGAATATTGTGTTGGATACAAGAAGGTTTTCTTTCCAGTATTCACAGCTATATGAACTGGGACATTAATGAGAAAAGCTAGAAATATTCTTGTCCCATAGGGAATCGAACCCGGGATGACTTAGTGATGAGCGACAACACTACCACCCGTGCCACCGGTGAGGCAAAGTTGTACTCGAGGTGTGGATTACGCAGGAGATATATTTGTACACGTCGTTCCCATGGTTACGAATAAACAAACTGGGACAATGGATCGTATGAATAAAAAAGAGAATGCTCGCGTAAGTATGCTAATATGAGCATGAGCTATTACTCTTTTTTTTTATATGAATAAAAACCTCGCAAGCAAGCTAGACAGGATGCTCATGCTCCTTGTAGCATTTCCTCCTTTTGTCTTGGAGAATCCAAAGAGCTTGCATAGTATTAGACTTTCTCTAGGTTTTTTTTGGAATCGCGAGTTGAGCGTGTCGTATGTTTTAATGAAGTTGGAAAAGATGTGTGAAATGCTGTTATGATAAGAGAGCTCTATTACACGACCATTTTCCATGGTATAAGAGCTTCATGGAATCTTACGTTATTTAGAGTAAGTACTGAAAAAAAAATTATCGATATTTATTATTACGTTGACGTAGTTTGACTTCGTTATTTCATTCGTACCCTTTGGGATTGCGATAGAAAATACAAGTTCATGATTTGATGGGAACAATATATTGTACCACAATAGTTAAATTTCAAAATCTTGTTTAAATTGACTCATCTAACTTAATAAATCGTCCTGTGCGTTGTATAAATCGTTTTATGCATTAGTATAACTTTTTTTAGAAAGAACAATAAATTTC
This sequence comes from Laupala kohalensis, assembly GCA_002313205.1. Taxonomy (NCBI): domain Eukaryota; kingdom Metazoa; phylum Arthropoda; class Insecta; order Orthoptera; family Trigonidiidae; genus Laupala; species Laupala kohalensis. The sequence goes on from NNCF01126297.1 coordinate 613,988, forward strand.
TTTTACTAATGCATGTATTTGTTATGAGAAAGGAGTAATTCGATTTATTTCATCGCTGAATGAACACAGAAGGTACAGCATAACAAAGTAACACATTTTCTAAACTTTAATGCGTACATTGTATGGTTGTACACATATGAATGTATACATATAAGGCTCTTTCAATATTAAAATTATTTAGCACCACCTTTATTGCGGCTAGAAACAACAGAGTAGAGACTTCTTCCAACATACCTAGCACAGACGAAGATATCCAGTATCTATCGTAAGTGACTGAACACATGCCTCACGACTACTCTTTGTAGCTACAAACAGGATACTAACTAGGTACATTATAAGTAAATAAATAAATTGTATTAACTTCCTATTCACGTATTCATCGCAGTGTTTATAATGTTTTTTTGAACACATTGCAAGAACAATCAAAATACCTATAGGGGCAGAAAAGTGTATGAGATCTTGTTATCTAATTTATCTGCTTTAATTTCCACTTGTAAATCATAGGAAACTGAATCCACATTGGGTGTAATTCTAAAAATTTTATTCATACAGTTTCTCATGAAGTTTATTGATAAAAAACAGTTTTCTTCCCTCCCAGCACTTGTGTATTACCTATTAATCCCAAAACCCGTATTATCTATTATTCCCAAAAGTATTCTAATCTTATCATTCGGAATAAAATCACCTTCGTTCCAAAATTCTCGTCTCCAATCAGAGTAAATACACTCACGTTTTCTTCGGTAAACCAGTAAAAAGCTACAAAAATTTCTTCTTACTTTTACGCTTCTATTCATTTCATTTTAAAACATGATATACACAAGTTTTCTTTATTCTTTTCGAAACACACAAACACAAGTCGAGCCGTCAGCAGTGAGAATCGTACAAATGAACATGGTACGTAGGTGGCTCAGAAAGCGGCGAAGCAAAGCTCACAGAAAAGAGTACATACTACATCTTTATTCATACAAATCAGAGATAATGCTCGTGCATGTCTAGGACAGGAGTTTAGCCTCGTCCCGAGAAGAGCATGAGGCAATGCTCGTAAGTTTTATTCATATCGATTGTAGTTTATCCCACTAAAACGCAAGAAAAGAGTATACACTTGTTTTTATTCATACAACCCAGATCCTGTGCATAGATGACGCTTGTGTTCACAACAATACCTCTCCGTGATAAAATGAGAAAGAGGAAAAGATGGTGAACAAGAGAACCTACGTGTATACAGTGCATGTGCACATCCGAGAGAACTGCTTCAGGTTCTGGATAGAAACCATTTCCACCTGGACGAAGTTTTCACAAATTTAGGTCAGGTTTAATAGATTCAACTGGTCATTCCAGCCATTAATATCAACGATAAAAGATTACAAATATACATTCAAACCTCCAATAAACAAAATCTGTGCTTCATGTGAAATGGTAAATATATTAATTACTTATTACTTAAACTTTTTATCTTATCTAGGAATTTTTGCTGAATTTTTTGAATCCGCCTCTGCCTTAGGGCCCTTGATCGGAATTGATGGGATGGTCCCTTGCTTGCTTCCGGAGAGTAAATTAGTTTTTTTTTTCCTCCACGTGGTCATACGCAGTTCGTACTGTTTTTTGACAATAAACTTATTTATTTATTTACTTCAAGTAATAACAGAGTAATAATATCTTTATTTTATTTTAATATATTTATATCTCATCATCAGCTCATTTTTTCAGCGGTTCGCGATGAATAAAAAATTAAGATTTGGGAATAAAGGTTCTTAAATTCATTTCCATATTACACAAAACGTGATGAATTGCAAATTTTATACATGAAGAATAAACAAGTCAATCAATTATTTGGTTGTAACATTTAGGAAATAGAAATATATGAAAAATAACTATGGTGAATTTATTATAATTACATGTGTTTACAGACGATTGATTAAAAGCAGAGACAGCCAGTAATAGAGACAAAGGGAATTAAGCTTTTATTATTATTCTAAATTAGTACATGAACTCGTATGACACGAATTTAATCAAGAAGAGGAAAATATTTTGATTAATTCGTCATTGTATTGAAAAGTGAATCACTAGTTAGTTCGTTAACGTTCATTGAAATACCGTTTCCTACCAACAAAGCGTACACAATTGATGAAGAACGTGTTTATTTGCATTAGCACACGCGGAAAATTGAGTTGTGTCGTCACTGTCTGACGTGAATGATCTGCAATAGCAAAGTTAATATGAGGAAGAGGGACGAAGCATGGCGCAATAACAGCAAGTAGCAATGAACACCAGCGTTTCTACACTAGCACAGAAACAATGTGTATCACAAACATACTATCATATATTATATGTATTGTAAAGTATCATTTCTGTTACCATGTCTAATATAAAGGAGGTAAATTGTAGTTACCATTTGTAAATACATTAACGAAATTTCCACGTTTATTTATTCTTTTTCTGTCCATTTTCCTGCCAGAAATTTCCCACGTTCAGATTCAGTGATGATGACGGCCATGTCTTCGAAAACATGTTATGAAAAAAAAAATAGTTACCATGGCAAAACGTGGAAATTTCGTTAATGTATCATGGCAAATTTATGGTTCATATGAGTACCAGATTTGAGGAAATTAAAGAGAACATTTTTAAGTTATCCACTACCTTTTTATTTTTCGATCTGAAATTATTGTAACTTTTGAGGTTAAACAAAAAAATGTTAAACTATTTTTTCACTGATATATCCCTTTATAATGTTTTATTTGATCAAACAATTGAAGTGGCAATTCTCGTGAAATAGAAAGACACATTTGTCAGAAGGAGGTGGTAGTATTGGAAGGCTTAAATGTTTCTAGTTTAGATGTTTAGGATGAACATAGGCTAACTTTTATTTTTAAAATATGTGGTAAGAAAGATAGAAAGGTTTTTGACAATAAACGTCGATAAAATTGGGAAATAAAAGAAGTTATATTTGATTACGCTGCCTATACTGTTAGAGACAGGTAACAACTGTGAATGGCATATTGTTTGCCTAAAAGAGATCGACAAAAAAATATATCTATCTAGAAAAATTAACCTAAATTATAGATATTTCAAATAGAAGAGCTATAATACTTCAATTTAAGTCAGTAATTTAAGAAGGAAAAAAATCAATCATCATCAAATTTAATGAATTATTTGTATTGTGCATTTAGCAAAGATCGTCACTAAATTTAACATTTTTAAATCGTAAGATTTGAACGAATGGCTTTATGATGATTTATTTTTTTCCCTCTTGAATTATACTCTTAAATTGAAGTATTTTTACACTCCTTCTTTTAATGAAGTTTTTTCGATAATGTAGGCAAACCTTCGTAAATAGACAAACGCTGTCGTGGACGTTTTTGTAGAATTCTTTGAAGCAAACAATATTGCCATGCGTCGTTATCACCTGTCTCTAACTGTTTAGGCGGCGTAAACAAATATACTTCTCTTTTTCCCGATTTCATCGACATTTATGGTCGAAACATCCAGAATGGAAATCAGAATCTAAGAAATTACATCTTGTAAGAAAATCAACTACAGAAGGTTCCTTCCTCAAATTCCCCTTGAGAAGAAGTGACCAAACTATTTTGACTAGGTTGCGGATTGGTCACTTCAACCTGTCACATCCATTTGATTAAGAAGACGGACCCAGAGCCTTGTGCCCTTTGTGGAGACAGTGTTGACCCTTCACATAATCTTACAGTGCCCTGAACTCAGAAATCAAAGACATTCCTTCAAATATCCAAATGGCATTTTTAATATAATTGTTTGAAACGTCCAATGGATGTCAGAAGGTGCTACGACTTTTAAAATCGTCAAAACTTGACAAACTGATTTAAGTTTGTTTTATTTTCAAGTTTATTAATATATTATTTATTTATTTTTCAATGTGTATTTTGTTTTTGTGTTTGTTGTTAATGATTTATTCTCATTCAATGTAACAATTAATTTAGCCGTATAACTGAAATGTTTCCTGTGGCCTCTGATGACCTGAGATGTTAAAAAGCGATCTGAAATAAACAAATTTTTTAAAAGTATGATTGGGAAGTATTATAACTAATACAATATAAGACCTCCACCTCAACTAGTTGCCCCTCTCACTGGTTTAAAGATTCGAAAAAAGTATAGATGTCATTGAAGTCATCTTCACTAATTGAATAGAAGGTGACTGCAACCGAGTCCAGTGTCGACCTGCGCTTAAACCATACTCCTACCATAGTGACTACCAGGTCCAATACAATTGAGAAAAAGAAAGAAGTTTTCCTCTCTTCATTTAGATCAACTTTTCAAGAGCTGTTACACCGTATCTGCTATGGCTGGAACACAACTCAGGATATACAACCAAAAACACATTTTTCCACACCCGAAAATCTTTCGGTAATGACCTCACAAGAAATTAAACAAATAGTGTAAGAGCAGATAAATTTGATGAACTTCTTGCAAACAACTTCCAACCTTTCCCTGTAGAGTTGAGTCAAGTGAAGAAATAACAAAATATTAGAAAAACATCTTCAGTTATCACTGCTCAGAAAATATATTTCTACAAAAGAAGTCAAATTCCGTTTACTAACCGAAGAGCACTGAGTCCCTGGCTAACTGTTTGACATGCACTTGAAATTCCCAGGGAACACGTCGCGACCCAGATATTGGGCTCATTAGTATTCTACTAAATGAAAAATGATTTTACTTATTCATAAATATTACTGGAAATTTTTTGAATCTTAGAAAAAATACGATGCATGATACCAAGCATTATGTGAATTAACAAGAATATTAATCGCCAATTATTTCATTATTTGCCGTAATTACATCCTGTTTGAAATCATGTTTCGTTATTTTATTACTTTGATTTCATAGGTACTAGAATATCTGCGATATCTCTATTAAGAAGTAAAATATTTTTTTCAATCAGATATGAACAGTATATGAGAGATGGGTACAGAGGGCGGACAGAGAAAGGTTGAGAGTCTGATAACATTCGCAGGTAGCCAGAGACAGTGTTCTTCGCTCAATAAACAGACAATTCTTATTGGTGTTGCGTAACGGCGTATTACACCAGTCAAGTACTGGGCCGAGACAGTGCATTCGGCCGAGTACTCGGATAATGTGATGAGTACAGCCAGTGCACGGCCTAGTAACGGGCGAGCGAGACAGTGGATAGAGAATGGTTCCTTTCTCTCGACCGAATGAGTACCCCTCCCCGCCCGCTTTGACATTGGTGCTATAATCTGTTTACTGATCACACTGGTCGAATAGTCAGTCAAATGAAGTTGATCTTTTGTTTCGAACGTTCTTTTCCGATACATTTCTAAGTTGTTTCAAAAATATTTAAGTGGTCCAGTGAAAGGACTTTAAAATATAAATTACAGTTCCTCCCCTGGTACCTCTTCTTAGTAGCCTTCGTAATAGTTTTCTATTACGGCTACTTTTATCTACGATTTCTTGTATCACGGCAGGTATGATCAAGTTTCAATACAGTTTAATAACTCTTCAATTGTATGATTTTGTTTCGTCTCGAAACTATATTTCGAAGCCGAAATGATTTACCGATTACAATGTCGTTAACGAAAAACGTACTGACTCGTCCACTTTCCCTTTTGAATGTAATCAATCACCCTCCTTTCCTCTAAAGTTGTTCAGCCACGTACCTAGGCAAGTGTCTCGGCCCAGCACTCGGCAGGTGTAATACGGCATTTAGGTGGACTTAAATAAAAGATGTAAAAGGAATTGCGGTGTATTTGCTTTTAATAAGTAAACGCAGCATTAAATGCTCTAAATTTGGATATGAGAAGCTTTCATTAAAATATTTTACTCTCTGACAGTAGGTGGCTGCTAAGCAGTTTTTTTCAGAGAATCGTCGCGACGCGGCGTCAGCTGAACACGTGATGAGAAAGGAATGAGATCATCGGCGAGCGCCGAAGTTCGCAGGCAAAACTTATCTACCTCAGACAAAGCTTCCGAAGAAAAAAAAAATTCAAGGAACGAAGTAAACCGTCCAAGACGTGGGAAAAAAAAACATCGAACTGACAAATCGCTTAATTTATTATAATGATTCAGAATAAAAGTAAACCAAATAAATAAAGGAGAGATTTTGAATTATTGCAATATTATTTGCATCCATTTCCCCCCGTACTTTACTTGTAGTTGCATGTCGTACTATTTCTTTAACGTTACATTAGATTATAAAACACAACAAATTCTGAAGCTTATATTCTGGCTTCCGTTCCACAAACTCATTCCATGCGCGAATTTATCTGATTTTACTTTTCTTGAATAACTTTTGAGTCGATGAAGGGATAATTTTGATAAATTAAATTGTCGATACATAGATTAATATTGTATTGAAGCTGAATCAGTTGGTTCACCATATTCAAAGGAATTGCCTTCGATATGTATTAGCATGTAATATTAATTTAAAATTCAATTAAAAATGAAAGTTCTTTAAATATTTTTTAAAAGAAAAAATCATACGATCCCATTGAAGATATCAAATAAAGTACAAATTTTTAAAGACCAAAGATTCTTTTATATGAAATCCAGGTCCGTAACCAGAAACTTACACTGCGGGTCCAGAGTTCTAGCCAAAAATATAATGAAGTTAAAAAAAATAATTTTAATCAATATTTATTACTATATTAATATAACTTTATTGTAACTACATTTTAACCGTGTGATAACTATTTTTAATAACATAAAATAAATTGAAGCAAACTTTTTTCTTTAAAACTTTTTAAATTTATCTAATTATTCATTTCATAATATTAAGTAACAAATTGTATATTAACAATACTGTATATACATTAAAAGTTTTCATTACGCTTGAAAATAAATTCGCCCGGGTTCCTCCCCACCCGTTCGTGATGTGACTGGCGAAGACGCTTATAAAAGAGTAACTCTTGTATTCCGACACGAATGAATCAACTTTTAATGATGTCACATCAATCATCGGAATCCAGCTCGTGATTGGACTCATCAAGTTAAAAGCGATCTCAAATTCTTTTTCTTCAATTTTATCTCGTGCGATCAAAATACAGAGAGATTGTGACAATCAGAAGGTATTATTGATCAGAACGTCGGGCTTTCATCAAATTCAAACCCGTTAAATTAATTCATGAATTTAATCACAAATACCTTAGTGGGATGCATTACTCGTGATGCATTTTATTGATTCTTGAATGATGAACAAAGTACTTATGTAGCGTAACAACCACAGAAATATTGATTGGTATCTACACTCAATAACACACATTTTCCGTATATGTCATACAATAATGGAATTGGTTACCACTCGAAATCAAGAACTGAACGTCGTTGAATACATTAGAAGCCAAATTGAAGTCTGACCTGCCAAAACAATCACAAATTTAGACGTTTTCTGGAATTAAATCTCACAGTGATTACTGTTTAATTATCTAATCATGAGTTCGTATTAAATAGAAATCATACTTAAGTAGGTACACAAATACCTTGTTGTACTGTACATGTAAGTATTTTTGTTGAAACATGTAGTATTTTCAGAGTTATATTCATAACTATTTATAAAAAATCCATATGTGTTTATATTTAAGTGAAATGACGGAAGAGCGGCCCTAATGACCTGAGCCATGTTCACGAATAAAATTAAATTCAATATTTATTGTATACATATCTAACAATTATAACACTCGTTAATACGTTAATACCTGTATCACTAGAATCGAGGAACGATTATGAGTATAGTAAAATTATTAAGTTCATAGTATGCATTATAATATTTAATATTAAAAATGATATTCATTGCAAAATGAATAGTTAACAACTACATATTTTAAAACGAAGGAGAAAACAATTCCGCTGTGAAAATCTCTAGACAAGTGTTTACTCCTCTTACCATCAAATTATTCAGTGAATATTGACTAAAACTCAGGAAGGTGTAGCACTCGTGAAATAGCCAATAAGGAAAGCGAACAGCGGACGTCTCTCCTCTAATTTAAAGGGAGTGTCGTGGGAGAAAAAACACGAACTCACCGCAGCTCTCACGCCCTAAACGAGATGGAACGGAAGAATTCTTTATCAGGCTTTATCATTTCTGAAGCGAAGAAAACAGGAAGTTGGGTATTTCTAGTATTTGTCGGTTCTACTACACATTCCCTGCACGCTATAAAGCTCTACGTCGTTTCATCTCGCCATAGCTTAAATATTTAATAAATAACTTCCCAACGCCGAAAATATTCTCAATGCCATGGAAAATAAATCCTGATACATATAATATTATGATCTACAACTATCAATGGTTTCAATGAAAATTAATACCATAAAACAAGGTTGGTCAAAAACAAAAACAATTACATGGTATAATATAGATGTGTGAAAAATGAAACATTTTCATTGAATTCTCCATTGCTCATGTGTGTGTTCTTGTAACATGTTTGATGTTAAGAGTTCTGACATTTCTTGCATTCTTTCTCAACCCGATGTACTAATTTGAAATAGTCACTCGCTAGCAATAAACTAATATACTTGAAGATGTTGCGCATTAGAGAAGGGACGTAAGTGTTTTTGTTTTATTTACTCTATGTGTGCTATTTATACAAATTGTTTTTTATAAATTGCGACGTGCAGTGAATTTATCTTAATTTTTATCCGAAACTAAATTTCTGCTGACAGAAGGTCGCTTATTTCATATTATTTCTAGACAAATTTATTAAAACTTTTAACTGGCATGAGAAAGGGAGAGAGAAAGGAATCATCACTATAATTTAGATGGTGGGGATAATTTTGAAAATAATATTGCAGTTTTAATAATAAATTTTTTTTTATTCATTAGACTATTTTAAATAATAAAATTGAAGGTTCAAGGAAAATTTCTGAGCTTGAATAACCCCGAGTATTCATGTTGTTGTAGAGAAATTGAGAAATCGTTGCTTCATCAACTTCCCCGGAAGTTAAATTTAATTATACATCGTTGCTTCCCATATATTTGCTTTCCATTTTATTGACTACAAAATGTTGAATGATTAATTACTTCAGGTAATATTTCGTAAGATACCTACTAGCAGTACGAATCAAGTTGAACGAAGATGAAATATCGGAAGGTCCCTGAAACGGCATACGATATGGAGTTAAAGAACACATAGTTTAACTTTATTTATTGACACCAATTCGTTTAGCAATCATGGAGGTTAATATTAGTTCTTAATTTCTCGAATTTAAAAACATTATTTAAGAGGTATCTAGTATTGTTCACTCAAAGTAACTCAAATTTGAAGCAATAATTTACGATTGACAATGAAAAAAAATGCAATAAAGACATTCTATCCCACCATAAAACTATGACAATATATACCTGCAATTAACCATGAACTGATCTTGAATTAAAGATAAACCTTCCTGTTTATTGCTACCCGGTAATAAAATCGTAAAGCAAAAATCAATAACGAAATATGGGTCAGCCTTGTGCATTCGAATGGTTGACAGACGAGAACTAAAACTACAACTTAGTTTAGCTACAGTTTTATCAATATGATTTCTTGAATTTTTTTTCGAATTGATTTTCTCGGTATGTAAGATCGTACTCAATATGTAAGATCAATATACATCTTAATTAAATGAAGTCATATAGTTACAACGCATTTCTAGAAAGAAACTTTTTGTAACATTTCGCTTTGTCTCGTCTCAAAAACTTAACCAACTGCCAAGAGTAAGGTATCATTACAAATATTTTATGTGCTTTTATTGAAAAAAATTTAAATACTATTTCTTTACAATGTGGGTGACCCGCGCAAGGGGGCACAGCGTACTCGCACTCTAACTCTGATGGCGCTGATTATAACCCTGTCTGATCCAAGTACAATTCGCAGTGGTAAAAGGAGTAGAGTTCGCGGCAGGTTTTCTCGGATTCTACTTCCGTTTTCCCTACCTTTCATTCCACAGAATATTCATTCATCATCATTCTCCCTCAAGTCATTCATGTATCACCCGCGTTGCGGAGCGCCAGGGAGGGCACCATTGTAATTCCCCTGCCAAATCAAAAGAGGCATCATGTGATCTCCCATCTCCGAACTCTTCAGTACAAGGGAAAAGGAAATACTATTTCTTCACAATATCTTTAAAAATACAACTTTAATTCAACTTAGGTTCCAAAATTTTCTTCCAGGTGCCGCTACACACAACTCGATTACGATATGAAGAATTAGTTCGTTCATAATCTGCCACCTGGGTGACGCTGCTCGATAAACTTGAACAAAGTCCGCAAAATTGTAATGAAAGTAAATAACGTTATTAGTTTATTCCGTTTTTTACCTTAAAAACCGAATACTAGATAAATGCTATATATGTCATTTATATCTTCCACTATAAATAGTGGGTCCTCTAATTGATCTCTCTGAGAAATCTTCGCAAGGACCCTCTACTATTAATTTTCATTGAAATGATAGTTTTCACTACCGAGAATCGCTAACTAAAATTGTCTTTTCTAACAAAAACAATTCATTTTTTCTTTTTAATTTTGTTTTATTTATTAATAAAATTATGTTGTTTGAAGAACATTTAAAATGATAGGCGTGAGTAATAATTTCACTTGAATGTCAGAAGCTGGGCACTAAGCCTCTTTTAAAAATACTAAAGGTAAGACAGCTTGTTATTCGTGAACATAAACGTTGTGCTCTTCAGTTTTTGAGAGAAGTACTCGAAATGACGTGGAGTGACCCACCAGAAGTAATTGAGATTTTGCGAGCCATTGTCTGTCGTTTTTTACCTCGCATTTTGACTGAGCTCTTGCTTGGATGTTATTTTAAAACATTTTTATTCACCTGATGATACATAGCTGAGTATCAAACGTAGTGCAATTTAAATGAGTTGTAAATTTTAATTATGTGAAGTGCAAATGAATCAGATCTAATGTATTTGGTCGTTTCTGTCTATTACTCATACACAATCAGACGACATGGACACATTCTATAAAAGAGTGACCAGGTTATTGTTGAAGATTTAAGTAGATTTTTCCCCATAGAATATTTTAAATTTTAGAAACATTGTCTTTCAATTATTGACATATCCTTTCTCCCTGAGACTATTTAACATTAAGTGTCATAGTAATTAATGGTATGTTTCTTATTATGATTTTCGTAGTAGTTATGGCAGTTTGAACACGTTGATTCTTTTTCTAGCTTCTTCAGGACATCGATGCGTTGTTTTTCTAGTTCTCCGTTTCTATAGTAGTTCTCATTATGTTTTTCGACTTTTGGAATGTTTTTCCCCCCTCAAATATTCTAAATATTTAACAATTGTTAAAAAAACAAAAACAACTCAAGTTCTAAGAATCATGTCTGTAGATACATATTTTTATTTAAAATAAAGATCGTCTATGAAACTTGAATAACGTTTAAAACAGTTTTATTGATTTTAATATCAATAAAATTTGACTCTAAGTGAATTGCTTGCTAACTAGGGAGGATTGGATATTTTAGGTTGTGAATACGAAATGGAGAGATCGCTGAGATAAGTTAACGGGAAAACCTGTCATAAATAACATGCTATTCACACAACGCTCATAGAACATCAATGTTTTCTATTTTCAAGTGATTGTTGGGTTTTGCTGAAAGAATATCTTTCATTCCCATACAGCTACGACACATATTTAATTGGTCATTATACACATCAGTTTAAATTAGAAATTTGAACTGTTTTCTATTTTGCTTCAACATTGAATGTTGGACGCGTAATTAGGCAATTATTTGTTGATGCATCAGTCGATGTGCGGGTGACTGTTCCTCTTTAATTGGCAGCGAAACGGCGACGCTTTGTACGAAGAACCCGCTGCTTCCATAGGTCTTCCGACGTGGCTCACCACCCATCGATCCACGAACCCCCACGACCGAAGTCTCCTCCTCCGCCTACAGCGGGGGCGGGTGTCTCCGCCGTCACAAACGCCGCCACATGGGATGGTGTGACGTGGCATTGCATTGCAGTCCGTGAGTGACGTGTCATCAACCAGTGACATTTCGCCTGATGAACACCAGGGTGTGAGGCGAGAGCGGGAGGCAGCTTCATCTCTGTGTGACGTAGGTTCACTCACTACTCGTCCTGCACTAAAGATAACCGTAAATGACGATTTTTTTTCTCAAAATTCGTTTTTACCATGTTCAGAATTCGAATAAGTAGCATTGATAGATAATTTAATACATACAAAGTATTCAACGAATTGGATAAGCACAACTAGTGTGATTTCTTTTCAGACTGTTTTCTAGTCATATAGAGCTTTATGAGTCATTACTGTGTCTATGCAGAGCATAACACGCAAAGAGTTTATTACGAACCCTAGACATAAACATTGAAAAGGTAAATGAACTAGTAATACTTTGAATTCTGTAAATTAGTTCAAAAGCTTTAGTAGCTTATTTCAATAAACTTGTTGAAAACTTTTCGCGCGTTTTTCTATAAAGATATTGAAAAACTTAATTTAGGTGTAATTATGTTCGAAGCAGTTATGGTGTTTGTAGTTTCAGTGAGGTGGTAATACTGTCATGTTTTCCAAACAGCTGATAGCTTAGAACATTGAAGGAATGTTTATTCAGCTTGGGTGTTATCATAGGAGTATTCCATTAGTATATTTCAAAACATGAGTCAAGAATCCAAGGATAGGTTTTTTACCGTAGTGTTTCTAATGGAGGAAATATGAAAAGGGAATTTATTATTTGGATGCTATTTGTCCAGCACACATACAAACGTACATTAGTTTATAATGACAATCCACCTTATTTTAAAAAGTTATAATTATTTAAATAAGAATCACATTTGTATTCAAGCATTACTCAAATCATCACAATGTATTCCAGCAGTGTCCCCTAACAATTTTTATATTAATTTCCCGAGCTCTCGTTAATTTCGAGATTCTGATTACAATTATTGGGCGTCTTAATTGTCATCGGATATCTCAGTCCAACTATATTCCTTGATTCGACAATTATCAATCCGACTTTTCATGATGAATTTTTGAGAAAGTGGATCCGCACTTGAGTGGTGATGTCACGTGGAAATTATCCAGACTCTCCAACAATAAATTTTACCCAGACTCACAAACTGTAAATCAAATCTAAAGGATTGGAGTGCGCATCGTAGTCGGAAAAGTCGGTCAGCTGACTGCCAAGTGTGAACATGCAGAAGAAGCTACGGTCTTTCTGGGAATCCCCTACCATTGTCTCGCCGGTATTGTCTCTTAAATGAAATAATTCTCTCATACGTAATATTAAGGAATACATTTAAACAATGAGGAATAACTTTGTTCAGCTGACTTGTTATTTGTTACCAAATTTTTAACTTCTTATTTGTTCTTCATGCCTGACTTCAGTACCGGTTGCACCAGCTACGCATATATAGCATAAAGCTGTCAAGCATACTTTTTGTCAAGGCTTTTCATCCAGGCGTACTGCAGTAATTTAGACGAGCCCTGAGAACAGATACGTGCACTTTTACATTTATAAAATCGGTAAGGGTTGTAACCGTAAGTTTATATTTTGAATTCTTAAAACTATTTGTACAGAGAGGAAACGAGATTTTTTTAAATTGGTGGTTGTACAACTTTTCTGTTTCCTTATTTCTCGAAGTTGACGGAATAAGTATCTGTTGGTATTTTACATTTTAAAACTTAACTCGCTTTCTATCATTTCAATTCATTCACGTTAATTATTTCATGACACAAAGTTAAGGAGAGAAAAAACAAGTATTTTTTGTATGATTAAATAAGTAGATATTGATCTCCTCAAACGTTTCTGGGACTCCTCGAACGGTTGGTCCAGAAATGAATCATTGATTATCAGAAAAGACATCATCTTCTTTGACTTATGACAGTGAATAGGGTTTCGTAGGGCAACGAGATGATTCGTCGTTGTGAGTTCGTAGTGATGGTGATGTCGACTGCCACTAGCTGATGTTCATGTGCAGTGAAACTTCTGTTGCTTAATAAAATATTACTCTAGTATTCAGAAAGAGGACAGAGAAAATCAAGTAAGTCTTTTTTCGTGTATCTTAATGAACTGTTCTTACGTTCTCAACGGCTCTCAGAACCATCTCTTTCTTTCAAAATATACTATAATTACGTTGATTTAGTCTTACAATTATGCACTAAGTTCTGCTTCTTCATTATGAAGTTATTGGGATGTTTATTAGACTGCCGCGAAATGTAAAATTCACCTAGAGGGGGCAAATGTCCGAATACATAGTAATGGTGGGGTGCGGACAATTTTGTCAAAGTAAGGCAAATTAAACGGCGTTTTTCAGTCGTGTTCGTAAACGTCCGAATGCAGATATTTACCCAACGGTACAGACTGCACATCTTCTTCACATAATTTTTATCGCTTTTTCTTCTATTGTTTCAAATTGATTAAAGATAATTATTTCTTTCTACTAAGCATTTTGAAGCACTTATATATGTAAGCATCTATTCAACCTATCTACATAATTTCCATATTTTCCACTTCTTACGTGAATTAATACATTCTTCCCTTAACGATTATTTATTTTATTCATTTATTTATCATCAAACCTTCTAATTTATATGTCAATCCTACGGTCTATGTTTCCCTGTCATTCTTTCATTCCATCTTTTATTAACCTTATTTCACCTATATACTCTTTGAAAATTTTGTAACCCTTCTCTGCTTTTATCATTTCTTCCCCTAGCGTTTCAAGCATTTCTTCTGTGATCATTCTTCGGATGTGTTTTGCACGTTCATCTCCATAGATGGGACATTCCCAAAAAATATGGCCTCGTGTTTCTTCTCCCTCACCGCACATACAGACATGTTGTCATCAGTCATGTGGAACCTTTTCAAGTATTCCCTTGTATCCATGATTTATGATGAACTCAGCCAACCATTAAATTAAAATAAAGTTTCTTTACATCTTTTATCCTTTAAATTGTTGCTTTTGTTGTAAAAATCCTTTTCTCTCCCCCAGTGGGACAAGTATCCGGAATAACGTGGTGCTAAAACATTAAAAATGTTAAGTGCTGGGTGAAAGAATTTTTTCTTTTGTATACGCACTGGAAAATCAATTAAAATCAATCAACTTGCAATCTCCAAACATTTCCAAGCCTCATATGTGAGAAAATCTAGTAATTGCAGCTTTTTGCCCCACCCTACCCTACATATAATTAATTTGGTTGTTCTGATAAGAAAAATAGAGAAAAATTTTTACATTAACTAAATATAAAATTTGTTGACATTCACATCGTTCCTCTCCGGTCCAGTTCGAGCTCTGTTTTTGTGTGCAGTGGGATTCGTGATTGGAAGTTAAATACGAAGATTTTGGATGCAGCGCTTGTGTGTTTCATACAGTAACGAAACACACATCTAGCCCCTCCGTGCCTCAGGTGGTAGTGTTCTAGCTCATCACCAAGTCATCCCAGGTTCAATTCCCGGTTTCCCACTTACAAATAATCTAAAAAACAAACTGCCTTACGGAGAAGGTACTGTCTTGCGGGAGATATTATCAATTTAGTGCAGCGCAACGCAGCTTCATATATTCTGTCAACCTGGATTCATCAGTTGATAGAATATCAATAGCATTTATCATCAATAAGATTATTAAACATTTACAATTGGAGCAACAACAACTTAAATAATTACGACTGAATTGCAATTACTTAAGGGAATCAGGGACAATTCAGCAAATACAAAAAAACAAATGTTAAAAATGTGAAAAGATGAATTTGAAAGCTACAGCACATCACCCAAATTTCCCGTCCACAAGGTAGCAGAGCTTCATTTTATTGCTTACATTAATACAATAAAAAAATTCTTTGAATCTAAAATATGGATGGTAAAGTAATCGAAGAAAACGGCTAAGACAAAGAAGAAAAATTAGGTATGATTACTGTAATAATATTAATTAAATTCATATAAACTTAACAACTCGTCTACTCGCTTAAATCGATGAAAAGTCGATTTGTCATTGTGCCAACGTCAGAAAGGAGACATTCTGTCGTCATTTTAGTATCCAAGAGCGTAGATACTGCGCAATTGATACTGCTTATTGAGTTTACGTTAGATCGCCAATCCGTTAATCGCATACGTTCATTTCACCGTCAATAACATTACAGATTTGGATGTTGGAGAGGAGATAATTAATTAATTATTCAGCAATAGTCTCACATTAAATTATTTTAGCATGCTCAATGATATTTAATTTAATTTATTTTGATCTGAAACAAATACGCAGATCGCCCCCTTATCTAAACGAAGTCACTCGGAGGTTTAATTCAGTGCTGAATGCTAGTGCCTCTTCATTTCCACTACTTATTTCTTCGAACCACAGATGAAACTCAAAAGAGAAAGACAAACCACAAGAAGAGCTTGTGACAAATTAAGAGATCTTCGCAAATCTCGGCGAAGTTCTGAGTACTTCAAAACATCGTAAAATATTTCTATTTATATGATTGTTGCAATAGGTTTGATATAGACAAATCTTTTCTTGTTATGACTATTTTTGTCAGTTGTCATTTCTTTTTTTTGTGAGAATTCGAAAGAATAACCATGTATTTGACGAATTTTTATTTTTATTATTATTATTATTATTTACTATGTTCGTACAATATTTGAAACTTTTAGGTTCGCTCTCAGGGAAAGTTGGCGAGAGGACAAAAAAGGTCTTTTATATTATTTTTAAAAAGTAGATGACGCTTTTAGTAAACAATGGTGGTCGTGTCTTTTAAAAATTGTTTTCATTGTTCATTCAAACCCAATTTCAAATTTACGGGGGCGTAAGATTTTACATATTTTACACATCTCTCCTACACGTCACCTGGTTAATTACACTCTGAGAGAAGACACTACTTCAAACTGATACCCTCGAGTACCTTGGAATGATTCTGAACAAAAAGTTAACCTGGAAATCTAAATAATAAAAGAACACAGCAATGGGACGATTTGGAAGAACTGGAATAATAGTAAGACACAGACTTGATAGTGCATAGCTGCTACTGGCTCGTGTAAAGAACTCAAAATTACATTTAAAAAATTATATTTATAAAAAACTACCTTTAAACATAAAATGATTATGTTCAAAGTCATCATTAAACCTACCAGGAAATTCTGTATAGGAGGCAGATAGGTAGATTTAAGAAATAGAACTATGCTAGTCAAACTTAGCAATAATCATTTGCCAAGTAATTTAAAAACAATGTATAATTTAAGTTCGACCTAAGCTACTTAATTTGAACCTCAAATAAAGTAAGTTAAACATTTATAATTCTAATGTATAACGTGACAAGCATATCAGCTGGGATTATTAATGTTCTGCCGAGAAAATGTACTTGACCTTCGTGAGACACATCATGATTTAGTACTGCTCATAACTCAAAAACGACGTAAAAATAAACCGGTGTAATTTGACCTAACCTACCTTAGTTTTAATGATTATCAAACGGCCATCAAATATAGAGGAAAAAGGTTTACTTTACTCTTGAATTTGTTAAGTATTATATTTCTGCATATGATAGACATTTTTTATATTATGAAAGCATGTTTTGCTTCTCCATTACTGCCTCCAAAAACGTTTTTACCCAAAACTGCCCCCTAGCAGATGTTGACATAGTGTAAGAATAAAAAATAACAATATTACTATTGTTAGGTCCGGGTAGGAATGGTGGACAGTTGTGGAAGGCGAACGGGTGGCGTAGTGGTTAACACCCCTGCGATCAAAATAGGAGTCCCGGGTTCGATTCCCGGTTCGTCGCCATTTTCACCTGATCGAAAGTTATTACATATATTTTCCACGTGTAGGGTACACGGAAGAAATATATGCAATATTACAATTATATTCAAATTTTAAATAAATGAAGTGAATTTACAACAATCTGTAATAGAAATTAATTTCAAAACCAACCATACAACTCTCATACGAAATAAAATAATAAAATAAAAAGTGAAAACTGTTTCCATGAGCCACTCTGCATGAGGTCCTAGAGTAATGGGGTGCTGCAAATATCTCACACGTTGAAATCCTACAAAAAATAACTAGTCAGACTAGAAAAACACACTAACTTCCTTGCCATCGACCATCTTGACAATAGCCAGAAAACACGTCCTAAGGGAATCTCTCTGGATTTGGTGAACTGTTGTACTATAAATGACTTCGACTGACTGATAAATCAGTACTCCACATCCATAAAGTCCCCCAGGGGACTTACATCTAGTAAGTACGTGTTTGGCGAACACGGGGCCCCGAGCTGAGTCTGGCATTACTTCCACTTACTTGTGCAACGCTCCTTCCTTCTCTTTTCTGACCTCCCTTGGTCACCTCTTATGTTCTTTTCGATCCCGACGCTATTAAGACTAGGGTATCTTTCATTTTCCTCATCCCTCTCATTTTTTGTCCCCCCTTATTCTATGTCCCCCCTCATGTTATACCCCCCCCAATTTTTTGCCCCTCCCCATTTGATGTTTTGATGTATGTTTTGAGATATGTTTTGGTGTGTTGTACATCAGGAGGGTTTTTAGTGGGTGGGGTTGAGTCATTCGGCGAGTCCCACACGCGGGGAGGGTCATGTTGGCTCTCCCTAGTGCGTAACTGCATTTTTCCTTACCTGTACAAGTTTTTCGGGCTCCAATGACCTTTGATGTCGACATGAGCCGTAAAGCCCCACAAAAAAACATCCATAAAGTGATTGAACTCTGTATATTTACCATGCTTTTTGACTCATTACCACGATACTGAATAAACGCATGAATCAATTTAATTCGCATTTCATATTTATGGTAGAATTTACTTGTTGATGTACGTGCTCTATTTTTTAAAACTTTAAAACAAAGGGTACTTCACATGAAGGTCAAAGTACTCTTTTGAATGTTTCTCAAAAATGGCTCCAACGATTTTGCTTATATTTTCTGTACGTAAAGTACAATTAGTATGCACTACATCCACATTAGTATGCATTACAAGGATAAAGCCAGAATAGCCATGTTGATCGCCAGCGTCCGAGACGGACAGGCACGCTAAGAAGAAGACATCCGCAAGAGCGGGATTTTGCGTGAACGATTGGTATAGACGCAGGAAATTATTTTCTGTCTGCTACACTTACACATAAGGTTACTGCTTCAAAAAGCGGAGAAATGTCTATGAGAAAGTATGTACAATGGTTTTGCACCACGAGTTTGATTTTGTATACGTATTTTCCGAATGTACTGTATTAAAACATATCAAATAAAAAATAATAATTTAAAAAAATCATAAGTGAATCATTATTGCAGTAGTGGTTAATACATCAGAGCCATTGTGCTGTAGAAGTTTCTCTGAGGTTTTTATAACGCATCTATGAAGTTATTGCCAATTGAAAACGTTTCTTTACATGTTATCAGTAGGTTTTAAAACAAATGACATTTAAATCATAATTTTACATAAATTTTCTGTTAAAATTTTTATTTTCTCTTCAAGTAGAATACTTTCACAGATAAAAAATTTTAATACATAAAACTTGAACTATCAAACAAGAAAAACTTTTGAATTATGTACATTGTACAAAAAAAAAATCAAAACACATTGGCAAACAAATATGATGCTCATTTATTTATTTTTTCAATAAAAAATTTTCTCCTTGAAATTCTAGGTCAAACTTTAACTAGAGGAAAGATAAATATCATTGAAATATAAATCTTTTCTTCGACATTGATCAGTCCTAATAAACTACTCTTCAACAACGCATTCGTCCAATTGACATCGACTGTCAAATGAATAATGGAACATTGAAATCTGCTCATTACGTGTTCTGGTTCGTGCAAATTGATGACTGACATCTCAAAAAGAAAAGCACCTTTCAAATTTCCTTCAAGTGAAGCATGAAGAATGAGTAATAATTAGACATAACTTTAGTGGTACGTTTCAACGTACGGTGAAATGTAAATTAATTGACTCAAAATAATATAATACAACAATCGTATCAAGAAATGATGAGCTAAACAACCCTTAAAAAGCTGAATAAGAGAATACTTGGTTGAAAAAATAAAATTAATATTCAGTTCACTGTTTTGTCTTTGGAAACTTCGTGAATTGGTCTGTAAGGTCGGAATCAGCAGATATTATCACAGATCTTCGTTATAAAATATTGAAATCACTATCGCAATATTATATATAATATAGTGATTTAGTGATGCTTTGAACGAAATTTTTAGACGTAGAATAACGAAATTAGGAAAGGTATTGGTAAATTTAACTGAGAATTAGTAGTAGAGGTTGGTAACAACCAAAAAAAAATGAAAGAAATTAAAAATTGTTATCTGTAACTTAGGTATAGTATTCATTCGCAAGCGTACGTGTACACACACACACTATATATATATATATATATATATATATATATATATATATATATATATATATATATAAAATTATTATTTGACATTATTGCCACTAGGACAGTGATTAAACTTGAAAATATCATTTCTATTCCTTCTTCCTCTTCTCTTCCCAAAATCTCTTCATTCTTTGACTGTGTTCATGTTTTCTTCTATCTGTCCATACTTTCCCTGTTTTCTTNTGGATAGACTGGATAGATACAGACGGAAGCAAATGTTTGAGCGATCATAAAGGACGACAATTTTGAGGGGGTAGTGGAGAAAGTCTTCAAGATGGTGAGAAGTAATGTTAGAAACTATGTTCTTATACAAGTTGGGTAATAAAAGCACTGACACTTATGGGAGGATATATTAAATATTTTATTGTGAAGATATATTTCGTTTACTTCCTCCAGTACCCAAACAGGTATTAATTTCGTAGAACGAATACTTAGAAGATAAATTCGAAAAGTTTTTTGGTTGGTTCATTGTTTTGTTTGTTATTAAAGGGCCAACGCACAATCGACTTTATCACAAAAAAGTTTATTTAAAAATATACTGAGAGATAAAGCTCAGAATGTGTCATTTCTGTTGGATACTTTAAATTTTATATTACCTTCTGTGATGTTCCCGATGAACAGAACACACAAGTTGATAGAACATATTGAAGATTGATGATAAGTTCGCTGATCCATATGTTAAAGGTGGTGTTTGCGCTCTAGGAAATTATTTGAAACCATGGTATTTTCTACTGTCAGGGTCATCTAAAACGTAAATATTCTTTACAATATAGTTCACGTAAATATTAACTTGTATAAATCCATAAAGATTGAGATGACGGAAATGAAGCGAGAAGTAAAAACAAAAGAGACAGCTAGAATAGACAACGAAATAGACAGCAGCCTTTGATACTTTCCCGGGTCAATATTATTCTAAATAAAGCTGAAATTGATCACAAAAGATCACAATAAACTAATGAAATGCAAGAATGAAATTTCATCTCGAAGAATTTGTGATGTTCACCTCTGAGCACTCCGTATTTTCCAGTTTTCGTTCTATTGAATTCATAGAAACTCATTCTAATATTACTACTTTTAGGGAGAGACTTTAATTGTCATTTTCTCTAGACCATTGGTATAAACAAACACGTTTGGTCTTCTTAACTATGAATTAAATACACTACATGAATATTATAAATTGTTTCAGAAAATTATTTCATTATTATATCTTATAAAATATCTGGAACAAATATTAACATCATCTCTTATTTAATCTTATCGCAGCTTGAAGCAATGAAAGAAAATATATTAAAACACCCCAAGTAATTTCAAAACCAAGAGCAATCCAATGAACCATGAGTGAAAATCTCTGGTCCACAGAGATAAGGCGGTACTTAACATGGATACAATCTGTGATCTTACTCCACCAGCATTTGAATCGATTAATCTGACATTCCTCGTCACTGACATGCCTACTGGAGGTCTTCATGATTGACCTATCTGTATTGCTCAATTTACTCCCATGACCTTGTTAATTTGATGTGCTTCACCGCATGTTTATCTTCGGTGAGCACAGTTATGTAACGAGATTTTAGAACCTTCCCTCATCAGTCAGGCATAAACATATGTTACGTAAACATATATAAACATGTTATACACATTTACATGTTATATAAACATATATAAACATAATAAACACTGGACGAAAAAAAAACGACCAAAACTAGTTTTGGCAGATGCGTTTTCAAAACGCTCAATACTACTTTGGACGTTCACGTTTTGACAGAACTAGTTTTCAGCGTTTTCAAAGTGCTCAGTACTAGTTCTGGCAAAAGAGAAACGTCTAAAACTAGTTTTGTCCTCTCAACAGTAATGAAACGTGTACTCAACAGTAATGAAACTAATACTCGATGTCAATTTTTTTAAAAGTTTTTAGTACGGATCAATTGTTATTTTCGTATAAGAGGCAGAAGGGAAAATGCTAATTATACACTTTTAAGTGTTTTTATGTTCGAATTGTTATAAAAGTATTTATCCCGAGTATGTTACAAGCTTTTATTTAACTTGCTCCGTTCGATGTTTGTATGTATGTGCGTAGTTTGCATGATAATAGACTATGATACCATTTTAGGAAAATCTACCCTAAGTGAGTGAAATGGGGTATGTATGTGAGCATCCGTAACACCAGAATACTAGGAACAATTTGAACCAAACTTGGTACACAGATGACCGACTATCTGACAACAAGCACCGTGGAGATAAGACTACCTTGGCACATTCTGAGACTGAGTGAAAAGGGTGTAGCATGTAAAAATAATTGAAAAAAGTATATGATTGGAAACTATAGATTCCTGTGCCGTAGATATGGATAAGGACAACCCTAATAAGCACACCATTCATCCACAGGGGAGATAATATGCTCCTAGCACCCATAAGGGAAGGGGTGGAAATACGGTGGCAAGTTAAAATAATCAAGGAAGACCGATATTGGTGTGGAATACATCCTTTTTTGGTACCTCTGAATTGCATGAAACTTACGCCCAGGGTCTCTCTCCACGAGGGATATACACCCATTGAGTTGGGGGTGAGAAATGAATGAAATGTAACAATAAACCAAAATGCTAATACAATTGCTATTAGTTTTGAGACCGTAGTTTTAGGGGATTCTGAAACCAGTAGTGATATTTCCGTTGACACCAAATTCCACGATCAGCCACTATATACTCCTAATACATTTTGGGAGGAGAAATGAAATGTAAAATTTTAAATACTTAGGATTTTTTCAGAAATTTGTAAGTTGTATTAGTATTTATGACGCTCGAACTTTTTGATTTTTAAATTAATATTTCATTTTTAAAAATATCTATGTTTACCTTCTAAACTCTTGCACTTCTTATGAGTGACCAAGGAAGGATATTTGTTTAGTTTTACTTTTTTCATTTTTCGTTTTCTTTTTTTAGCACAGCATCTTGTAAATAAAAACTTGGTTTAGAAATAGTTATTTTACGTTAATTATATTGAAATATTAAATTGAATTGTATTTTACTCGATGTACCCTGTAAGAAACTTAACAGCATCCCGAGTGTCATAATTATCTCACCAACTCCGACAACTATTGATTCTACACTAATGTCGATCGTATCCGATTTGTTTCCTCGTTACGCTCTTTTCAAACATACCGTTTGGTTGTAACTTCAACATAACGGCATTGGTAGTACAATTTTTCTTTTAGAAACATTGAAAATTGCAGAATGAACGCAAATTAATGATTTTCATTTTTGTATAATGCCACCTTCTTTCCAACCCTCTCTTACAGACATAGGGGTGAAAGGGAAGCCATTTCTCATGTGAGCTGAATCTAGACTTACACGATATCAGGATATCACGATTCAACTCAGTGACGTTGAAAACTGTGGATTCCTCTCCAATATCATATCATTTTCGATAATTTCCCAAAGGGTGGAACCGTGTTATAGGGGTTGTTCGTGATCTCAAACGTCCCCGAGATGTCACTCCTCGTCACAGCGTCCACGAAAACTAATATTATTACCAATATTGGACATTTTCGACAGTTTTGACGTACCACGCTGTTCTCCACCCTCTTATTTAAAATAATCACCTCAGCAACCACGAATATTATTAACGCGACTCTTCCTTCGACCATTTTAGATAATTTTTACGTGTTACACCATTCCCAACCTCCCCTTTCATTTTAATAATTCATCTCTGCAACTCCGGAGACGATGAATTTGACTCTAATACAGGTCATTTCATATTATTTTTACGTCTCTCCCTTCTCACCCTCAGCTCCGAGGGTTCCGTACCGCCTTGTTATTTATAAATCATTGATTGATCAATTATTCACCTCAGACACACTGAAAACTATTTGTTTGATGCAAATCGGTCCTATTCATTTCCTTTTTCGTTTCATGTCGTTACCACTCCCTTTAGGGGATAAAGGAGTGTATCATTTCCATGGAGACTGAATTAAAACTTAAATGATAACCTTTCATCTCCGCGTCGCCAAAAACTGTGAATTTGTCATTTTCGCTAATTATTATATGACATCTCCGATTATTTCCGGCTATTTTTAAATTACAACCCTTTCCCACCCCTCCCTAGGGGTGCAAATAATGTGTTACCACCACAATAATTGTTGCCAGATAGTGAGTCATCGCTGCACCAAGTTTCGTTGAAATTGTTTCATACAGTCGAGAGTTATAGTGCGTCATACCTATATCCAATATTATATACGTAGTTAGACAAAATTGTGGAAGAAATTAATTTATAGACTTATATTATTGTGTTTTATTAGTATTCCACTTAAGTTCGTAAAAAGGTTAATTTTAAAATATTGGACATATATAATATAAATGTAAATTTTCCATCAATCTGAGTATTACAAACACAACACAGTGGAAATGAGACACTTTTATGAATGTCCCGTGCATGGAAATAACATGTTAACCGCAGTAAGTACTCTAGAAATTATATCCGCTTCCAGTACAAGAATCTTCATTATAGTGAAAATGCTCAATACTAGTTCTGTCCTTCAAAACGCTCAAAACTAGTTCTCGCAAAAACGCATCTACCCAAACTAGTTGAGCTTAGAAAATAATTCGTCCATAAAAGGTCGTAGGTTTATAATTGTTTATTTAATTAGAATATATAATGGACGTAGCAGAATTATTAAGAAAAATGACAAAAAATCGTTCTTCAATTACTAAGATCGAAATAGAAATTACTTTTTACCTTATGAAGTCAGTAAATAAAGGTTCATAAATGTTTTGGCACAGTGTAAAAATGTAATTTAATGCCCCAAGTTATAAAAACGAAATTCCCTTTGCCATGGAATTGGGTGATTTGTTGCCATGTTATGCAAAGATTCAAGAGGAGGAACAGAGACCTTGGAATAACTGTGCTACAAAAGGGGAAGTCATTAATAATTGGTGAATTGTGGGAATTATATTGTGTACTGTAAAAATTGTTGAATACAATAGAAAAAATAAATTGTTGCCGTTTTACGAATTCAGCTGTATGGTTGCTAACGAAATTTTCAAATTCTCATCAACATGCAATGTGCAACAGACATATTCACCGTCATGAAACATCCATGACGTGTCTGGTAGCAATGATTTTGAAGGTAGAACTGTCACTTGGTCAACAGCTGCTTACGTTCTCACCCTTATTAGATGACTCGACCAGTTGACTGCTTCCACGAATTCTATCATAGTATTAATCATGTTACGTCGAATGAAAATGGGAGACGGGACCGGGATTCGAACCCGGGACCTTAAGCTCTACGCGCTCATGCGCCTACCAACTGCGCCATCCCGTTCGCCTCTCGGGCCCGTCTACCATTCTCATTCAACTTGTGAAACCCAAAGACGGGCCCGAGAGGCGAACGGGATGGCGCAGTTGGTAGGCGCATGAGCGCGTAGAGCTCAAGGTCCCGGGTTCGAATCCCGGTCCCGTCTCCCATTTTCATTCGACGTAACATGATTAACCTGTTACCTGGCGGTGAGGTTCACCGTAATCTAAGAGATTTCTATGTCTATCATAGTACTAATGTGACCTTCCAATTGTAAAACGTTGATTCCAGTAGTTGATAGAATGTGAATGACTGTCTTCAACTTTAGTTAACTAGTTGGTGTTCAATAGAGTTAACTCAAATTTAACTAGTTGGTGTTCAATAGAGTTAACTCAACTTAACTAGTTGGTGTTCAATAGAGTTAACTCAAACTTAACGAATCTTTAAATAGAAGTTATAATTGATGGAATGTGTTAAATATTGACAAGATCGAAATTGTGCTCATTTAGCTTGATTTTAATACGTTTTTTCCTTTTTCTGAAAATAATGAATAGTAAAAATTTTATGCAGTAAATATTTGTGAAACTAAGACATATCAAGTGAATTGTCATGAACATAGACGAATTATTAAGGTAACAAATACATTTGATTTAATAAAAATAAATTTAATACATTTTATTTATTTAATTAATAAAAGTAAATTTATTTAATTTCATAAATATAAAATAAAGTTTTATTACAAAACATTTACGGAAAAGAAAAGTTTTTTGAAGCATCCCTGATGCAATATACTTCAAGGCAGGAAGTATTGATAGCTTTTAAGTGTGGTCTCTGTAAAAAACTTTGAATTCTTTCATTTTCCATAAAGGAATGAGTTGTAGGGTGAAAAAGAGTATATCCACGACATAAATCATTAACTATGAGGTTACGATTATGCAAGTCTTGTTGGGCAAGAATAAAGTGTTCGCACTTGTTTCTCCCTTCAGAAGAGGCAGAAGTTGCGTATCCCAAAACAGCTGAGGCAATTTGGTTTCGATTGCGTGTTCTTGCTTCACTTTTTCACAATAGAACTGGCCTCTTCGATAGTACAATTAGTCTTAGCTCAGGATAGGTCGAAAATATCATAGTTGTTATTGACCTTGAGTAAAGTATTATTGGGAAGGTTCTTCAGTGGAGACCAATAAACTAGAAAGGTACTTCAATTTTTTTGTTATAAAATTATGAAACTGTAATCTAAGCAGTTCTTTTTTTTACAGTAACTAATTAACGGATTTGAACACTACAACGTCACTTTTAATGGTTTTCTTAAGACTTATAACTCGCTGATTTAATTTTCTTGTCTAGGATCAATAACTAAGCCACTACAAAAACTGAGTCAAAAAGAACATGAAAAAAAGCAAATTTCGCGCTTTTAGTTCTTATTGCATAAAATAATCAGGAATGTCCTCCACTCAACTCTCCAATTACAATTTATTACAAAAACATGGCACTAAATACCCATTAGTATTGAAAATTTAAGAAAAATGAAACGTTGTAAAAATAATAATATATTATAATTATTAAACTAGACAACACTCTAAAAACAATCTGATTCAAATAATAATCATAACTTAACATATGATACTCCTGAGCATAATATTTAAAAACACAAGAACAAATTGCATGAATTATCTTCCACCTCAAACTCTTTGCAATTGCACTATAGGTTTGTACAAAAACCTCCAAGATTTTTGCGTAATTAATTTTCGCTGTATCTCAAAAACGGTGCGACGTACAGGAATGCGACTTAACAATCTGTACGCAGAACTACTAACAAATGAAAATGATTCTATGCATATTTTCGTAATTTTGAATATTACGAAACCTGAAGTGGAGAGCGGGTGTGTAAATGAAGTCGGAATGAGCTGCCCAGAAATAGGCTTCTATTCCCAACGCATTCAAAGTCACATCTCGAGTTTGGTTTCGAAGCATCAATTTGTTCGTGAGTTATCGGGGGAAGAAAATTCTTAACATACACACATACCCACATACATAAATATGACATTGGACATCATCGCCAAAATTTGAAAAAAGACTCTCCTGAAGCCAATTCGTTAAGATACAAAGAGATCTCAGAATTTTTTTCGACCGATTACAATTCTTTCTTTACACACTCTGTGTAATGGGAAAGTAAAAAATTGACCACTTCTATGATTATTCAAAAGACGTGGAGGGGGGGGGGCGGTCTGAGGTTCTCCTTTTTTCACGCGATGGAACTACTCTCTACCTTCTAAAAATTTCCCGGGCTTCATAATTGGGAAGATTCCCCGTCGTCTGGTCTGTATCCTTCTACAACAATTGAGAAGGTTCCTGAGTGGAAATCAATAAAATAATTAAAGGTATGCCAACATTTCGAATTAATTATTTCTCCAACAGTGCTGAAGCACATTGTTATTTACAGTAGCTTTTGGATAATTTTATAATCAAACCTACGTACCTAGTTAGTTAATTAATCTCAACTCAAGAAACTCCTCAATATTATTATAATCAAAGTCAAGAACACCTACGAAGTCAAAATGTAAAGTTTTTCAATAAAAATTTTAAAATTAACTCATGTTCCGGATTCAAACTTATGGAAAACACAATGGCAACTAAATAATTTGAATGTGGCGTAAACTATTGATTGAGCTCGGTAATTACATCACAGAATGATAAAGTGGAAAAGTATCTTTAGGAAAAGTTGTTAAGCTCTTCACACTCTTAAAGTACATTTCGGCGAAATATAATCCTGGAGACCCATGTTCGCTTACTATTTTTTCTACACAATATGACGAAACGGTATATTTCCTCTCATAGAAGTCGTCTATGGCATTTTTATTGTGCATTTATAATGTAATCAACTTATTGAAATTATTATTATTAATACTAATATTAACTCTCCATTATATATTTGGAACAAAAGGAATCTTATTTACTTATAATTTTACGGACGAGAATTAAAATTTAATGGGGTAGAAAAGAATGGTATAATCATAATATATCCATGCATGAAGTTCTTCTATCGTTGATAGTACCCAAATACAATTCATCACTACTGTAATTTACCTTCAAAATTCAGACACTCAACCTACTATTTGTCCTCACCATACAACGACGACGTTCCACTAGAAAAATGGAATTAAAATGACATTGTTCGTTTTACATTTTAAGTAATTTTCAGATAGTTGTTTGCCACAACTACATAATAATGTTCGAATATTTTGAGCAGTATTATTTCATTTCAAAAATATTTTTCCTCCAGAGATTAAATATCGATACAAATATCAAGTTTCTTAACTATATCTCTTTATATACTGAAATCTGAAGAAAAAAGGTCCATTTAAGTCAAGACATCTAAGATCTAAAAAACTGAGCACCGTAGAAAACATTTCAAATAAAAATTTAATATTTAGAGGTGAGGGAGGGGGTAATTTTGATATTCTAAATAGGAACCCCCATTTTTCATAGCAGATTCAGATTTTAGGGAAAGAATAGGTAACTTTCGTCTGAAACGTTCTCAGTAAATTTTGAGAAATACACATCATATCGCAAAAAAAAAGGGAATACGTATTCCGTATTTTTTTTTTAAAAAAGCTTTAAATGACTTAAAACTAGATCTCTCCCTGATGGTGAATGGGGTAATTTTAAAATTCTAATTCCAGTCATTTTCTGTTTTGTAACTGTTTCGGAGAAGTTTTGATATTGTGCACTTTCGTACCTTTGATGGGACTGAATATATACTTTACCTCCAGAGAAAGTCCGAAACGAATTTTTAAAAATCTTGAAAAATTCCAAACTATCGCGATATTTTTTGGTGTTTGATATATTACATGAAACCTGTGAATACTACAAAGAAAATATCACTTTTTAAAAAGAAACAAGACCAAAATTTCCTACGCTAAAACATTCGTTTTTCTCTCTGGTGAATGACTTTCTAAATTTTTGCTCTCGGAATTGATGAATTGGTCAGTCATTAAGGACACGCAAAATATTACCTTTCACCCATTAACGTGTAAAATATCCACATTTCCAGAATTCTTGTTATTTCATGTACGTGATTACATAAAGCTGATTTGATTTCGTGTATTTGCTCATAAAAACCTGTCATATCTGCCTTAGTTAGTGAAATTTTGAAATTCCAATTCTAAAAATATGAATGAGGGTGAATGGGAACTTCAATTTTTTGCTATTTTCAGTATATCTCACGACCAAATTGAGATATCAATTAGATTTTTGTATATAAACATTATTAAAATATCTAAAAGCAGGTTTTGCAAATTTTTGATATTTTTAGTAGGTGCAAAAGTGTAGAAATATTTTCTGTTTTTTTTTTGTTTTTTTTTGTCGTTTGTGCTAACTGCATGGTCTATTATTTTCACTACCACAAGCTTTGAATGTATGTGTGTCATAATCACAATCTCGGTTTATGTGTGTAAATGTTGTAAAATTCTACCTCGAATCTCACTTTTAAATGGATGAATAGGGTTTAAAATTTGAAGAGCGTTGTCCTGAATGACTGACTCATTTACCAACGAAAAAAGACCAATATTAAAGATAGAAACGTAAAGTTTTGATGTCATGTTGCTTTTGTTTACAAATAAATAATTTTTCGGAATTCTCAATTTTAAAGATGTGATATAGGAAGAAATTTCATTTTTTGTTAAATTTTCGCTAAGTTTCACGAACGAACTGAGATATTGCTACGGATATTGCGCGTAAACGTTCAGTTTTTGTCGACACTGTATTACAACGAAGGAAGAAATAGTATATCAATAAAACCTTCCCTGCGAAACCAGGCAGCGTCGGCTAGTGCAATAATTAAGACAAACTATTTTATCAGAATTCTTTCAGGTTTGTACGCTCGTACACTGAATAAGCCGTAAGTATTGCTTTAGCGAAATTAGAGCGAAAAAAATCAATACGAATCATCATAACTTAACAATACCATTTTCTTTATTTATATGTGTGCTTTAACATAATATCTGTGATAATTCTGTTTTTGAACTTTAAAATATTTAGTTATTAAGTGTCTTTTCTCAC
The DNA here is from genome assembly GCA_002313205.1 of Laupala kohalensis. Classification (NCBI taxonomy): domain Eukaryota; kingdom Metazoa; phylum Arthropoda; class Insecta; order Orthoptera; family Trigonidiidae; genus Laupala; species Laupala kohalensis. The sequence continues at coordinate 644,659 of NNCF01126297.1, forward strand.
AATATTCTCATGTATCAATATTCATTGTCTCTATAACATTTTATCTCTTATTCTTTGTGTATTTTGTACTTTAGTTTGAGCATGAAATGTTCTGTCGAAAGAACTCTTGCTCCATATGAATAAAGAAATAGTTGCAAGGTCGTGGCAAAAAATTTTAACTGCACATATTCGGACCATACAATGACAATAATACAATATACTAACAACAACTAATATGCACAAAGTGCAGAAGGGAAAGAATGGAACAACGTGGAAATAAAGATTAAATAAACAATCTCAACATTTTGTTTCTTAAAATAGGATAAAGTTTACTTTTTCCTTGTCGGGGCGCGTCTCTTGCGGACCAGTATGTGACCTTCATTCTAATATATCAAACAAATTACGTCAGTTTGTACTTTAGTATTTGCGCAAGTTAAAGGGATTGTTTACCCAAAAAAATGGGGAAAGTTAAGAATGTTGTTATGTCTCGAATACTCCACAGAAAAATAATTTATTATTAACTATAGATTATACTCATGGTCACAGACTCTAAAATGAAACAGAAGAAACATACATATTCTGGCCAAAACCATTTGTGACACAATTTAATAATCATTTAAACCTCAAGATCATTTAAGTGATTACTCAAAAATACTAAAGAAAACGGAAGAACAAAAGAGATCAACTTCGATCAATATCATTATGAGTAGTGTTGAGACAATTCATTTCAAATGTCTATACTTTCAATGACATTGCTCAAGGAATGCAACTTAAAATGTTTCATTTTGCACTTTTTTAAAAGTATACTTCATTAGCAAACAACGAAGAAATAGAACTGTTGTGTACGGAAAAATAAAAGAACTTATTTATTTACATTCTTCTCACTTAATCTATACGACTCTACATCGAGCGTCTTATTACCCTACACCATAATTATGTTAATGAGAAATGCGAATTTTAATTTTTAACTCGACTATTAATGAATAGACAATAATTACGTAATATTAACGAAATTTTTGCCAATCTTCCATTTTGTATAATATCGTATAATACACAATAATTATTTAAATAATGTAAAATTATTTTCGTGTTTACATATATCATCAGACGTCATTACATATAAATATCATGGGTGGTGTCATTTTCAAATTTCACGAATAAATCTCCACCTTCGATTACATTTCATTCTTCCCGAGGTGAAGGAATCACGTCGCCTTCATAATTATGTCAACTGAAGCCTCCCACCTACCGTGCGACGCAGTACGCCCACTATCTCGGCGCCGGCGCGATATCTTCTCCCTCGTGTCAGGTGCGTTCGTGGCGGTGCGGCGCGGCGCGTACTTCGGAAGCACTGCCGGTGACCTGCCGATGCGGTGAGAGCCACCGCGCGACGACCGACGCCTTAGGCGATAGTGCGCCGCAGGTGTGCACCGACCACCGTCGCTGTCACCGCCGCCAATGTTGTTCCGCGTGGTGTACGGCCGAAGGCACGCGCGTGCGCTCTTGTGTCTAACTCAAGCATAGTGCGCACGCGCTCCAAGAAATGAGGCTTAGTGTGGTCTCACGAGGACGCCCTATGGACATGCGACAGGTGGAGCCAGAACAGCGAAGGTATTCAGTGCCAGGGTCGTGTTGTGACGTTCACATGTAGGCGGCGGGGAGGGGAACTCCTTTCTGTATTTTCGTGTTATCGTTTATTACGATATTATGCTATATATAGTTCATGAGTATTTATATGTGGCATAAAAAACAAACTTCCACTGTATAGTTTTTTATACAAACCGTGAAACAGTGAAAATACCCAGAAATTTTTTTAAAACCTTTAAATACTTGAATTTCAGTTACCTTCATTTTTAATTTTCTGAATCTAATAATATAGCAGAATACTCTTCTTACAACAACAATGTAATACAACAACATAAAATTGTAAGATAAACCAATCGTAGTAGCCTTAGAAGGGAAAGCACAAATAATTATTTTAGCGACAAGCGAAAAAATAGATTAATGCCCCAGTAATTAAAAGGTTAATATAAGAATCATCATACTATAAATGGCAGTGCATTTCCAACCTCATTCGTAAGTTGGCAATTCTTCCAATTAAAGCAAGTCTTTCAGCAGTCAGTTATACATTAATTTTCCCAAAAGTTGGTTTGTGTCCTGACAGGAAATTCAAATAGAATTAATTTAACGATTGGTACCGCGTGAAACAAGCATCCTTCTTAAAGTAGAGAATGATTATAAGTAAACTTCAAAACGCAGTAACTTAAAAACTTGTCAGAATGTCTTGGTATTTCACCGAAATATTCGCAACAAAAAAAAACTTGAGTAAAGGAAAAAAATTTCTGATGGCGGGTGACATCGGATTGCTGTCGTGGAGGTATGCAAATTACTATTACAATTACTAATTGCTTATCATACGTCTTCATGCCAAACATGGAATATACTACATGAATAAGGATGGAGAAGGAATTACACAATGAACAGAGGGGATGACATTGCACGTGCGTCCACCTCCCCGTAGTGAGCACAGCCACGTTTCCCACGAAACGTGGCTAAGAGACGCTAAGGACAAAAATGAAACGAATGAGACTTATTTTATGGATATATTAACTACGTTGGAAATATGAAAGAAAAAAATAGTGTTGTAAGAAATAGTTTATAAGTGCTATAAGAATATGTAATGTAGATGGGATTTATCTACGTAATTAAGGATTAATTAAACTTCAATAAAGTCTGGTCATCACGTTACCTCGACCTTATCTCTTATGACTTCTGGAGCTACTTCAAGAATGCTGTTTACCTGGGATGAATTGCGATGCTGGTCGACTTAAAGGCAAGAAACACTCACGCCACTCATAGCTTCGGGAAAGATAACCTTCAATCTCTTGTGTAACATGCCGGTTTGTACTTCCAATTCATAGCAAAACACGGCGGTGGACATCGAAATTAATACGTTGGTTTTCCGTAAGGTGATTATTTCATGAAGTAGTTTCTACTTTGGTGAATCCGTATGGAACCCTTACATGACTCCGAGAGCGATATCCATCTGTAAATTTTTAAAACTATTTTTATTCCTTCGCGAAACAAGATTCTATTGCTTCATTACTGTCTATGTAAAATTCCAAGATCTAACAAATAATTTTCTAATTGTGGAGTTTTCAATTCTAATATTTTATTATAATCACTCTGAATCATTTGCTTTATGAACCAAACGAATGTTAGAATGATTTATGCATTTTATACACAGAAGGGCTCTAATGATCTCGATGTTGGCGAACCCTAAAACCCCAATAAAAATGCACAGTTTTATTAATTCACCAACGTATTGGAGAAATAGTCCTAAAGTACAATCTCAAAACCCTAAAAATATTCGACAATATGTCAATTAAAAATATTCAACACAATACAAATGACAAGGTTCGTTGCTTTCTCCTTAATTGACAGCACCCTGAAAACGTAACGGGAATAGTGATTTTAGGTTAATTTCTTTAAATCCGATACAACCCTATTCCTGTCTCAGATAATTCACTTCACGAGAGGAATCAATTTCCTATTCTGGAGAGGAAATTGTCCTAATTGCTTCCTCGTGCATGCAAGATTTAGTTACGTCACATAAGGTATTTATGATCCTTAAGTTGGACTGAATTGTTTTCCCCGTTACATAAAGGGAAAGCGGGAGAATCTTAAATACTTGTAAGTTGCGGTTAAGAGATTATATATGGGAGTGAACTATATCACGTTCGCCTATATCACCCAAACTGGATCTTAAAAATTGATTAATAACTTTTATTTATATATATATATATATATATATATATATATATATATATATATATATATATATATATATANATATATAAAACTTACAGGAAAAAATCTTCACATGTTTTAAAAATATTCTGAGCAAGGGATTCCTGTACCAGGTAATTTCATGGGACCCGAGAAATAATAATTTTCTCAAGGGACATCGACGTGCAAAAATAAGCTTTCTAATAATTACATGTAATTTCAGGAACGATTTTTCACGTTTTTATTAACATATTTCGTTATTCAATAATCGATAAGAAACACTGCATAATCAAAAGATTCACAATTCCTATCCTCGTGCTTGCTTGCCCTAGTCCCCAATGGGAGAGACATCTGTCTCCCGCCGTTTTTCTCGACAAGTGAGCATCCATCTGCTGTCGCTACACGTTAACTGTCAAGGCCGCAGAAGGGGACATTATTTTTAGGAAAGCTGAGGCTTTCTAAGAAAAGTGATTTTCTTGTGGAACCCTCACAAGAGCGTAAGCGAATTAGTGCATTAAATTTGAAAGAGAGTTATTGATTAGGGACAATGTACGTTCCGATACGAGAGGGGAACATGGTATCTTTTTCAGTCCTGGATTGTGTAAGAAAGTGGTTAACAGCGAAACGGAATCAGTTTTGGTGAATTATTTATATATATTTCAAATATAAATTTTTCGCCGGAAATTTCAACGCTACGAGCCCTAGCAATGTAAAATCAATTTCCTGCATGCATGTAATTTCCATTTCCAGCCGTTATATTGCGTAAATTTGGAATTTGATGATATGTCTTTAACTGAAGAACCTACCTACCACGGAAAATAACACATGATAAAGTTTGTCGAAATAGATTGTCCCGAAATACTTGCAAAAAACATCAGTTTTTCAATTGGTTACAAGTTTAAATTTATACAATGCTTATTTTATACAAGATTAGCAACTATTCAAAGTTTTTATAATTGTGTATTGTACCATAAATAATCAAAATATATTTTCGTAATGGAGTGAATTAAATGAAATATGCTTGTGGCATATTCCTAATGATTGGATCTCAATAAAATACTATCACATTTTTGTCTCATGTTATCGTTATTATTGGTGATTATGAAGAGATGCAGTAAATTTAATATTCTCAATAAGTCATCAGTCATTTATGAGGATAAGTTGATAAAAAATGAGCTATTCCTCATATGACACACGAACATTGTGTGTATATTCCGCTGCAAGATTACACGTACCCGAGAAAAAGTGTTTGGCAGATTGATCTATCATTACTATCACGTGACTTAATGAAGTTTAACTTTTTTAGAAATTCCTAATCTTTTCAACATATGTTTATTTATAAATGTCTCACTTTTCACTCTTTCGACACAAACCAACAGGAGTGCGTGGACCAATGGCAAATACTACAGATGTTTAAAAATTAACATTTGACTTTACATATGATTTGACTTTTTCGAGATTCATCGATTCTATTTAAAGGCGCAAGCAAACGAATTCTTCTCTCTACACCACAAACACACTTGTAAACATAACAGCGCCATTCTTTCAACTTCTGCATTGAATTTCTGTTCATCAGATCTATCTCACACCAAAAATGAAAAATATACCATAAAATTTGTGGCAAGCATGATTAACGCATAGTATGCAATAAAGATAATACTGAAAAACCTGTATTATCTGGAGAGGAGAAACTGCGGAATCTCTGACTAATATTTCGTGTAGACTATTGGGTTACATCACAATCATGTTATGCAAAACACGTCGCAAAACTCCGTGAAAAATGCGATTATTGATAATAAAACTGACGTTGCAAACCAAAGATCCGGTTTGATGAGAACCAGAAAAACTAGGTTTTAGTATAATGATAAAAAATGAATCGTTCTTTCACACACTTTGTTAGCAATGATATGATACAAATGTTTATTGGAATTATTGCACTTACTCTAGAGGTTAAGACTATATCTTCCTTAGTGTGTGTTTTCAAAATATTTCGAAGAGGATGCTACGTATCGAAACTAAAAAAATAGTTGTTTTATAGGTAGAATGGGTTTAGTTATTTTCAATGTCTACGGACATTAAAATTCTCTATAATTTTTTTTTATTTCAAAGAAACTTAAACTAATAACATTGAAATGTTGCAGCACGGATACGGTGGCGTGTTTTGAAGTGAGAATGTGTGTCTCATTAATGGACAACACAGCATTGTGTTCAAGTTACACACAAACGTATCATAAGTCACATGACTCATTACCTTAGGAAGGTATCGAAAATACAAGTGTTGCACCCAGGTGTCCCAGAAACAGTGCGAAAAAGGATTGAGTAAAATACGCCAAACATAACAATATGTATAGTAAATCCAAATCCTTTCAAGTGTGCCATGAATATTGGGCATACTTTGACCTTCACTCAACACTTAGCCACATTTATCTTAGTCTGTTGTTGAGAAAACATTCCAATTCTCAGATATCCTATGTCCAAGTCACTAAAATGTTTAATAATTTTGCCATAAACGTTGCATTATTAAGATATGACTAATTTACATTATCTAATGTAAATTTGATTCACTCATTTGTACTTCCACCGGTTACTGATATTAGCCCCTCCTTTTGTGATGGATTCCCTTTAAAGCACTTGAGTGAGCTACCTCGTAACGATGCGTCGCAAAAGTGCGATTTACTTTTTGGGTTTCTTCTGCTCCCTTAGACAAGATAATCGTGGCGTATCTTGGCAATGTATGGTATATGCTTGTTTGTGCGGGACAATATGCGTCTCAGTAGACAGAATTACCAATGTTTCGGCCATCGTGTGGTTTTTTTTTTCAGAACAATATCAGCGTCGAACAAACCTAAGTTGCTGTCGTCTTCTGCTAATAAAGTTACATCCTGAAGAAGGTTACAGGAGAAAGGCAGAAACGTTTGAAGCACTGTCTACTGGAACTCACTTTGTTCCAGACAAACTAGCATATATTGACTCCGGCCGCAGAATCCTACGTTCATCCTACGCAGAATCATATATATATATATATATATATANTATATATATATTACTTGAAGGAGTCTGGAATATCCATGTACCACACTCCAGTTTTGGCATTTTCAGTTGGCTTTCTTAGGCTGGTATAGCACGGTCATATTTCTATGTCATATATTTATGATCAAACTATGATCAAAGCTTGTGTATTACATGGTCATATTTTTGATCATAGATATATGACATAGAAATATGACCGTGAAATACTGGCCTTAGCTACTGTCTTTCTGCGGAACTGCTTTGAAGCACATGAGAAGTGAGATACGGGAGGAAGAATAGGAATATGGATATTTTATGAAAGAACCGTGATATATTTTGTGGTTTCAGTTATGTTTCACGAACAAAAGGGAAATACTCTTAAACCTAGAATGAGAGTCTCTAATACGTCATCTAAACTTGTTTACGTGCTACTCTGGAGGATTCGAGTAGTGCTTCGGATTGAAGTAACAGATTTATACTTGTCTTAAATTCGTGTTGGCACAATTTTATTATTGTGATATGTTGAAATACATCTTGAATAAATAGTGACTCACAAACAAAACAATACAAGCTTTATTAAGAACTTAATGTGATGAGTCATATTGATTTAAGATGTTCTCATACTTTACTAACTTCACATGTCGTAGAATACTAAAATTGGACGATATAAAGTCAAGAGTCAAAGAGATGTAGCGAGACCCGCATGTCAGTCAATGAACTAGAGTTCAGTGACGTTGTGTGAAGCGTGACAACGAAAAGCACTATATTCAACTAGAGAATTTCTTTCTCTGCGTTCGTAAGATCTTTCTTCAGATCTTGCACGGATAAATTGTTGTTTTTTATTGTTTTTAGTTCCAGTGACAAGTTTGTCAAATAATATGTCAGTCTTTGTTTTTGAATAACAATTCGAGTTGAATTCAAACATATGTTTAGAAATTATCAAAATCGATTTTGACGAAGAAATCTGTAAGAACAGAAAGATATACATCGAGAGGTTACAGCTAAAGGTTCATCTTTGAAGACTCAATATCTTACTCCAAATAGTACCGCGATATGTGGAGAGAATTGAGCAAATTTGACTGCACCCTCTTACAATTTTCCTGGCCAATAACTATTTTCCTAATTGCCAGCATTTAAAACTATTTGGGCACCATATTTTGCTATGTGGGATTTCTAATTCGGTATTCTAATTTTCTTTTATTATATTAGCTGATTTAGTTCGAGTAAGCATCCACTTCTTATTTCGTCATATTTCGTTGTATCTGTCACAAATCGATAAACAGATTTTCGTACGACTAGAATTCAAAGTGACTAGACGACTAGAATGAATACGCAGTTTGTAACTGCTTTTTTGACAATAAAGTTTATTTTTATTATTAACTGATGTGAAAGCCAATGTTCTCGGGCAATGCTGTTCAACTTATCTTCGCCCGCGAACCATTTTCTATAAACCTTCGATCGATCGGGCAGAGAGTGTTCGGCAAAATGTTATGTTTGCCTGACGAATAAAACTAATGGGTCATATTTATTATAATTAAAGCTGAAAAAATAATTACTATATTTCTTTACTTTTTAAAACTATTTTTAATGTTTAGTATGGTAAAATGTTTTCATGAAGAAAGTATGACGGTGTACTTGCGAACACAATTTTCTACTTTCACGGAACTCGCCACGTAAAATATTAATTTTGACAGCATACATTTATATCACAGGGTTCTTCCCCCAACGTTTGATGAAAATTTGATGTAAAACGTACAATAACTCGTGGGTTGTAAAAACATTTCGCGGAACGTGTATAATCCGCGGACCGCCAGTTGGATAGCGCTGTTCTTGGATACCATGTATTTGATTGCCACTACCGACAAACAATAAGTTTTGAATGTAAATATTCCAAAACTATGGTATTAAATGTGAAATATACAAACATTACTGTTTAGTTCGAAAACTTACAATGATCAATGAAATATCAACAAAAGTTTTTTAGCCGAAAATAATAATACAGCACTACCACTTACAAATACCCCGATACCTTATAGTGTTAATATTCTGAAAGTTTGTTGCACCTATGAATTATAAATGAAAAAGAGAAAATAAAAATTTTACATGAATCATATTTTACATACAAATAATATGGCATGTAATGTGACAAGGCAAATAATGTTTCTCGGGTAAACATTCATTGAAAAGGATTGAATGATTTTTCGCTATTGCACGTATTTTGCAAAAAAAAAAAAAAATATGAAAAGTAATTGGTTTTGTGCAATTCTGACAATTGTAGTTTGTTATCTTAGAGTGCTTATTTCTTGACTTGATAAAATCTTCGTGTCTGATTAAGCTTGAACAATAGAGGACTAGAGAGGGTGTCAACGCCAAGTGATGCCTCGGAGGACTCGGCAGAGGTCAGGGGTCAAAGGCCCACGCCCATAGCGTCACCCCATTGCTCCACTCCTATCGATTTCAGATAATGAACCTACACCCGTTACATAAGATTTCCTTCTCTATCTGGATTCCGGAATGAAGGTGTCAATCCCAGGGAGATTCAAGGTCAAATCGAAAGAGAGAAGAGCAAGAAGCCAGGTAAAACCAATCTATTTTGTGAGGAAATGTCAGATTGAACTTCACGTTTTCTTCCCGGGATTTTTGTACCTCACTCGCCAACGAAAATTCTCCCTGAACTCTATTTGGAAAAAATTGATTCGTCAAAACTATAACATAGTACACGTTTATTCATGGATATTCTGTTTAGTCAACTGAGTACGGTTAATTTACATAAAACCGATGACAAACTTAAACACATATGCAGGTGTTGGAAGAATAGGTGTTTACTGGGAAAAAACAATGAGAAGAGGAATAGTGATCCAAAATCCCAAAATTTACCAGATTATCAAGCATCCACGTAATGACACAGGACAATTGTTCTGAGCTAAATCTAGAAAAATCCACTTAAATTTCCTGTGCTTATGACGGTTGAGCTTGAAACATTTATGCCTCTCCCGCTTTATGTTTCACAATTTCATTGTCCGTGATGGTGGGATTTAATGTCATTTATTTTATACAAGTGAAAAGAAGGCATAGAAGTGTAAATCACGTCTTTTGGTAACATGTCACTGCCGTTACATGCGGGCCATGTTTTCAAAGGGATGAACAGCGCGCGATCGTCAAGGAAATGGCATGTACTCGTGTTCGCCCTTAACACACACTATGAGACCAAAAGAACAATATTTTACCTGATTTTATTCTATGTAATGTGAAATTGGAAGTTATTCAAATACAGGAAAATTATTTTAAGGATTAGAACACAAAAAATAAAATAAAATTTTTCACGCATGATAAATTAAAAGTCGTTTCTATGCTGCTCATTTTTTTATTATTATTGGTATTAGAAAGCTTTTTCGGCTGCATAGCAACCATCGTCAGTAACATACACTGGAAAATATAAATGTACATAAGATGACAATAATAAAATAAT